>PVLC010000477.1:186859-211537 GCA_004027655.1 Graphiurus murinus
TGGGGATTGAACTCAGGGGCATTCTACCTCCGAGCTACACCCCCAGCCCTATTTTTTATTCTTTATTTTGAAACCGAGTCTCACTAAGTTGCGGAGTGCCTCACTAGGTAGCTGAGGCTGGCCGCGAACCCGGATCCTCCGGTCTCAGCCTCCCGAATGCTGGGATTACAAGCGTGCGCCACCACGCCCGGCTCTCCATTCCTCTTTATTTTCCATTTTTACCTCATCTCAACATACTACAGTCTATAAGCAAAAATGCAAATATACTATCACCTATATAAATTTGGAATAGAGAATAGTTTAAAATGTCCATAAAGTATTTTAAAATGTATTATATTGCCAACACTACACAGACAAAAATATGGTAGCTATTATTAGTATTATTACTGCTCTTGATTGCCAGATAGCATTGGGAATTATGATCTCAATTTGCTTCTTATATCCCAGTGATCTTAAATTTTATTTTATGTCACTTTTCCCAATTTAACTCCAATATTGATTATTAACATTTTAATATATGTATTGATGACAGGTACAATGCCTTGACTCTTCAGTGTTTTGAAATAACTTAATGATCTAATAATCATAATCCATCCAATCTCATGGCCATATTCTAGGCCTTATCATTATTAATATCTATTATGTTTAATTATATTCTACTCTCTGAACACTTTCTTTCAATATCACTTCCTCTTTTACCATACCAGTCTCTACTACCTATAAAAGGAGCTACCAACAATTATCTGTATAGAAGTTGCTGTGGTCTGTTGATTATCACAGTAAAGTGTAGACAAACCATGATGTATGCACATGTAGCCTCCTTGCTGTCTTAATATCTTCTGGACAAATCACTAATCTAAGGTCATTACACTGGCAAGTGCAAAGTTAATAATATATGTCAGTTTTCAAACATCAAATAATGGTATGAATTTCACATTATTTTTTTAATTTTCCCATGTATTCAGATATAAAAGAAGCACAGTAGCTGGGTGTGGTGGCCCGTACTTTTAATACCAGTACTTGGGAGGCAGAGACAAAAGGATTGTAGGTTCAAGGCCCCCAGCCTCAGCAACTTATAGTGAGTCCCTGTGCAACTTGGTAATACCCTGTTTTAAAATAAGAAATGAAATATGACTGGGAGTGTAGTTCGTAGATAGAATGCCCCTGGGTTCAATCCACAATATCACAAAAAAATGCAATAAACTGAATACAATTAAGGTTTACTTTAAAATCAGGTTTGACATAAATTTGCAATACCAAGCCATCATTTCCAAAGGATTAGGAATATTTCCATTACCTCTGAAAGTTTTATTGTGCTTTTGTAATCTCTCCCTCCTCTACCCCACTGTCAGGCAACCAGTGACCTGTTTTCTGTCACTTTAAAATCCAACGAATGGATTAAAGTATCTCAGAGCAAAGATCAAGTTAAGAATGTAGAGCTTACTTGAATTTATATCCTTTCAAATGTATGAAATGCCTCAGGGAAAAAAAGAAAAGGAAGTAACTTTTCAATGAAACATAAAAGGTTCAAAATAGTTGGAAAGCTACAGGAAAAAAGTCATATCATTTAATAATGAAACAAATATAGAGTTTTAAGATTTATATCTCAAAAATAATTTTCCATATAGCATCTGACACAGAAAATATGTTGTAATTAAAGAAGTAAAAAACTATGGACTTTTGAAGTAGTTATATTTTGAAAAGAATTATAATCCTCCATTATTTGAGATGAAAATAACCACTCATGCTCTTTACTTCTTTGTCCAGAGAGCAGATTGAATAATCTGCTTAATTGCCAAGAAGTAACTTCTAAAAGTCAGTAATGAATTGGACTCATTTCCTAGTCTGAGAATTAAGGACTGTCCCACTGGTTTTTTTTTTGTTTTGTTTTTTTGTTTTCAAGAAACAATAGTGGTTTCCTCAGTGGCTTAATGGTAGATGGGTAAATGTTTAACCACCTCTCTGGGGGAAAATAACACTGATTTGTAGTGCTTGCCAGTAAATATCTCTGCTCTGACTAATTTCAGATTATCATTGTAGTGTGAATTAGCCATTTTCCTGAAATTTTAACAATTAGTTCTTGAAAATCAATGTAATCTGACTCTAACACATGACTAACTGTGTCTCCTCATCCCCTCTTATATATGGTAGCACATGTTGTACTTGTTAATATCACTACATTTGGAATACATTGGAGCATAATTTGTCATTGCAATTCGTGGTCATTGGATAAAATGGGGCTTCATCTCCATAGGATAGCAACCCCACCACATCCCACATACAAGTTCTTTGCTTTGAAATTAAACTACCTATATCTTTTATGTTTTCTTCTTTTGAAGTGGTAAGAGTATGTAATGTGGAGAAAGAGAATGAGTCAAATATTTGAAGAACAGAAGAACACACTGTGGTAGTCACTGATGCTTAATACAGAATATTTCTGGCATCCAGTCCTTCAGTCACATAGGATACTTCCTTGTTTTACCTTTTTTATTGTTTTTTATACTATTGTCCCCATTATTTCCTTAACCACATCCTACCACATTGGCTTCCTTGTTGTCAAGATATCTACTAGGCAAATCTCTGCTTTAGTGTCATTGCATTGGTTAAATGAAACACTCCCTCTGCTCGAACCAGTGTCTTTCCAGATATTAATATGAATATATTTTTCATATCCTTATTCAAATATGATTTCAACAAGGACTACAATAATCACAATATTTCCCCAACTCTGATGCTCTGAATTTTTCTACCCAATGTTACTTTATTCTCTATACTTATCAGCTTATTACATACTACATAACATGGTATTTTGTGGTATGTATTGCTTTTACCTTGTTTCTAGTAAATATATATATATATATATATATATATATTCTAGTAGATATATATATTACTATATATATACAATATAATAATATATAATATATTATATTGTGTGTATGTATGTGTGTTTGTGTGGTGCTGATGCTGAAAATTGAACCCAGGGGCATTCTACTCTGAGATACACCTCCAGGCCTATTTTATTTTTTTATTTGGTAGTGGAGTTTTCTAAGAGCCTTGCTAAGCTGCTGAGGCTAGCTTCAACTACTATCTTCCTGTATCAGCTTGTAAGTACTTGGATTACGATTGTGTGACACCATGCCCATCTTGTTTATTTTTATTGTTCTAATCTCACTGATGTGTCTCAAGCCCCTACCATCAACTTCTAAATAAAATAGAGCTTGATTATTTAGCAAATAAATCTATAAAACACATGGGTGATAAAATGGGTCAAATATATGAATCTTGAAATATCTGGGTTTTATTTATATTTTAAGGGCTTGAAGATTTGGTAGACTGTGCATCCAGCATTAGAAGTGGTCAGATTATTAGTAAAGTTAGTTTTATTTTTATAAACTGCCAAATGAGTTCCATGATTATTTTGTCTGTGAACCTCTCACTAAGCATGGGAGTTTTACAGAAAATTGAATGTCAGTCAGGTTCAGAGCTTCTTCTGTTCTTACAAGTATTATGAATCACCTCCACACTGCAGACTTCTTATTTTAAAAATAAAATGAAATTTATTCTCTTTTTACTTTCTCATTCAGTCACCTAATTTGGTGCTGGCATCTTTTCAGACATGTTAGGTTGAAAATATATCATAGATACAATGATATCATTCCACATTTCCTTTTAATTACTTCATTTTTGCTTTCATTTGAATGATACTCATACTGTGAAATATTAAATTACTACCACCAATCTCAATATCATGTATTATTTTGGCTCTAGAAATTAAATAAGGATCTTACTTTGGTCTTAGGGATACTATTGCACATTCTTTCTTCCAAGCATTCTTACATAATATGTAATTTGATTATTATTTTTACTTCATTGCTTAATATTTTAAATCTATCAGTTAAATGTACTACCACATCTCTGTCATTCTGGAATAAAACCAGTTCCATCAAAATATTTTCTATCTCTAGCACTACATATACCAATGACCTCAGCATACACAAAACTACCACAGTGACACTTTTAGTTTCAATGCCTTTCTGAAAAGACAAACTTATTAGTCTCTAAGGAGAAAAACGGAGCAGTAGAAGAGCCGTGCCATATGTTACAATTTGCTATAAAGTCTTATTACAATTATTTTTGTATACCATATTATACTAAGAATTTTTAACAAACCAATCTTGAACTTCTACTGAGTAAATATCACATCAATAATTAGTTGGCACACACTTCTCATCCCAGTGGTTAAGAGGCTGAAACAGTACGATTTCAGGTTTGAGGACAGCCTCAACAAATAATGAGACTTTCATCAACCTATAGAAACCCTGTTTCAAAATAAAAAATAAAATAGGGTTGATGAATGTCCCTGGGTTCAATCCCCAATGAGACACACACACACACACACATACACACACACACACACACACTTAATAATCATAAGTAGAACAAGCTTCTTAATGTGACATACTAAATCTAGACTCTCCAATAAATGCATCTGTATTAGGGTTGCCTATCTTGGGCACTATTTGCATTTTAGGGATGAAACTGTTCATTATACGATGTTTAGAAAAATTTACTAAAGGCCAATTATACCCTCTACCATTTTGGTGATCAAAAATGCCTTCAGAATTTACAAAAACTCCTTATACAAGTAGAGGCCAATTATACCCTCCACCATTTTCAAAATAAAAAATTGCCTTCAGAATTTGAAAATTTACAAAAATTGCTTTAAGGGGTGACATTGTCCTTGATTCAGAACCAATAAATAAAATTAATACTTTTAGCCAATGAAAAGTTGTTTTCATCTTGCAACCAAATACTTTCAGAAATTATATCCAGATAAATTCTGCAGAAATTTTCTAATACAAAATAGTCAAGTTTTAAAATTTATTTCATGGTTTATATCTTCTTTGGTTTCATTAGACTATTTTAAATATATTGTCAACTGATTAATAAGAGCTGTGTCCCTAATACATTGTTGGTGGGATTACAAACTAGTGCAACCACTTTGGATAACAACATGGAGGATCCTCAAATGAGTGGGAATGAACCTACCATATGATACAGCAATACCATTTCTGGTATCTACCCCAAAGAATGGAAATCAAACTATCAGACTGATACATGTGTACCTATGTTTTTAGCTGCAAAAGTCACAATTGTGGAACTATGGAACCAGGCAAGATGTCCATCAACAGATGAATGGATTACAAAACTATGGTATATGTACACAATGGAATTTTACTCAGCCATAAAGAAGAACAAAATCATGTCATTTGCAGGGAAATGGATGAAACTGGAAAACATTCTGTTAAGTCAGATTAGTCAATCACAAAAAGTAAAAAATCCTATGCTCACTCTAATATGCAGAAGCTAGGGAGAAAGTGGGTCATAAGGACTCTAGATATAAAGACAAATCTTAGATGAGCAGAGAAGGTGACTCAACTGAAGGATGAGTGGGAAGACACCCTAATGCACATGATGCACTTTCACAAACATATCAAAGTCAATCACTAAACTGAATTAGAGAAGGAGGGAGGGGGATGGAATTGGGTGGGAATTGGGGATGAGTTAAATGAAACATGTGTGCATGTATGCCTTTACCAGCTTGTCCCTAACAAAGATGTATGATAACAATCACCAATTAAAAAAAAAAAAAAACTAAAAAAAAGAGCTATGCTTCATAGGTTGTTACATAAATGTATCAAAAAGAGATAAATGAGGGCTGAAAAAGAATTGGGAATTAATACATGGTATCTAAATTCAGGGGACAGTATGCAAATGCTTTAGTGAATTATATATGAACAAGAAAAGTGGCAGGACTAAGTTCATAGAATATAGAATATTTTAATATTTTGAAGTTGAAATAAGGAAGATTCAGGATATTAGATATGTATAGAATAACCTGTGAAATGAAAGAATATATAATAGAATACATGTCCTGGAAAGAAATTGAAAAATAATTAAAGAAATAAGGAATGATCAACTCTGTCAAATTCCATTTGACAGAGTAAGTCATATAATAACAAGAGATTTAAAAATATATCATTGTCATAGAGGAGTATTTTATAAGATGAAAATGTCTAAATTCAATTAAATGATAAACACTAAGTCTTCTTAGGCTGAATTTAGGAGAGAAATAGCAGTGAATAAATAAATAAATTAAATACATATATGTAGTATTAATTATATATTGAAAATATTTTCTTTTTTAACCATATAAATAATTTTTTCTTTATTTCATGTTCTGCTTCATTGCAAATTAGTGTCTATTTTGATTTTTAATTGGTAGATTGTAATCATACATCTTTGTTAGGTACAAGCTGGTAAAGGCATACATGCACACATTTCTCATTTAACCCTTCCCCAATTCCCACTGCACTCCCTTTCCCTCCTTCCTTCTCTGGTTCAGTTTAGTGATTGACTTTGATATGTTTGTGAAAGTACATCATGTTAATTAGGTATCCCCCTCATTACCTTCAGTTAAATCAAATTCTTTCTTCACCTAAGGATTCTCCTTCTTCATCTGGAGTCCCTCTTATGTCCCATTGTCTCCCTAGCTTCCCCAATTAGGGAGAGCATACAATTTTTTACATTTTGTAACTGACTAATCTCACTTAGCATAATGTTTTCCAGTTCCATACATTCCCTGCAAATAACATGAATTTGTTCTTCTTTATGGCTGAGTAAAATTCCATTGTGTAATTATTGCATAGTTTTGTAATCCATTTATCTATTGATGGACATCTTGGCTGGTTCCATAGTTTGGCAATTGTGAATTGTGTAGCTAAAAACATAGGTACACATGTGTCGGTCTGATAGTTTGGTTTCCATTCTTTTGGGTAGATACCAGAAGTGGTATTGCTGGATCATATGGTAGGTTCATTCCCATTGGTCTGAGGATCCTCTATACTCTTTTCCAAAGTGGTTGCACTAATTTGCTATCCCACCAACAATGTATTAGGGTTCCCACTTCTCCACACCCTCACCAGCATTTTTCATTGTTTGTGTTTTTGATGATTGCCATTTGGAAAGATATTCCATGCTTTTGGATAGGCAGAATAAATGTCATCAAAACGGCCATCCTCCCAAAAGTGATCTAAAGATTCAATGCAATATCCATTAAATTACCAAGGTCATTCCTCAAAGACATAGAAAAATAAGCCCTTAAATTCAGTTGGAGCAACAAAAAGCCCAGAATAGCCAAAGTAGTTCTTAGCAACAAGAACCATGCAGGAAGTATTACAATACCTGACTTCAAACTCTACTACAAAGTCATAGTAATAAAAGCACCATGTTATTAGCACAAAAACAGACATATAGACCAATAGAGCATAATAGTAGTTTCAGAAACAAATCTACACACTTAAAGTAAATTGACTTTTGACAAAAGAGCCAAAAATATACCCTGGAAAAAAAGATAACCTCTTCAACAAATGGTGTTGGCAAAACTGGTTATCCATATGCAGGAAAATGGAAATAAACCCCACTTTCTCACCCTGCACAAGGGTCAACTCAAAGTGGATCAAAGACCTGGAAGTCAGGCCTGAGACCTTGCAACTACTTGAAGAAGGAATAGGCCCAACATTTAACATGTAAGCACAGGTAAAAACTTTCTCAACAAGACCTCAAAAGCACAAGAAACTCAAAGGAATATCAATACATGGAATTGCATTAATGTGAACACCTTCTGTGCAGCAAAAGAGACTATCAAGAACCTCAACAAAGAGCCCACAGAGTGGGAGAAAAAATTTCCCAGCTCCTTTTCTGATAGAGGACTAATATCTAGAATATACAGAGAACTCAAGAAACTCTCAGCTAAGAAAACAAATAATCCAATAAAAAATGGGCAAAGGACCTAAATGAACACTTCACAAAAGAAAAAATGCAAATGGCCAATAAATATATGAGGAAATGTTCAACATTATTAGCAATCAGAGAGATGCAAATCAAAACTACCTTGAGATTTCACCTAACCCCAATCAGAATGAAAATATTTTCTTAACAGTTTTTTTTTTTTTTTTTGAGTACTTGGGATGGAACTCAGAGCATTCTACCTCTGAGCTATATCCCCCCAGCCCTATTTTATTCTTTATTTTAAAACAGGGTCTAACTAAGTTATAGAGAGCCTCACAAGTTGCTGAGGCTGGCCACAAACCTGTAATCCTCCTGTCTCAGCATCCCAAGTACTGTGATTATAAATGCGCATCACCACATCCAGCTTTTCCATAACAATTCTAGGAAAAATTGGAGTGAGTATAAGAAAACATAATATCCAAAGTAAGAGTATTTTTGAGGAAAAAAATTCTTTAGTGTAAGATGATTATGAATTCCAATCCAGTTTTAGATGCCAACTTAAGAAACCTATGGGAATTGGGGAAGGAGTCAGATGAGAAATGTGTGCACATATGTTGTTATCAATTTGTACCTAACAAAGATGTATACATACAAAGCACAAATTATTACAATAAAAAAACTTTAAAAACTAAAAAAAAAGAAACCTATGAATGTCATCTAAAATGTTTTGACCCAGAGAGATTTCCATACCTAAAATTCTATAATTTCTGCATATGCTTCTACTTTCCTATACTTAACAACTTCTCTTGCTTGCCATTTGACAAAAAATGTGATTTTGTTTTGATAATTGATTAAATTTATTAATCAAATTATTTTAATAGTATTTATGAAGTTCAATCAACATAACAAATTGAATCTTTGTTCAGGTGGAAAATTTAAGCACCAATTTATTTAATAAATATTTTACATATAAATAAGGAAAGATACTCTATGTGTTAATTTGAATTTGAGATACTAGAATCATATTTATGTTTGTTTTTAAATTATATGTATTATTGCATATAAATGTGTATTTTAAAATATCTGTTTGTATTTATGTTTCAATTGATTCAAATATTTATATATCTCAAATATAGAAAGCATTTAATTTTAGAACTTCAAAATATACTAAAATAGGTGATAGTACTACCATGCAGCAATTGCTTATTTATCACAAGTCTATTTATACTTCAAGAGTATTTGTATTAAACATATTTACATTTGTCTTTGTTTTACATTTTTTTTTCATTTTTGTTGCATTTTAAATGCCACAGAGAGTATGAGAAGACATGTAATATATTCTTGCAAAATATAATAAAACTATTCAACATCTTATCTCTTATGTCTGACAAAATTATAGTTGCTTACAAGAAAAAAACATGGCTTAAAAAAAACTGAAAATGCAATGTTGATCCTTATATTTCTATTGCTAGTATGTTCTCAGAAGAGATGCCTGTTCAACTCATAATATTCTAATGAAAGCTTTACTCTTCTCTTGTTGTTCTAGTTCCTCCATCTCCCCAAGGAAAAAAATATCTGGAAACCTCTTTTATTATAATTTTTTGACAATACCATATAAGTGGATATCATATAATTTCAATATTATTTTACCAATGCATGCATTAATTTGCATGCTTTTTCATACCACATTAGTACTCTTTCAGAAAAAAAAATGGCATAATGGAGAAAAACAGAACATTTTTGTTGTTCTGAGATTTGGAACCAAACTGGTGGGAAGACTGCTTCTTGGCAAGAGAAGAAAGGCAATCAGAACTCAACAGAATAAAGAGTCATTACATTGTGGAATTGGAGGCAGCACAGAGAGCAGAGAACTTAAAGGCACCCCATACATCTTCTTCGGAAAGCAGAGAGAAGAGACAACACCATATTGGTGTGCCCAGCCATACCAGGTCTGGCTGCTCTCAGAGACCACCTCCAGCAAAGAAAAAACAAACTATTATTGAGCCACTGACTGCAGAAAGTTACCACTAAAAGCAATCACATTCTTCTCTCCACCCTCAAATACTTCAAAATTTGACTCTCTAGACTGCCCACTGAAATACTTCAGCTGTAGCCAAACTTGGACCAAGAAATGACAGGCCTTTCCTGCAGGAAACCCAGCAGCTACATCACACCTCTTCAAGACCACTGTGAATCTACAAACCATAGTCATACTGCCCAGATAACTCCTGTGGCTGTAGCTGAACTCATTCCTTCCTGCAGGGATGCAAGTGGCACTCATCAAGACTTAAAATTTACAAAGCATCACATCTGGAGACTGCACAGTTATGAGGAGTAGTGTGGTAATGAGTAGATTAATGGCCTTGGGGCCATCCCTGGGGAGGTGTGTGCAGAGGCTACAGTCAGACACAGGGAAGCATGAATTAGCATGTGATCCCTGGGCATACTTGAGTTGGAGGACCTAGGGTCAGCAGTTTGCCCTGACTCTAAATGTTCTCCAATAACCACCACAGGACCACTATCAGTGGTGTCTCTGGATGGAAATAATTCAGCCAACCATGCTACAGGGTTCAAAGGCTACGAAGTCATACTTGGTGGGTTTTGGGCCTTAAAACAAGAAGGGCAGAGGCCAACAAGATCTTTTGTGATCACAGCTTTGGAGAGCAGCAGCAGTGTCCCTGGGGCTAAATAACTGAGCCACCCCAAGCCCCAGGCTCAGAATGGTATACAATTTCCCTTCCAGCACTCAGGCCATGTAAGCTGGGAGGCTGGGGTGAGCAACGATTATTGTGATTGTAGATATAGACTGGGAATGCAACAATCTCTCTGCCAGTAGAGTTTGATCCTGGTGATCACATATACCAATGACTAACAGGGAACCACATGATTACAACCAAGAAATCAGTGATAGTGTCCCTAGTCTATCAAAGTCAGGCATCTGGGTCATGATTCAGAATAAAGTAATCTTGAGCTTAGGCACAGTGGCTACAGAAGCCAGAGGTCCGTGCTCTTCAGCCTTTTATAGGTTTGCAACCAGCAGAACAGTGGTAGTATCTGTGGGGTATTAATTATCAACCAGAGAGCGTCATCCTCTGAACTAAACATCAGAGTTTATGGCCCTACTGAGTTTGGGCTTGGATAGCACAATGACTTGCATCTAGTCAGATACGGGGGGGGGGGACTCAAAAGTCTGATTATATGAGACAGATTTGTTGAGGAAAATATATACCCTCAGATTAGACATTAATATAAAGAGATAACAAATAGACACAGAACTCTTAGCCAAAAAGGAAGAGAATGGCAAGACAATAGAAATGAAAACCTGAAAACTTGAGAATGAAGACCAATAAGAAAACAATTAACTCCCACAACTCAACAACAAGGGTGACCACCAACACTGAGCTACAGAAAATGCCAGGAGAATTCAGAATTTTGATTCTCAATATGATTAAATGTCTCAGAATTGAAATTAGAGAATGTGTACAGAAAATGAAAAAATATACAAATAGACAAATTTAGGTCCTAATTTAGAACCAAAAAGAGGCTGAGTGAACTAAAGCAGTCAATAAATGAATTACAGACCTCAACAGATACCACCTCTGGCAGGCTAGCTACAGGGAAAATAGAGTCTCACTATTGGAAGAGAGATCATTCAAAACTGATCACACAGAATTTCCCAAAGATAGAAAAATACTTGTTTGTACATCTACATAGAAGAGACATTCAGAACACCGACAAGACTAGATCAAAGAACTTCACCATGCCACATAATAATCAAAATGACTAACACAGAACTGAAAGAAAATTCTTAAATGCATCAAGAATAAAATAATGGGTGACATTCAGGGAGAAACCATAAGAATCACTCCAGATTTCTCAACTCAAGGAATCAATCCAGGAGGAGCTGGTTTGAAGTACTTCAAATCCTGAAGGAAAACAGCTTCCTACAAAGACTGCTGTTTCCAGCAATGATATTATTTAAAATTGATAGAGAAATAAAAGTCTTCCAAAGAAGAAGAAATAAAATAAAATAAGAAAAAATAAAATAAAATCACAAAGAAATAGAAGAAGAAGAAGAAGAAGAAGAAGAAGAAGAAGAAGAAGAAGAAGAAGAAGAAGAAACCAGATAACAGAACCATAAAAGGCACTATTGCAACCATGTGAACAACTAAATGAAGGAGAAACAAGACTATATCAAACAGAAAATATAACTCAAAAGGAAAGAAAAATCATTTCTCAATAATAACATTGAATATCATAGGTCTAAATTTTCCATTTGAAACACATAAACCAACAGCATGAAATAAAGAGCACAATTCAACTATATGCTGCCTGCAAAGAAACTCACCTTACAGGCAAAGATATCCACAGGTGAAAGGATGGAAAAAGATATACCATGCTAATGCAGACCAAAAACAAGCAGGGCTAGCAACAGTCATATATGACAAAACAGACTTTATTCTAAAACTTATCAGAAGAGACAACTTGGGTCATGTCTTGCTAATAAAAGGAACAATAAAACAGAAAATATTAATTACATAAATACATAAAGAATGAATGATATACTTTTGAAGGAGGACTGGATCTCAGGAGACATAAGGGGAAAATTCAAAAGCTTCTAGAATTAAATGAAAAAAAGAGGCACACATATTAAGATCTATGGGACACTTTGAAGACAGTTTTTAGAGGAAAATTTATAGCACTAATTGCCCACATAAGAAAAACAAAGTAACCAAATAAACTGACGACACATCTAAAGGACCTGAAAAAGAGGAACAAACATCCCAAACCAGTAGAAGGCAGGGGATAATTAAAATCAGAGCCCAAATAAATTACATAAAAAACAAACAAAAAAAATACAATTCAAAAGATCAACAAAACAAACAGCTGCTTTCTTGAAATGATTAGTGACATTCATACACTCCTAGCCAAACTAACTAAAAAAAAGAGTCAATCCAAATTATTATTATTATTTTTTTGTGGTTGAACTCGGGGCATTCTACCTCTGAGCTACATCCCCAGCCCTATTTTTTATTCTTTATTTTGAAACAGGGTCTCACTAAGTTGCAGAGTGCCTCACTAGGTAGCTGAGGATGGCCAGGAAACCAAATCCTCCAGTCTCAGCCTCCCAAATGCTGGGATTACAAGCATGCGCCACCACACCCGGCTCAATCCAAATTACTAAAATCAGAAATGCAAAAGGAGATTACCACAGACCCTGGGGAAACCGAGAGGATCATCAGCAACTATTTTGAAACTTTATACTTCAATAAACTGGACATATTTCTAGAAGCATTCAATCTATCTAAATTGAACCAAGAAGATTTAGAAAACATAAATTGACTAATAGCAAACAGAACAGAAACAGCAATAAGAAAAATGCCCTCCATCAAAGAAAAGCCCAAGTCTAGATGGATTCTGAGCTGAATTCTACAAACTTTTATAGACAAATTAAACCCAATACTTTACAAATTATTCTATGAAACTGAAAGAGACAGAATGCTTACAAATCTTCTATGAGACCAAGATCACCTTACTACCACACCTGAATTAAGATTCATCAAGAAAAGAAAATTATAGACCAGTATCATTGATTTAGTTAGGTCCAATAATTCTAAACACAACACTAGCAATAAATATTCAAAACTATATCAAAAAATTGTACACCTTGATCAGGTTGGTGTCATTGCAGGGGATTCAAAGCTGACTCAACATAAAAAAATCAATACATGTTATTAACCACATAAATAGAACTAGGAAAAATCATGATCATTTCAATAGAAGCATTTGACAAAAGCAAACACCTATTCAAATTAAAAAAATGGCAAAAAATTGGAATAAAATGAACTTACAATAATATCACTAAGGAGTCAAGCGTGGTGGTGCATGCTTGTAATCTCAGTACTTGGGAGGCAGAGACCAGAGGATCCGGGTTTTCAGCCAGCCTCAGCTACTTAGTGGGGTCCTCTGCAACTTATTGAGACCCTGTTTCAAAATAAAGAATAAAAAACAGGGTTGGGGATATAGCTTGAAGGTAGAATGCCCCTGGGTTCAATCTGCAGTACTGCAAAATAATAATAATAATAATAATAATAATAATAATAATAATAATAATAATGCAATATACAATTTAAAAAACTGTGGTTTTGCTTTAAAATCAGGAAGAGGAAAAGGATGCCCACTATCAATCATATTTCTTTTTTCACATAGCACTAGAGATGCTTGTCAGAATGATAAGGCAAGAAAAGAATATCAAAGGAATTCAAATAGGAAAAACTGAAATTATCTCTACAGATGACATGATACTGTATTTAGAAAACTCCAAAACTCAGCCAAAAGACTTCTAGAGTTAATAAATTCAGAAAAGTAGTGAGATAAAAAATCAACCTAAAAATATCAGTAGCTTTCCTACAAGTCAACCATGGATTCACTGAAAAAGAAATACAGAAAACAATTTCATTCACAATAACACTCCAAAACAATAGAAATAAATGTAATCAAGAAGATAAATGACTTCTACAGTGAAAATTATAAAACATTCAAGAAAGAAATAGAAGATTTTAGAAGATGTAATGATCTTTCATACTCTTGGATAGGCAGAATAAATATTACCAAAATGTCCATTCCACCAAGAGCGATCTACATAGTAAATGCAATTTCTATCAAAATTCCAATGTCCTTCTTCACAGACCCAGAAAAATCAGTCATTATTTTAGTAGTTTGGATTGATTATCTCTTTCTTTTGGTTAGGTTGGCTAGTGGTTTATCTATCTTGTTTATTTTCTTTGAGAAACCACTTTAGGTATTGTTTATTTTTTGTAATTCTCTACTTCATTTATTTATGCCCTGATTTTAGTAATTTCCTGTCTACTACTGGCTTTGGGGTTAGACTGTTCCTGTTTTTGGAAATTCCTCAGATTATTTGGGAATGGATCCACAATATGATCCAGATGTACCATTCCTTGGGTACCTTTCCAAAGGTTCTGATATCTGAATGTTATTGTAATATATCCATATCCATATTTATAGCAGCACCATTCAAAATAGCTAAATAATGTGACCAACCTGGATGTCCATCAACAGATGAATGGACTACAAAATTATAGGATATACACACGCAGTGAAATTCTACTCAGCAATAAATAGGAACAAAATAATGTCATTTGCAGTAAAACGGATGTACATGGATAACATTATGTTAAGTGAGATTAAACAGTCACAGAAAGTAAAGGGTCATATGTTTTCTCAATCCCCAGTACAGAAAGAAATAAGAAAACTCGATTAACATAAACCAAGAAAAATGATAAATGAAGAAATTGTAGATTTAAGTAAAAGTGCAAAATTATATAAAAAGATATAATTTGAGCTGAAAAAAATGGTAGAAAATTTTACCAGCAAATTTATATATCCAGAAGCTAGAATCAGAAAATGTGAACTTAGGGCATTGAAATAATTGAGTTTGAGAAGCAGGGGGAAAAAAGAATAAAGATAAAGAGATCCTGAGAGACTTAGGGTGCAACATCAAGCTAAGCAATGTCTGTATTATAGGAATTCTAGAAAGAGAAGAGGGAGATAGAGGAGTATAGAGTCTTTGAAGAAGTAAGGGTTGAAAACTCAAGTTATAAAAAGATATCTATACATACAACAAATTCAAAGAGGCTCAACAGAATAAATCAAAAGAAACCCACCTCAAAACATATTATAAGCAAAGTTTGAAACACATAGACAAAAGCAATAAGAAAAAACACCTCATCAATATAAGGGGATCCTCAAGAACATTAACAAACTTCTCAGTGAACACCTTTTTCAAGTCCAGAAGGCAGTGAGATAATATATTTAACGTGGAAACTTACTTGTTCCTGCCCAAAGCCAGTAAAATCCCATACACCTGGCATCCAGTGAGATGCATTACATACTGCCAAGGTGGACATGGGTAGAAATGATTGTGGACAAGTTCTGGCTGGGGCTGGTGCTTCCAGAACTGCTACTACATTCAGAGATTTATTCAAATCAAGTTTTGTAAAACTTTCAAGTAACACCTCCTCATTGTATCTTGGCTACCCCAAATTCAGATAATGTCAACACCATAGTATATAGCATTCCCCTACATTCAACAGCCAATCTCCTTGTATTTTTAATCTGCTTCTTTTTGATACTTTCCTATCTTTAAATTCCAGTCCTAATGGGGCTAGAAGTTGATCTGGCAAAAAAGAGAAGATGTTCATCAAATCTACTGATTACATATTATAATTTATTAATATAGAAAATGCTAAGAATATCAAATTTTATTGATTTGGTGAACATATGAAGAGTTTGATAAGATAACAAATGCCAATATTAAATCTGCTGGAGTTTTCTGCATAAGATGAAAAGAGAAGTCCAAAATTAAGACAATACCTTTGAATAGGACTTACAGAATTTGCATACTTAGAAATCTACATTAAAAATAATATTCTATCTTGTATAAAGATAATGGGTGAATTGTAGAGTGGAGATTCAATTTTAATCTAATTCATTTAATCCATATGACCATAAAATAGTAAGGAAATATAAAAAGCTTCCTTGATTCTACTTGAACATTATAAGAAACTTCCACTTTATTTATTTTTTTTCTTCTGAGATTCCTCAGAGTAATGTAGGTAAATACTGTCTGTTGTGAATAAAGATAATTTTACTTCTTGCTTTTTAATCTTTAAATTTTTCTGCCTTATTTCAATATGTAGTCTAGTAACATTTTGAAAAGAAGTAGTAAAAGTGGATCTGGTTTTTGTTTTCAACCCTAATGAAAATTTTTTATTATTTTACCATTAGGTATATTATTAGCTGCAATTTACACTGATGCTTTTATTAAATTGAGAAACTTCCATCCTGATGGAAGAAAAATTATTAAAATTAAATAACAATTTATAGCTCTAAATGAATGAAAATTTAAAAATTCCCATGTGTGTTACTTTCTAATGTATGCATATGTTATATATAATGTGTGCATGTGTAAAATATAATGTGTGTATGTATAAAATAATTTAACAACAAAATATTTATATATTTTTATCTGATAATTTTAATAAAGTAGAGGAAATCATGGGGAGAAAATATATCTAGGGAGTGGTTAAAGTCATATTTATTTTGAGAATATGTAAAAGGTGAGATAATAAAGGTAGAAGATAAAGAACACACTTTTAAGATTTTTAAAACAAGCCGGGCATGGTGGCGCACGCTTGTAATCCCAGCATTTGAGAGGCTGAGACTGGAGGATCCAGCTCCGTGGCCAACCTCAGCTACCTAGTGAGGCACTCCGCAACTTAGTGAGACCATGTTTCAAAATAAAGAATAAAAAAATAGGGCTGGGGGTATAGCCTGGAGGTAGAATGCTTCTGGGTTCCATCCCCAGTACCGCAAAAAAAAAAAAAAAAAAAAAAGATTTCTAAAACAAAAATGATAATAATATAGTTTCAGTTTTTCCAGCTGCTCATTAAGACCTCAATTCTTGTACTGAGAATTTCTGTAAGATTCTGTCACCTCCATTTTTATGCCTGGTGAAACCCTATCTTCAATTTAAATGTCACTTTCAAAGCTTAAAGAATAATTCTATTTTTGTGTGTGGGCCAAAATCATTTTCTTTCACATCAAATTTTTGTTAGAGCTGGTTTTATTACTTTAAGATTTTATCTCTGGAAAAAATATATCTAAGGATATATACTCTGCATCTAGACTACACGAATTTAAATCTTAATTTCATAATTTCTAAAATATTGTATCATCTTGGAAATTTATTAAAACTCTCTGGACTTTATATTCTTTATATGTAAAAAAAGTATAAGTGGTCATGAGGATTAAATGTCTGATGCTTATGCACTTTTAAGTTAGGATTGCTCCATTAATATTCTTATTAGTTTATATATGTATTTCTACCTTCCTCATTAGATTGAAAGTTCTTGATTATAATATTTGCTTTTAATATTTTAGAAGGTTAAGAATAATATTTTAAATTTTAAATTATTCATTTTGTGTTTGTTATGGGTGGCATACCTCTGAACTCAAGGAGTTTGTGAATATTCTTAATACTATAGATTTTAAAATTTTCTCGATGAATATCTACACCTGATGCAGAAGAAAAAATTAAAAATAAAGTACAATTATTATTTAATGTACTGTCATTGGCTTTAAAGATGAAGGCAGCTTCATGAAAAAGAACCTGACATAACACTGAGAAGTTGGGACCAGACTGTGACAGAGTAAGGAAATAGGGCTCTCAATCATATAATTACAAGACACTGTATTCACCAACAACATAAAAGATCTTGAAGGTAAATTTCACCCCGGATAATAATCTAAATAAGAACATAACTTGCTTGATTCCATGACTTTGGTCTTCTAAGATATTAGGCAGAGAAACGGTCAAGACAGCCTGGATTTTTAATTAATTTATTTTTTCTTTAGTCTTATGGATTGATCTACCTCAGGGCTACAGCCTAATCCTTATTTTGTATTTAATTATTTATTTTTATGTTAAGACAGGATCTCTGAGTTGCTAAAGCTGGTCTCAATCTTGTGATTCTCTGCCATCAGTCTCTCTAGTAGTGGGATTTCTGACATGTGACCCAACACCCAGTTTCCTTAGACTTGATTTACAGTGTCCAGGTCTGAAGTTAATAAATGGGTATTATTCTAATTTACTGTCAATATAAATTAAAAGAAAAATCAGAGAGAATATTTACCCAAAACAGTAATTCTTATTTGGAAATAATTGACCATTGCAATAGGTGTACACTTGCTGCAGAGAACTATGGGAATATTTAAAGTATCTGAGGCAAAGAGAAGTTTTTTGTTTGTATTTGTGTGTGTGTGTGTGTGTGTGTGTGTGTGTGTGTGTGTGTGTAGTACTGGGGATTGAACCACACAGGGGCATTCTACTTCGAAGCTCCACCACCCATGCATTTATTTATTTATTTACTTACTTATTTTAATGAGGTATCCCTAGGTTGTAGAGTCTCATTATTTTGTTGAGGCTAGTCTTGAACCTGGGATCCTCCTGTCTCAGGTCCCTAAGTACTGGGATTATACATGTGTACAACTACAACCTTCTCTCATTTTTCTCTTTTAAAATTCCCTAGCCAGGCATAGTGGTTCATGCCTGCCTATAATCCCAGTACTGGCAAGGTTGAGACAGGAGAATTGCAGGTTCGAGACCAGCCTCAGCATCTGAAAGACTGAGAGAAATTCTGAGAAACTTTGTGTCTCCGAGAGCCTCAAAGACTCTTAGCAACTTAGTGAGATCTCTTAGCAACTTAGTGAGAAGTGAGAGAGAGAGAGAGAGAGAGAGAGAGAGAGAGAGATTAGGAGGATTACCTTTTTTTTTTTTTTTTTGGTACTGTGATTGAACCCAGAGGCATTCTACCTTTGAGCTACACCCCCAGCCCAATTTTATTTCTTATTTGAAAACAGGGTCTCATTAGGTTGATGAGAGTCTCACTACTTGCTGAGGCTGTTCTGGAACCTGTGATCCTCCTATCTCAGTCTCCCAAGTACTGGAATTATAAGCATGCACCACTACGCCCTGCTGTACATAGAATATTTTGAAAAAATAATTCTTAGCCACAAGGAGCAGCTAAGTGACATCAGTCCAAGGTTGAATAGCTGATTAACAGATATCCTTGCAGAAGTTTCGGTATTGTGATAATTACTATTAGGTAATCGTGTAAAAACCCTTTCTTCATAAACTCCTGTCATTATTTACTTTTGTTTTTCATTTATTTGTTTGTTTGTTTGTTTTTAGGGTTGAAATAAGTAAGTTCAATTTGATTCTGATAACATTTACATTTATTTATACCACTAAAATGATAGGAATTATTACTCAGCAATAGAAATGAATATACTATTTAAATTATTTTTAAAAAGTCCTCCAGACTTCTTCTGCTCTCTCAAACCAGTGAATCAAATCTACCTTGCTATTCCACATTTCAGTAATGACTCCTTCTCATCCACTACTTGCCAAATTCTTTTCTGCCTATAGCAATTAACACTCAGTGAGTTCACCTCTCCTCATAAAAGAACTGGCTATTCTTCTTGTGACGAAACTTGTTTTTTCCCTAAGGACAGCACTTCCTCCTAAGCCCTAAGAAATAACTCCCATTATAGCTTCTAGCTAGTGCTCCATCAACTTCCAGGAAAACTAATCAGCAAGTAATAACCACAACTGAAAACATGTAAGAGCCAGGCGTGGTGGCGCACACTTGTAATCCCAGCATTTGGGAGGCTGAGACTGGAGGATCCGGGTTCGAGGCCAGCCTCAGCTACTTAGTAAGTAAGGCCCTCCGCAACTTAGTGAGGCCATGTTTCAAAATAAAGAATAAAAAAATAGGGCTGGGGGTATAGCTTGGAGGTAGAATGCCCCTGAGTTCAATCCCCAGTACTGAAAAAAAAAAGAAAAAGAAAACATGCATGGAGCAGAGGTACACCCTCAGGCACATGATGTACTTACACAATCATATCAAGGTCACTCACTGAACTGAACCTGAGGGAGAGGGAGGGGGAGGGAATGGGGTGGGAATTGGGGAAGGGGTCAAATGAGAATTGTGTGCAAATATGTTGTTAACAACTTGTACTTAACAAAGATGTATGCTATATTGCACGAATTACTACAATAAAAAATAAATTAAAAAAAAGAAAAAATGATGACTGCTGTTCCTTTTTCCCTATTTTTATTTTTAATTGTTATGTAACAGTTTCCATATTTATGAGGTTTCAATGTAATATTTGAAACGTGTACATGGTGGGATGATTAAATCAGAATAAATTCTCTACTTTAAATATTTAAATTCTATACTTAAAATATTAAATTCTCTACTTTAGATATTTTGAAATATACAGTAAATTATTGTTAACTATAGACACCTTACTGTTCTATACAATAGTAGATTTTAACAGCTCATGGTGGTGCTCTCCTGTAGTTCGAGCTACTTGGGAGACTGAGGTGGGAAGAATACTTGAACCTAGAAGTTGGAGTCTAGCTTTACCCCATCTCAAATATATATTTCTCCTAATTGCAATTTTGTACCAATTCTAATTGGAATTTTGTACCAATTTCTCAATACCTCCTTCAATCCCTTCATTTTTCCCTTCTCAGCCACTGTCTGCTAGTATTTAACTCTTTACTTCAATGAGATCAAGTGTTTTAGTGTCTGCATATGAGTGAAAAAGTGCTGTACTTGTCTTTCTGTATCTGTTTTATTTCATTAACCATAACATAATCCAGGCTTATCTATATTGCAGCAAATTAGGCATCTCCTCACCAATCTTTCCCTTACTCCTGATAATTGACATCTATTAAAATCTTGGACACTGCTTCTTTTTTTAAAAAGACATTGGTCAACTTATGGTAGAGCTTGATAGAGTACAAAGATAACTTTTATTCTGATGACTTTACAGTTTCTAAACTTCCTGATTTATAATGATTATTTTTCAATATTTCATCAATATAAAGAAACATTTATTCTCTTACTACCATTCTAATTTAATTAATTAACTTTTTAAATTTATTTATTGGTAGTAGAAGTCAAATCTAGAGGCAGTATCCCATTATTTTTAAAATTTTTTTTAATGTTGAAACAGGGTCTTGCTAAATTGCTGAGACTGGCCTCAAAGCTGTAATTCTCTTGCTTCACCTCCTAAATCCTGGGATTGCATGTACTACCGTGCCTGGCTAATTTTTAAAATCACTAATTCAAACACTTGTCTCTGTAAGAAAAGTGACTTCCTTAGTTACAAGGATTTGTTATTTGAAAAAAAGAAAGCTGTTTATATATGTATATGTGTGTGTGTGTGTGTGTGTGTGTGTGTGTGTAAATAACATATATGTATATATTATTGCCACCTTAAGAATTTAACTTCAACTACTTTCTTTTGTGTGTTCAATCCCTTCATTTTCCCCAAATTTGAGTTATTTCTATTTTAAAAAACATATAAAAGTAGCAATATTGATCACAGAACTTCTTCTTTCCTGACCTATTTGTCTCCTTCCTTTCTTAGATAACTTTCTTTTTTTTTTTCAAATAATAAATCCTATGTGTATTTTACTTTTTTCATTAACTTGTCTGGCTTCTCATTTGATTTCACATTCCTAGCCTCACTAAGATTACCAATGACTTCTATGTCTTTGCAATACAAGTAGTGGATGTCTTACAAGTTTTAATTTGAAGCCTTCTGAGAAATATTGTATTGAAGATATATCTAGCTTTGATTTTCTGACAAAACTCAGATGGGCTAGTCCTACCACTGAGGTCACCATTGTCATCATATCTTTATTCATTTAGTCATTGATGCTAGAGTTCTTATAGACATGACATTGAGCTGTTTACTTCTCAGTTTGTACAACTTATCTGAGGTGGAATTACAAAACAACAGGTCTATATTAAATCCATGCCTATATGAACATCAAATTTATATCTGTAGCTCTCATATCTACTTGAGCTCTAAATGCCTGTTAACTACAAATTAACATAATGGAACTAAAGATATAACCCTCATCTAGTCATCTATAGTTCTTTACCTCATTGATTAATAGTATTCCACAAAAGGTTGCAAGTATGTAATCCCTATTTGGGAAGCTGAGATAGTAGAATCACAGGTTTGGGGCCTGCCTTGGCAACTTAGTAAAATCCTTAGGAATTTAATGAAGTTTTGCTTCAAAATAAAATAAAATAAAAGGAACTGTTGAATGTCTCTGTCTCATAGCTCAATTCCATAAAGCCAGTAACACAGAAATCACAATTTGACCTTTCTGTTCTCTTAAATCTCTTATCAATTCATTACTTTGGCTATTGATTTTCCTCATAATGAAATCTATTTACTCACCTCTCTAATTTTATACTTTTTCTGACTTTATTTTATGTACCAACATCTGAATTGCTAGCATCACTATTCTTGTACTTGGGTCTGTATATTATTAAGTAAAATAAGGGTTATTTAGCACAAGACTGTGATACCACAAGCACTTGTTCAAATAACAAGTGACTAATGGGCAAGTAGCAGATACACTGAACAAAGGGATAATTTATGTCCTGAGCAAGGTGCAGTGAGATAACATGAAATTCTATCACAAAATTCATAACTACACACACAAAAGTTATTAATTACTAAATTTTGAAACTTTAACATTTGATATTTTCAGACAGCTACAGGTATCTCAAGTTGCCAAAAGTGAAACTGCAGATAGGAGGACTACTATATACAATCTTAAATGTAACTGGGAAGATAAAAAAGATAGTCATGCTCCAAATCTATGAGGTAAACATTCAGATATTCATGGTTAAGTAAAATATTAGTATAGGATTTCATGGATTAAGAAATTGCTATTTAGTTTGCTAAGTTATTATAGAACTTGATTTTATATTCTACCCTAATTGTGTGTGTGTGTGTGTGTGTGTGTGTGTGTGTCCATTAGCATTCTTGGAGCTATACTCTAAAAGATTGACCACATAACTTAAAGAAAAGAAGATTTATTCTCTGGTGGTTTTCCCTTCAGTCCATGTAATTCCAAGGACTGCAGGTATCAGCAAGGGGACAGGAAGTGGAGAGAGGGAAAGTACATGGGCTGTGCTCACATCATGGAGGTCAGAAGCAAGAGAGGGAGCCAAGGGAGAAGGAGCCATATATATAATCCCTAAAGCTGCACCCAAAAGAATCATCTCCAGACACACACTATCAGCCTACCTGGAACCACCTAGGTAAATCCATTACTTCTCAGATTACAACCTTTATAACTCAATTATATAAACTCCAAACACTAATAAATTAGATATTTAGTGAGAAATTTATGACACTGTATATGTGTGTGTATTTCTAATGAGATGATAATTAAAAAAAATTAAATACTTTTATTGGTGCATTATAGTCTCACATCATAATGTAGTTCATTGTGATAGTGACATACATGCACACAGCACTTGATAAGCTTTCTCCAGCTCCTTCCTCATTACCCCCTTGCCCATATAGGACATTGAAATTGACATTGGTATTCTCACATATACAAAATGCCATTGGAAGTGATTTCTTCAATGGTTCTGCCTCTCCAACACTTCCCTTTGACCACCTCCCTGGCTCCTGGAGAGTTTCTTCTTCACCATCTCAAATCCATCTGATATCACAATTCCTCCCTAGCTTCCACATATGAGAGAAAACATATGACCCTTCACTTTCTGTGACTGGCTAATTTCACTTAACATAAAGTTCATCAGGTCCATCCATTTTACTGCAAATGACATAATTTTGTTCTTTGTTCCTGAATTCCATTGTGTGTATATACCATAATTTTGTAATCTATTCATCTGTTGATGGTCACCTACTTTGGTTCCATATTTAGCTATTGTGAATAGTGCTGCTATAAATAGAGATATCCACATATTTCTATAATATTCTGATTTGAGTCCCTTTGGAAAGATATCCAGGAGTGGTATAGTTGGATTAGATTTTTTTAAATTTAATTGCTAATGTAGACCATATTGGGTTTCCCTGAAATTCATATGATAAAGCTCTAACACCCATTTCATCAAAATGTGAACATAGTTGGAGATAGGAAATTAAGAGAAGTGATTAGGTAAAAAATGAGATCATTAAGTCAGGCCCTAATACAATGTGACTGATGTTCCTATAAAAAGAGGAGATTAAGCTGGGCATGATGTTGCACGCTTGTAATCCCAGTACTTGGGAGGCTGAGACCTGAGGATCTGTGTTTGCTGCCAGCCTCAGCTACTTAGTGAGGCCCTCCACAACTTAGTGAGACCCTGTTTCAAAATAAAAAATAAAAAATAGGGTATAGCTTGGAGGTAGAATGTCCCTGGGTTCAATCTCCAGTACCACAAAAAAAAAAAAAAAAAAAAAAAAAAA
>PVLC010000478.1:0-34500 GCA_004027655.1 Graphiurus murinus
CTTACAAGATCACATCAAAGTCAATCACTAAACTGACCAGGAGATAGGGGGAGGATGGGTGGGAATTGGGGAAGGGTTAATGAGAAATATGTGCATGGATGTCTTTACCTGTACTAGCTTGTACCCAACAAAAATGTGTGATTAACCCTGTTGTACCCAAGAAATGTATAAAAATCCATGCTAAAAAAAATTAAAAAATAAAAAATAAAAAAATAAAAAAAATAAAGACATTCAAAGTAGCAGGAAATAATTTTTAAGCATGAAAACAGATACTGCCACAATATTTCAAATTTCTGAAGGCTGCTCAAAAGTAACATTTTAAAACAGTGATGATTATAATGATCAATACTCAAGTTGTTCTCTACTACATACAAATGCCAATACCTAATATAATAAGCAGAGATACTAAATGAAGTAAGTCTATACAGTAATAATGGTAGAGCTAGAAAACTAATTCTAGCAGAAAACAAAGTAAAAGTAAGTGCTATAGACTAACTTGTTTTCATTTACATACAGGAAATTTTGATCACTGGACATTCAAACAATGTAAGGAGAGTAACTGGCATATTAGTAGGTGGTCTACGAGTATCTTAAATTTCAAGACATTCTTGGTTTTTTACTTGTTTGGATTTTTTTTTTTTTTAGGGGTTTTTTTGTTTTGTTTTGTTGTTTTGGCAGTACTGGGGATTGAACCCAGGGGCATTCCCAGAACTGTTTTTTATTCTTTATTTTGAAACAGGGTCTCATTAAGTTGCAGAGGGCCTCACTAAGTAGCTGAAGCTGGCCACCCAACCTGGATCCTCTGGTCTCAGCCTCCCGGGTACTGGAATTACAAGCATGTGCCCACCACACCCAGACAACATTCTTGTTTTCTAGAAGGTGCTTTGAGATTTCACTATGTGACTTCTCTACCAAACTTATGATAATTAACACATAAATATTTGTATAGCTAAGTAAATTTCTTTTTAAAAAATTTCTTGATACTGGGATTGAACCAGTGAGATTCTACCTCTGGGCTACAACCCCAGCCCTTTTTTACTTTACTTTGAAACAGGGTCTCACTGAGTTCCTGAGGCTGACCTCAAACCTGCAATCTTCCTCTCTTGGCCTCCCGAACAATTAGGAATACAGATATGTGCCATCCCAGATTAAATCAGATTAAACCAAAATATTTCTTAGTAAACATTAGACTAACAAATTTTATATTCCCTTATTTTAGGATTAAGTTATATTCCATTTTAATTCTTCTACAGAAGTGGCATTACTATGCTATCCCTCTTTCTCCTACATTCTCTGTTAAACTTCTTCAATCATTTATTTGTTTTACAAACTTCTAAAATCATCTAGAAGCAGGGGCCTGTCCTGGAGGAAGTGAGGGATAAAAAGATCAAACCAAACAGGAGTTCTACTTTCCTTCAAGAAGCTCCCATGTAAAGTACAAATAAACAAGCACTGGAGTGTAAAGGAGATGTGAATAACCACCATTAAAAGGTCCTCGGGAAGTTCATTTGATGAAGAAATTATCTAGTGGGAGACCTACATCCGAACTTGGCTCTAAAAGATGGAAGTAAAGGTGAAGAGTGATTAAAGACCTAAGACGAGAAGACTTGACATCTGCATGTTCCCTAGCAGCTGGAGCATTTGGTGTAGGGAAGAGGAAGAGAGGAGCCTGGCGATTCCGAAAGGAGCTACATGGTACAAGGCCTGGACTGTCAGGCAAGGAAAGGCAAGAGGAAGGAAGTCAGTTTATATTTTTAAACAGTAAACCAGCAATCAAGATCAGCTCAAAGACTGTTAGACACACTAGCCTACGAGTAGTAATTTGAGTCTGAATTAGGGCACATACAGTGTTGATTAGGTACAATTGTGTAGGCCTTAAAACCAATAAATGTAAGAATTACAAGAAAGGAAGATCTGAATGATGTTAATACCAAAAAGCCAGTTGATAGATAAAAGATAAGGGGCAGGTTTAGCAGATGAAGTTAGTCTTGGAAATGCTAAATAGAATGTGAAGTCAAGGCATTTTATGTGAGATAATCACCAGGGAGTTAAAAATACAGGACTTGACAGATCGGAACTGAAAGTAAAGATTTGGGATTTTTCTGAACAAGGGACACCAAATGAAAGAATACAAAGATATGAGGAAATTTTTAAGTAAAAAAAATCATAGTTTAGCCAGGAGAAGAAAAGGGACCAAAGGGAGAGACAGAAAAAGAAGAGAATCAAAATTGACTGCCAATGGAAAACTAAGAGAAAGAAATTTTGCAGAAGGAAATATAGTCAAGAGTCAAATACTGACGAGTGGAAAAGATCTGAGAAAGGGCCATATTGTTCCACAGTCAAGGTAATACACAGAAGTGTTTTACTTTTTACACACCCTTATATAAATGTATTGCTATGATTATTACTTCCATATTCTCTAGTCCTTAACTGGGGTAATTTGAAATCCTTTATTCTTCACCTAGCTTGTTGAAAATTATGAGGAGTCAAAAGAGAATCATCTCCATCAGTAAATATATATGTACATACATACACACACATTTTTTCAACCATAGCAATGGTTAGTTTGCTGACAAATGTGCGCCAAACACATCTTGGTCCTACTTGAAGGTTGAAATCTTCATTGGTTATTCAAGCAGTTGTGTTGAACATCGTGCCCCATCTACTCCCCTTCAGTTGGCAGCAGTGAAGACTTGTGATCTCGGATGGCATGGTTCTAGGCTCTATGCTCTCCTTGCCCCCATGGGTAGAGTATTTCAGAAAGATCCCACACAAATTATCAGCATCTCCCTGTCTTCATAACTGGCTTGAAAGCACCCATCAATCTCCACCCATGCAATGCAATAAAGTTGAGCCAGAGCACACGCCACCTCCCAGCTGCCAGGCTAACCGCCTTGTTCCCTGCAGAGGATCATCTGCTGGTCAGACATCAATCCTGCTCTGGTGAACAGCTGATTAGTGAGAGGTAGGAGAAACAGCCACCCAGCAGCTGCACCATTTTTCAGGGACAAAGCATGATGGTTAATACCTATGAGAAGATGAACACAGAGAAACTAAGCAGTTAAATCCCTTGATAAGTGAAGAAACACTGCTCAAGTTAGCTCCTATTACTTTTCTAACATCACTCATATAAGGAAGACTAGTCCATCGGTGGCATAAAATTAACAATGTGCTTTATGCACTAATTCAACATAATTTATTGAACACCTACTAGGTATCAGACATTGCAGTAAGATCTAGATATTTTAACCACTTTAATTTATATCCATGGAAGAAACCTTCCTAGACTATCTCCTTTTGTTCAAATCTGGCCTTAAAAGAACCCAGCTCAAACACTTAAAAATCAAACCTCTGGAGGGGTTTTCCTGAGTCTTGCCAGGCAAAAATAACATCTCTTTTTCATCAATTCTCATAGCACTCTATTTGGACCTCTTTTATGGAACATGGTGATTATCCCATATTGTAATTTGTTGCATGTGTCACCTCCTAATAGACTACAAGTGACTTAAAGCCAAGTTTGATGTCATCTTAACATACCATTATCTTCATGTTCCCCTGAGCATAATGCAGTTCCTTGCATAATGAGTACTAATGAGCCATCTCTCTCATCCACCTCCTCCTAACACAGATTAGATGCCTGGGAATGAAGGCATTATCATATTCTCTACCACTAAAATCAATTTTGACATCTAGAAGTGGAGAAAATATATGTGTATTGTAAATGTAGCAAATTATAAATTTACTACAGGCACTATATATGATTGGTTTACTACAGACAATATATACTATAGCCTATATATAGTAAATTATCACAGCTTCAATGTCAATAATACTGAATGTAGCATGCTTTGATCAAGGTAAGATTTAACTCCATTTCTGCATCTATTAAAGAATCTTCTAAAAAAGAAAAAGCTACTAGCATAAATATTCATAGCCTATTTCAGCTTTCTAGGGGAATTGTTTTTAAGAATTTTTGAACATTAATTATACTTAAATCTCATATTTGTTAAGACAGACCCAGTGATATTTCTACTTTGCTTAATCAACAAAACATCTGTTAGCAAAGAAATTGGGTTATTGCATGCATTTCAAAGAATTTTTTAAACTGATGCTTACTTAGAATCTATAATTTATACAGCTTGCTAACTCACCCATACCCGCTTCAAATGCTCTAATTTAGCAATAGAAAGCTTTGTATTTTAGAGGTAATACTAAAGCATCCAGGGGCTACACTATGTAAATGGGAGATGGGAATCCAAACCTTTTTTCTGGAGAAGATGGGCAACCAGCAGTAGAGGGGTAAAGTATAATGGAAAGAATAACAGGGTGGGAGTTGAGAGACCTGGAATCTAAGCCCTGAGCTGGTCTAGGGAGCACCCTGACCTGGGGCAAGGAATTCACACTTTCTAGGTCTTTTCCCTTTTCTATAAAATCAGATTATGCCAAGTGGTAATTTTGATGTAATGAAATAAAGAGGAAATACTTGTGACAATTATAATCCTTATTTCCATAGTTGGTCATGTGGTAATATGGGTCTGGGTCATGTGGTAATAACTGGTACTTATACTTTCTTGCACTACCCATTCTCTATTCCCTTTGGCTCAGCAAGGACATCCCCTGGTTGTGTTTTTTACCTGGCAAGGTGACCCACACCTTCACTCCTGAAGGGTGTGGGCTGTTAGTAGTCCTACCTGGATTGGGTTGTTATAGTTTTGCATTGACCTTCATCACAGTGCAGGGTAATAAGGATCTCCTACATTCCAGACAGTCTTCCTCCCCTCCATTGTGGAGTAGCAGTCCAATTTCTCCTCAGGAGCTATGATCAATCACCCTAGCCAGCACAGTAACTCCCTTCTTTGCCTGGGATTCAGAGGCATGAGGAATTAAAAGTGACCAGGCAACAGTATTAACTTCCATTTCAAAGGAATCATTGTTGTCTTCTAGTTGAAGCATTCCTTCCTTTAGAATTAAGACCTCTAGGCCAGCAGGGGATAAGGTCATGGGAACAGGAAGCAAAAACTTCTCTTAGTGGTCACTAAGAGTAATAATGAGTGGTGTCAGTACTATTTGTAATTCTTGGACCCATTAATTCTGGCTGTGAGAGACAGAGCACCATGTACTGGATGTTGATTTGAAGTATTAAGCCCTCTACAGGACCCTTCCCAGCCTCACAGGCGTTTCTACCCAGCTGGCACTTAACCAAGTTTTCAAAAAGCCACTCCACCATTCTATCAAGCCAACATCTTCATGATGGTAGTGGACATGGTAAGACCAGTGAATTCCATGAGCATAGGCCTTCTGTCCCACTTCTTTTGCTGTGCAATGAGTTCTATAACCAGAAGCAATACTATGATGGCACATAAATCATTCTGCAAGTCTATGGTTGGGAGTTCAGCAGAGGCACTGCATGCAGGGAAGGCAAATCTGTATCTAGAGGAAATTTCAATTCTAATAAGAACAAAATGCTGCTCTTCCCATGATGGAATTGGTCCAAGGGAATCCATATGCCATCAGGTAGTTGGCAGATCCCCCTGGGGAATGGTCTGGTCTCTGCTACTGACTTCCTAGTTATGGCCAGGTTATCCTTGGTGAGTGAAAGCCCATGTGCTCAGCCATGCATGACCTCTGCCCTTGCCACTAATGGCCACTGTACTCAAGAGCCAAGAACAGGTGTGGCTGGGAAAAGCAAATGACTGGTATCCACAAATGGGGTCATTACGTCCTTTCTTGATTATTAAAATTTCCCCTGCTGAGGTCACCCTTTGGTGAGCAGTCACACAAATATCTTCATGTTTTTGTCCATTCAGAGAGGCCTATCCACTTACCTCTTCCCCAAATTTCCTCATTAGCAGTTTTCCAATCATGTTCCTTCCAAGAAACATCCCTAACCATCTAGTCAAACTACCAGACACAGCTCATGAATTTATTGGATCACACATCTGGCCACCTCCCCTTCCAACAACAAAGTGTACTGCTCAAAGCTCTACCCTCTGGGAGGATTTCCCTTCACCACTGTCCTTTATAGATGTCTCAGGAAAGGGCCAAAGTTCTGCAGCTCTCCCGCTTTCAGGTGGCACCCAAATATCCTGCAGAACCATCTATAAAGCTGGCCCAAATCTTCTCTTTCTCTATCAACCGACCACAGGAAACTCACCATGCAACCACAGGTACAGGATGGGGGGAAGAAGGCAATAAAGTAGGAGTAAGAAACACAGGCATTTGGGCCACTTCTTCATACAATTTACTCAGGGCCTTTTTCTTTACGACTGGAAATAGTCAAGTGCATCTTTAAGTCTGATTGGATTAGAAAACCAATTCCAGAAACAATTCTGGAAATCATCCTTAACATTGAGCTCCTCTAGAACCACTCTTGCTATTAAATCCACACTAAGATTCTCCACAAAAAACAGAATAGATTTTACACACACACACACACAGGCTCATAAGATTGTGGAGGCCAAGAACTGTCAAGATCTATATTTCACAAGCTCAAGACCCAGGCAAGTTGGTAACCTAGTTCTAATCTGAGTCCTGAGATCTTAGAATTATGAGAACAGTCTAAGTTCCCATTTGAGTTTGAGTCCAAGACTGAAGGCAGGAGAAAAACTACATCCTAGCTTGAGGATAGGCAGAGAGACCGCATTCTCCTTTGCTGGGTTTGAAGAAAGGCAAGTCTTTCAATGCAATGGATGAGGCCCACACACACTGGGGAGGGCTGACCATTCTACACAGTCTACTAACTTAATGCTAACCTCGTCCAAAACATCCTCACAGACACATGAAGAATCATGTTTAACCAAATTATTTTAGTACCCCATGGCCCAAACAAGTTAACACCCAAAATTAAACCATCACACCAGAGTTTTAAAACTACTGAACATTTACTTTAATTTCTCTAAAAAGTTAGATGTTTTTCCCTAGAATCACTCTAAATAAAATCCACCCTTTGAACACTGTATCAAATAAGAGCAAACAAAAACTTAAAAGAAGGAGGAGCCGGGCAACAATAGTGCATGCTTATAATCCCAGAACTTGGGAGGCTGAGATGAGGGGATCACAGGTTCACAGCAAGCCCCAACAACTTAGTGAGACCCTCTGCGACTTAGTGAGATCCTGTTTTAAAATAAAAAATAAAATAGGGCTGGGTGATGTAACTCAGAGGTAGAATGCGCCTAAGTTTAATCCCAGTACCACAAAAAAAGTATTTTATATGATTTTTTAATATAACATTTGTGTTAAAAGAAAAAAGGCACCAAAATCCCTAATCAATCCCACCAGTGTGGTGTGGTACAGCTAATTTTATGCCACCAAAACAAGGAAAGACGAAGTGCTACATTTCTTCATCATTACCATAATATTTGAAAGAAGATGTTAGCGTTTAAATGTGTTTTCATTCTCAATACTTAACTTTATCCTCAAAACAATCCTATGAGAAAGGTAGAATATCATTTTACATGTGTGTGTGTGTGTGTGTGTGTGTGTGTGTGTGTGTGTGTGTGTGAGCGATGCTGGGATTGAAGCCAGGGGCATTCTACCTCTGAGCTATACCCAGCCCTATCTTATATTTTTTATTTTGAAAGAGGGTCTTGCTAAGTTCCTGAAAGCCTAAGTTGCTGAGTCTAGTGTTGAATCTATGATCCTCCTGTCTCAGCCTCTCAAGTACCACCATGCCTCGTGTATAATTACTATTCTCATTATCCATTTCATTTGCTGAAGAAATTGAGGCTGACAGTGGACTAAGCTGCTCATCTAAAGTCACATAGCACAGCCAGTGTGGTGGGGCACACTTCTAATCCTCGTGTTTGGGAGGCTGAGATAGGAGAACCACTGGTTCAAGACCAGCTCAGCCACTTAGCAAGATCCTGTTTCAAAACAAAAGATAAAAAGAAATAAAGGGCTGGGGGTATAGCTCAGAGGTAGAATGCCCCTGGGTTCAATCCACAGTATGAGAAAATTAAAAATTAAAATAAAGTCACATAAGATAAAGTCACAAAGGGAAAAGGCTATTAAGGAGTCACCTGTGGTCTACCTTTTTATATAACAGAAATAACAGGGTGCCATAGATACATGCATATGTTACATACATACATATAAATATAAGCCTATGTATCTATGTATATATTATATACATATGTCTATGTATTTGCTATACATAGACAGCTAGATATGTTTTCACCAACCTTGGATTGTAAACTCCTTGAACACAAGTACCATGTTTTACTCACCTTTCTATCACCCACAATATCTATACATGTGATAGACAACAATGGTTAAATTGAGCTGAATTCAATGAGAGTACTTTGACAAACTTGCCTATTACCATGTTTTGATCGTATGCTGGAAAATGAGACCCAGAGCCCAGCAGGTGGATTTTCCTAGGTTTCTTACAGGGTTTTTACACAAATATATACATGAATGATTAAAAAGGATTCTATGTCTCTGAAAAAGGGAAAATAAAATTAGGTATCTATTTGTTAAAAAAATAGAATTAAACCCCAACCTCAGCAAGTAATGAGACTTTCCACCTAGTGAGACCATGTTTCAACTAAAAATAAAATAGGTCTGGGAGTGTAGTTCAGAGGTAAATGCCTTGGGTTCAATCCCCAATAACACACACACACACACACACACACACACACACACACACACACACAGTGCGCAGGCGCACGCACGTGCGTGCGCATAAAGCCAAACAATAATAAAGGCTGACAAGGATGTGGGGAAATAGACATTCTTATCTATTGTTGGCAGAATTGTAAATTAGTGCAGTCACTTTGGAGATCAATGTGGAGGTTCCTAAGAAGACTGAGGATAGAACTACAATATGATCCGGCTATATACCACTCCTAGGTATCTTTTCAAAGGGATTGAATCCAGAATGTTATAGTAATACATGCATTTCTATGTTTATAGCAGCACAATTCCAATAGCCAAACTATAGAACCAGCTTAGGTGTCCATCAGCAGATGAATGGATTACAAAATTACAGGATATACATACAATGGAATTCTATCCAGCCATAAAGAATAAGATTATGTCATTTGCAGGAAAATGGATGGAACCATTATGAAGAGAATGTTATGCTAAATGACATCTGCCAGTCAAAAAAAAAAAAAAAAACCGAAGGGTCATATGTTTTCCCTCATATGTGGAAGCTAGGGAGACACTGGGATACAAAAGGGACTGCAGACAAAGGAGGAGAAACCCTAGTGGAGTGATGGAGGGGGCCTAGAGGAGGCAGGTAGGTGGGGGCAGGGAGAGCTGAAGGAGGAAACACTTCAACTGATATGATATAAATATACAAAATTATCAATGCCAATCTCAATATCAGGCACAGGGAAGAGAAGGGAGCAGGGTGGGAGCCAGGGAGAACCCCATCAAGTGCTGTGTGCAAGTATGCTTCTATCACTCTGAACCTTATCACAATGTATGATTACAGTGCACTAATAAAGATGAAAAAAGCCAATGTGCTGGCGCACACCTGCAATACCACTACTTAGGAGGCTGAGACAGGAGGATTGCAGGTTCAAAGCCAGCCTCAGCAAGTTAGTGAGAGCATGTTTCAAAATTTAAAAATAAATGCATTTGCCGGGCGTGGTGGCGCACGCTTGTAATCCCAGCATTTGGGAGGCTGAGACCAGAGGATCTGGGTTCGCGGTCAACCTCAGCTACCTAGTGAGGTACTCCGCAACTTAGTGAGACCCGGTTTCAAAATAAGAATAAAAAAAAATAGGGCTGGGGGTATAGCTCGGAGGTAGAATGCTCCTGAGTTCAGTTCCCAGTACCAGGGGGTGGGGGGGAGGCCAAAATTAAAAAAAAAAATTAAATAGGACTGGGGGTGTAGCTCAGAGGTAGAATACCCCTGGGTGGCGGGGTCGGGGTGGGAGGGTTCAAGCCCCAGTACAAAAAAAAAAAAAAAAAAGAGGATGAAAAAGAAAAAATTAGCATGTGCTGGGCTTCTACCACACAGGAAGTACTTTGCTAAGTGCTTTACAGAATTGCCTTAGTTCAAAATCTCTAATGCAAATACAAGGCCAATAAAATTTCACCCACAAGTGGATGAACTGGGGAAAAAAGAGTTTTCTTGTTAAATGTGGAAGTTGAACCATAAAAAATAAATAAGAGACTGTTTGAATTGGAAAATGCCTCTTCTCAGTGAAATTTTTATTTGATGGGAGAGCTCGATTACTGGGGGTGATAAGAATACAACTATTGCAGTTTTGCAAAAATTCAGAGCTTAGCCAATCATGAAAATTTATTTTGCTCATAAATTTTACCCTTGCAATGTTTAAACTCATGTTTTAAGGGTAACTTCATCTTATGCTCCAAATTAATTTAAAAATAAAACTTAAATTACAAAACAAAAAATGTCACATGGTTAAAACAAACCTGGACCCCACTGAAATTGAAAATTTGGTGCAAAGCTCACAGGCCTCGTGGTTTGGGTACTTTCCAAATGCTCTGTAACTGCTGCTCCAAAGTGATGGCTCTCTCCTGAACAGAGTAACTCAAAATGTGAAAAAGGGTGCATATTTGTGGTGGGAAACACTACCTAGAGAATCCATGTGTGCCACCCCTGCCTCCGAAGAGGGAGCCCCTGCTCATTTACTTAGTCCTTCACTCACACAATGACCATTGCTATGCACTCAGCTGTGTTAAAAAAAATCCTTTACCTTTTTCTGGTTTTCCCTGACAGTAGTAAAAAAAGTGAGAAGTTGCTGAAAACTCAAAACAACAATGACAAATAAATTTCTCTCATTAAAACACTTAGAGTCAGGCATGGTGGTACACAATTCCAGTACTTGGGAGACAGTGACAGGAGGATCACAGTTTCAAGGATAGCTTTAGCAATGTAGCAATGCCCTGTTTCAAAATAAAAAGCACTGGGGGAGCCAGGTGTGGTGGCACATGCTTGTAATCCCAGTACATAGGAGGTTGAGACCAGAGGATCTGGGTTTGAAGCCAGCTTCAGCTACATAGTGAGGCTCTTCTCAACTTAGTGAGATCCTGTTTCAAAGTAAAGAATAAAAAATAGGACTGAAGGTGTAGCTTGGAAGTAGAATACCCCTGGGTTCCATCTCCAGTCACACACACACACACACACACACACACACACACACACACAAAAGCCCTGGGGGTATAGCTCAGAGGTAGAATGCCCTTGAGTTCAATCCCCAGTACCAAAAAGGAAAAAAAAAAAAAGTAGGAACTTTAAAACAGTGATGCTTTCTCATATATATTTACCTTACCATGACTCTCCATGAATATTCTGTTATACATTCTTAACTAAATTTGCTTTGAGTTTAAAACACACTAAAGTTTCCAATTTGTTCTGCTCTTGCACCCTTATTTAAATCAAACTGGTATTCTACAGAAGAGTTCAGAATAGGGTTTAGAACAGAGAATACCTGGTTCTCACATCATCTGTTCATTAATGCTAATGACCTCCCACATAGGGAAACTACACACAGATATGAACTTTCTAAACCTTGCTTTGTGTGTATATGAGTGTGCTTTGGTATAGATCTAATATACACTCAGACTTGAAAACAAAAAAGTTCACCATATTGTTTTAAAATAGCCTCTGGTGCTATATTGCCAATAGTTTGCAAAATAAAATGATCAATAATTAAATGGTAATTTTTTTCCATTTAGAAAATATGGAGACAGTCAAGTTAACTATCTTCAGACAAAATTCGCCTTGGGTAACTACATGTAACTGCAACTAGCTTGGCCTTAAATGACCTTTGAGGTATCTTCTGAAAGCGGGGTTCACATGCCACTGAAAATACAAGAACACAGGGTACCACAATGATGCAAACTTCTGATGCTGTCTTCTCATTGAATATTTGAGTGGTAACTGAATTTCCATTATCATAAGGGGTTTTCTTTTATTTTAAAAGAAATATGGAATTAAAAAAAGCAATCAAGGATACTGATCAAGGTTTTAGTTCCAAGTCCTACTACTTGTAGTTTTCCAACTTCACAGAAGCCTAACTTCTAGACTACTACACTCATGGACTTTTATAGAGAAATGGTAAAAGTTCCAAGAATTTTTTTTAAGCCTAAATTTGATCTCTGATATACCACTATCCTTACCGAGAGTCTTGGCTAGTTCCTTTAAATTTTTAGGCCTTGGTTTCTTCTTCTGTAAAACAACATGATTATACTAAGTTCATACCTAAAACATCTCTCTCTATATTCTGTGCATATGCATGTGGTCCTGGGGATTGAACCCAGGGGTATTCTACCTCTGACCTACACTCCCAGCCCTATTTTATTTTTTATTTTGAAACAGGGTCTCACTAAATTGCAGAGGGCCTTGCTAAGTTGCTAAGGCTGGACATGAACCTGCAAGCCTACTGTCTCAGCCTCCTAAGCATTGGGATTACAATGGTATGCCACCATGCCTAGTTCTATTCTATATTCTGAGATTAGAGAGTGAATGTTAAGTGTTCTCACCACAAAAATGACACTTATGCGAGGTAATTCTTATGATAACTATTTAACCAATCCACAATTTCATATTTCAACATGATAAATATAATTTTATCTGCCATTTTAAAGATATATAAATTTTCCTTTGAAATACTGGAATTCATGGAGTAAATTGAATCAGGGAAAAAAAATCTTATATGGGTAATTTCCAAATCCCTAAACCTAATTTACCTAACTTGACTACAGTGACTAGTTCTTCTAGGTAAGTTTACATAGGCTCGCCTGTCTACCACATTGACTAGTTCTCCTTTGCAAATTTATCTAGATTTACCTACCAAAAAGAAAAGTGCTTCAAATCATCTTGTGTGAGGTAAATCCTTTTCACAATAGCATCTGCTTAATCAAATGAATTGCTACATAAAAAAATCATATCATTCATAACATCTGTACAAATAAAATTTCTTGATATGCAAGCAGTTCGGAAATTTTTATATTTCATATATCATATTCCCACAGCTTGTCTTCATGCTGCACTTAAGAATCCTATTTGAAGATGAATTTTCATCCCCAGTCTAAAGTGCAGTTTCACATAAAGCCAGATTATTACATTTCTTTGCAGTTCATATCTTATATTTTTAGAGTATTAACTCATTCCATGTTTAAAACAGAAAGACAATCACTGTGCTATTTATCTATGAAAGATGATAATGTACAGTTTAACATCTGGTAAGCAAAAGAAAACCAGGACTACTTCTCTTAATGTAGGAAGAGTCCCCATAAGGGAAGCAACTTGAACTGAAGGGAAATATTTGCATAGAAGCAGAGGGAACAAAAGGAGCAAATAAAACTTTCAAGGAACTGCTGGGTTTTGAGCCTTTTCCCTAGACTCATTTAGTGCTATTAACTCAATCAGGTAGATATCATTTTATTTTATAATGAGCAAACTAACATCAGAAACATTGCTATTCCACAAGTCATAATGCCATAGCTGGGCTCAGGCCCAGCACAGTCTTCCTCCATGAGGTCACTCAGACTCCAGATGACTGTGTAATAAAGTGAGTATGTAAAAGAAAACAGAGTAAGTATCAGGCTGAAGTGCCAAAGACTGTGCACTTCACAAAAGAACCCTAAAGGAGGGATTGGGGAAAGTAAAGCAGAGATGGAACAGTGGTCCCAGGCATAAAGAAGGAAAGAGAATGTCAAGGAAACAGAAATGTTAACCATTGGGAAAGTGGTTAAATATGAAGACAGACTGACCGACCACCTGTTAATGAGATCATCATCAACCTACATAAACTCTAGAAATCATCTTCAGTGCCTCCTTCTCTCTCACCAATGAGTAACAGAGCTCAGGTGAAATTTCCTTTCCTCCTGCCCCCACCCTACCTCAGCGTCATCATCTCACAGTTGAACAACTGCAGTAGGCTCGTCTCACAGCTTCCAGTCTGTGCCCTGGTCCATCTGTACTTCATACTTTGCAGCTTAATCTCTCTCAGAATTGTGGCCATATTGCCTTTCTGTGAAGAATTCACAATGGTTTTCCACTAACCAAACAATAGTCATTCTTATAGTCTTTTCCACTATCCATGTACACTTTTCTATTTGAGCTGCTTCCCAATATGGCCCTAAGTCAACCGTATGAGCTCTGTGACCATTATACTAGCTGTTTGACCTTCTGCAAGTTACTATGTCTATACTTCAGTGTATCATCTGTAAAATGGAAATAAATAATAGTACTTGGCTTTTCTAAGTCACCATCTTCACTGCTGCAATCTGAAACACCTGACCACTACAACTTAGAGGAAGATTTATTTGCTCATCGTTCTGGAGATTTCAGTGGTTCAGTCTATGTCAGACCAGGTTATATCTGCAGAGCTCAGGGCATGGCAGAGGGAGCAGAGAGAGAGCACAAGGGTCCTGCTCTCACATCACAGAGGCCAGAAGTAAGAGAGCACAAGGGAATTCAAGGACATAAGCAGTCCCCAAGGTCACAACTCCAGTGCCCCACCTGCTTAGGTTACTGCCCAATAAATCCATTACAATCGATTTATCCACTGATATGATTGCAACCCTCATGATTTAATTATACCAGCTCTGAGCATCCATACATGAGCTCTTTCAGTTAGGTTAAACTGTAACATTGATCCATATAATTCTATTGAAAAAATAAAATACATGTAAAACACTTGAAACTGCTTACACTATTAAATCAGTGTTCAATAAATATTAGCTGTCATTATTATATCCCGATTATAATAAAATAATTCAATTACAGTTATTACCTTTTTAGCTAGATATTGTATAATACTTTAACATGAGTGTTATTAACAATAATAATGGTGTGTTGACACCAGGATTTGAACACAAGTAATACGGTTCTAGAGTTATGCTTTTAACCACTATGCTATGATACCAATGTTATGGTTTGGATTTGTAATGGCCCCTAAAAGCTCATGTGTGAAAGGCATGGTTACTAAAGCAATAATATTCAGAAGTAGAGTTTTTATGTTTTTGTTTTTTTAAGTAATTGGTTCATGAGGTCCCTTATCAGTGGGTTAATCCATTGATGGCTAAATGGACTACTGGGAGGTGGTAGAAACTCTAAGTAGGCGGGCACAATTGGAGGAGATAGGTCACTGGGAACATGCCCTTGTGGACTAAATCTCATCCCTGATATGTATGTGTATATGTGTGTCTCCTCCTGCTTCCTGCTTCCTGGTTGCCATGAGCTGAGCAGCTTCCTTCCACCATGATGCTCTGCTTCACCTGAGACCCAAAGCCATGGAGCCAGCAGATGGACTGAAACTTCTGAAACTGTGAGCCTAAATAAATCTTTCCTCCTCTAAGTTGTTTTTCTCAGGCATTTTGGTCACAGTGAAGAAAAGCTAACTAATACACCCATTAAGAAACTATCCAATTTCTACCTCTGAAATATAATTCCAAGCATTTGTTCTTGCTCTTTCCTCTATCTGAAGGATCCTTTCATTCTCAAGTTTCAAATTCTTAATCATTAAAATCCAGCCCAAGCTAGGTATGGTGGCCCATATCTGTAAGCCCATTACTTGAGAGGCTAAGACAAGAGGATTACAAGTTTAAAGGCCAGCCTTAGCAATTTACTAAGGTCCTCAGCAACTAAGTGAGAACTTGTTCAAAATAAAAAATGAAATAGGACTGGGAGTGTACCTCAGAGAGAGAACACCCCTGGGTTCAATTCCCAGTACCAAAAAAAAAAAAAAATTCCAACCCAATCACCACCCTTTCCAAGGCATCTTCCCTGAATTTTCCAGCTAAATTTTATGATCTACTAATTTTTGAATTCTACTTACACTTTTATCTTTATTTTCATGTGATACTTATTAAGTTATTGTTAATAATTTCTTAACCCACTCTGTTTTCATATTATGTTAAAGTTTACAAATCATTTTCAAATACATCAGCTCCTAATGTCTTATTTCCCTGGCTAATGCCCTTGAGGCAGGGATGTACTCCTCCATGTAACTGCACCGTGCCCTAGTACTGTCCCTTATAGAGAGCACAGGTCCTACAGATACCTATGTGGAGGCTGCTGACTACCCAAGTGCAAGTAGTTCAATAGAGTGACTGAAAAAAGAAACCAAACTACTTTTCAAATGAGAAAAATCAGTAGTAGAACTGCCTATCATGCACAAGCCCTGGGTCCCCAGTACCACAAAGAGAGACAGAGAGAGGGTGGGAGGGAGGAGATTGATTGATTTTTGGTTTTCAGATACTAAATCCAACTTTTAATAAATAACTTTCCAAATTTTAAGAAAATCGATTTTCATTTTAAATGTCTATTTCTGAAAACTGTCATCTGTTTCTCTCAAATATACTGTTGATCCTCCTTAATTACTATAAAAATGGGGTTTCCTTGCCATAGTGACCAAAAGAAAAAGCCTGTCAACAGGAGTTACTAATCTATCACTGTGACTAATGAAATTTTCCTTTCCTACATCTTTGTTTTGATTAAATATATAAAGCCCAAAGATTAGCTTGATCAATTTCAATCCCAGAGGCATTCCCCTGGTTCTCATGCAGTAGGAATACCACATTAAATTACAACTGCATAGTTTCATGCCCCCAAGAACTGAAGGATTCCCAAGAGCATCAATTCAACTATGTGACATATATCATGTTTCTACTTCTAAGTACCTATTTTCATATGAACAATATTTGACATGTGTGCAGGCAGACAGTTACCATCTATTTCTTTTTTTTTTTTTTTTTTTACAGCTATCTCTGGACTCCTCCTCCTCCATTTAGTCTCATATAAGCAATGCTTGTTTCAAAATAACCAAAGAAAAACAGAAGGGAAAAGACGCAAGCAAGACAGCCAGAGGCTACCTTACCATCCCACATCACACACACTGCAGGAACAATCTTGAAAATATTTAGTGCATGACTAACAGGAGACAAATGAAATTTTTCTCAAATTTTTAGTTTAAGAGCCAGAATTCCTATTTATGACCCTATGTACCCTAACCAGGTACAAAGTTGAATAGAAAAGAAAACTGTCCTGAAGTCTAAAACAGTTTTATACAAAGCTGCCTCCATTTCCAACATCAACACTTTGAAAATATTTTCTTTGAAAGTGCAGGATTATCATTCTGTAAGGACTATGAAATATTTATTCAGTGAGTACTGGGCAACCTCAGGCAAGAGAAGAGGTATATTCATAATCAGTGGATTCCTTAATTTGAAGAGAGCTACATAGTGACGGAACAAGGAAAACAATTACATCCTTTTTTTTTTTTTTTTAAACTGGGTACAGTAAGGAAGGAACAGTTTGGGGAATTTAACTAGGAAGTACTTCAGCTACTTAGCGACCCCCTCTGTGGCTTAGTGAGACTCTGTTTCAAAATAAAGGACACAGCTGGGCATGGTGAGGCAAGCTTGTAATCCCAGTACCTGGGAGGCTGAGACCGGAGGATCCGGGTTCACGGCCAGCCTCAGCTACCTAGTGAGGCACTCCACAACTTAGTGAGACCCGGTTTCAAAATAAAGAATAAAAAAAATAGGGCTGGGGGGTATAGCTCAAAGGTAGAATGTCCCTGAGTTCAATCCCAGTACCACAAAAAAAAATAATAATAATAAAGAACACAAAATAGCGTTGGGGTGTGGCTCAGAGATAGACTGCCCCTGAGTTCAATCCCTAGTAAAATAAATACATACATACATAAATTAATTAAATAAATAAGTGTAAATATTTGTGCTTACACAAATGACTAAACTGCTTTTAACATATCTTACCTCTTCAAAAAAAAAAAAAAAAGTCTTACACTGAAGCTTGTTTTTACAAAAGTCTGATTATTAGGGAAGGAAAACATAAAAGAGGAGAAATATCACTAAACTCATGGTACACCTTTGCCATGTAGAGAGTGAGAATGATGTTTACAAAGATTGTTAATTACATGGAAAATGTTTACTGGATGATACTAAAAGAAAAAAATATAAAATTACTCATATGACCTCAGCTATGAATAAAATACGTTAATATTTATAAAAACAAAAGGAAACATGTAAAAATGTAGTTATTGCCTTGGATTATTAGAACTCTCTTTTAATTTTGTGTGCATGTGTGTGGTACTGGGTATTGAACCAAGAAGTATTCTACCTCTGAGCTACAGCCCTATTTTGTTCTTCATTTATTTATTCTGGTACTTTAGTTGAACCCAGGGGCATTAGATGTCCACCAAGCTACATTCCCAGCACTTTTTTTCTTTAGAAACAGAGTCTAACAAAGCTACTGAGGGTCTCTCTAGGTTGCTGAGGCTGGCTTCAAACCTGCAATCCCCCTGACTCAGCCTCCCAAGTACTGGGATTAAAGGCATGCACCACCATACCTGGTTATTCTTTACTTTGAAACAGAATCTCATTAAGTTGCTAAGGCTGGTCTCAAACCTGAGATCCTCCTGTCTCAGTCTTCCAAGTACAGGAATGAGCCAGCATGCCCAGCTTAAAACTATTTTTTCCATAGTTCTTATTTTCTACTTTTTCCACCAAAAACTTTATATCACCCTTATAATCAGGTGAAGAAAAATCAAAATTAAGAGAAAAATATTTTCAAAATTTAGTTTCAGAGGAAATATCAAAAGAAAAGCATTAGCCTAATTTATTTCTATTTGTACATATAATTTGTAAATTATGTACTTTCACAAACATATCAAAATCAATCACTAAACTTAACCTGAAAAGTAGGGAAGGCGAGGGAGTAGGGCGGGAATCGGGGAAGGGTTAAATGAAAAATGTGTGCATGTATGCCTTTACCAGCTTGTACCTAACAAAGATGTATGATTACAATGCACCAGTTAAAAAATAAAAAATATGTAACAAAAAAAATAAAGCAAAACCTGGAAAGATTTCCTACAAAAATTAGGAGGTAACAGAATCATATAAGTGTTTAAGCAGACTTATTTCAAATTATTATATTTCAAATTATTATATTTCCCTGAGATTTACCTTTAACTTTCTACAATCAAAAGTAGCATCCATCACCATACACAGTAGAATGCTGGACACACCTTATAAGAACTAAATATTTGAGTTGAAATCAGCTTTTAAATATTTTTGTACTGCATGCCTACAAAAAATTATTTATATATATATATATATTTATGTATATATAGTCTCCTTTACTCCTTTGACAGGCAAAGATTGACAACTGTAATATCTCTAAGAATCTATCAAGGTACTCCCACAGCAAGTCACTACTGACTAATATAGGTAAGTAATACCATGATCACTTAATATTTTGATGTAGAGTAATTCAGGTATGTCATCTCCCTTTTTTCCCTAAAACAGGGCACTTTTTTGTACTGTGGAAATGAACCCAGAAGCATTCTACCTCTGAGCTAGACCAGCTATATTCTCAGTCCTTTATTTTGAAATAGGGTCTTACTAAGTTGTTGAGACTGGACTTGAACCTGAGATCTTCCTGTCTCAGCCTTCCAAGTATAGGAATTATCGGCATGAGCCACCACACCCAGGTAATAGGTCAGTTTGATCAATGTAAGAATAATTGGTAGGAGCAGGGGGTGTAGCTCAATGGTAGAGCACCTGTTTAGCATGTACAAGACCCTGGGTTCAATCCCAGTAAGTACAGCAAAAAAGAGAAAAAAAATAAAAAGAATAAATGGTCCATCTTCAGAGCATTAAAGTCTTAAATAAATGATATGATGCAAGTTTTAAACTCCCCATTCTCAGCTATAACCAAATGCACATACTGGACAAAAAAAAAAGATAAGGTGCCAGGCATAGTGGCACATGCTTATAATCCCAGTACTTGAGAGGTTGAGACAGGAAGATCACAGGTTCAAAAGCAGCCTCAACAACTTAATGAGACCCTTAGCAACTTAGTGAGAACCTACTTAAAAAAAAATAAAAACAAGAGCTGAGAGTGTAGCTCAGAGGCATAAGATCCCTGGATTCAATCCCTAGTACCACTAAAATAATAATAATAGATTAGCGTTATACATTTATAAACACTGTAGGCTTAAAAGAGCCACCATTCTCAGCTCATCAACAAAAGATTTAACTAAAAAAGAAAAAAGCCAGGCTCAGTAACCCACACCTGTAATCCCAGTACTTGAGAGGCTAAGATAAAAGTGTCACAGGTTTGAGGACAGCCTCAGCAACTCAGCAAGACTCTCAGCAACTTAGCAAGGCCTTGTTTCAAAATGAAGAAAAGGGCTGCGGGTTTAGCTCAGAGGTAGAATGCCCCTGGGTTCAGTTGCCACCAACCCTCACAACCCCCCACATACACACACACACACACACACACACACACACACACACACACGAATGGCATCCATTTTGCTGAATACACGCCTTAGGAGTTTCTGACCAAAAGGTCATAACCCTTACTGGAGATACGCTTGTTCAGAATACAATAATATGTTCTTAAAGAGCAGGAACCCTTTCATTGTAGTCAGCCCTAATCAGGTTTTATCCCAGTTTATGATTTAAAGGGTTCAAATACTAGCACCAAAATAAAAAATAAAAAAAAAAAATAGAAGATCATAAAATTAGATTGACATGAAAGGGGGAAAACCTGGATACTGGAAAACTTGGTAATAACAGAAGTGTACAGGGCTCTTAATTTCATCTATGAAAGATCAGAAATGAGTTGATGTTATAGCAAAGAGACATTTGGATTAGACAATAGAAAGAATCAATTGAAAGCCAGCAGTTCCTACAACCTATGGGAGAGCTACAGACTCTTTCCATGGGAAACCATGCTGAAGATGATGAACACAAGGATAATCTGAACATGGCCTCCAGAGTTTCACACCGTGCATCTGCCTTTCTTCCTGTCATGAGCACAGAGCCTGTGCTCTCTGTGCCTTCTCTCATCTCACCTTGAGAATGGATTCTGCATGACTTAAGGGATACCGTGTGCTACCAAAACACAACAACAACAACAAAAAACCAGCATACACACATAATCATCCATTAAATAAATCTTTGCTAAATGTCCTCTAAGGACCACACACAGTGAGCAACTCTTGGCATAAAAGAGTCCCTTCATGTAACTTAAAAACCTAATGGAACAAACCATCCAAAAAGAAATAAAAATTGACTTTAAATGCACATTTTTAAAAACTGCTTCATCTTATGGGATCCAGATTTCTGTGGATGCGCAGGAGAAAAACCTTAGCTTCTGGAAAGGAAAAGAAGTTTAAACTGAGGGTGCTGCGGAGGGTGCAGGGTGTCCTATGGCATCAAGGATGAAGGCCCAGAAATTGAAAAAGAAAAAGCAAGACAGAACAGGAAACAGTGCTCCAGGCTGAACGGCCATGGGCAGCAGAGGAGAGGGAGAGGAGCTGGAGACTGCTGCAGGCCTCCCTCTGCTAAGGCCACACCAGCCACACCAGCATGTGTGCCTTGTACTCAGCTTTGAATGGATTTTATTTTAGAAGGAGCACACTAGCTATGGTGTGGAGAACTGGCTGGAAGGGCAATTAAGGACGAAGGGAAACCATTTGGTAGGCTGTACCATGACCCTAGGAAAGATTTTGGCTGGTAGGATTAAAGTAGCAGCAGAAGGAAGTAGACAAATGAGATATTTAGGAAGGAACAGACAGGACTTGGTGAATGAAGAATTATGGGGTGGCAGGGGCAGTCAAAAAGAATGCCCAAGTATCTGGTTAGAACAATGATCACCATTCACTGAGAGGCACAGGGAGAGGACGAGTTGAGGTGGAAAGCAGGGAGGAGAGATTCAGTTTGAGCCACTGTGAGTCTGAGATGTCCAACCAAACATCAAGAATGCTGATCAAGCTCCCCTCAGGAGATTCTGAATGAAATCCAGACACAGAGGGTGTTACCAGCATTACCAGGTTCACAGACATCTTATTTACACTAATGGGTTCTGGCTTCTGTTATTTTTGAGCATGTGGTTTTGCCTCTGATGTTAGAGAATTAATTTTATCCCAGTTTATAGAGACCAACATCACCTTTGTGGAAGGAAGTAAATGCTTTCCAACTTAGAAACAGTCATGCTAAAAGAAAGGTTAATAGGTGCATGCCAAAATTTCTTGTTAATATATTCATAACGCCCTCTTATAATAAAGAATATTAAAGTAAATTCAGACCCAATTTCACCAGATCATGCACTTGTTCAGACATATTTGACATCTCCAAGTTTAATCATGTCACCAAGATGGAAAAATTCATGATTTAGTAAGCTGAGCAAAGCTCCCTGATCATCCAGTATTTTAATGAGAAAATCCTCATTTTTCAGGGCAAACTATAAGCTCTCTCTGTTCATCTCTCCAGCTCTATTAACCTGTTAACAGTAGAGAGCTGAAATGCTGCTGAATAATCAGCACGGGGTAAAACTTTGTAGGAGTGATCATGTGCACAATAAGTACTCTGAACTGAAGGTTAGTAGATAATTCAAACAGCATCCCTTCTGTCACACAAATCAACAATGCTAGCTGAGCGTGGTGGTGCATGCTTGTAATCCCAGCATTCGGGAGGCTGAGACCGGAGGATCCGGGTTCGCAGCCAGCCTCAGCTACCTAGTGAGGCACTCTGCAACTTAGTGAGACCCTGTTTCAAAAATAAAGAATAAAAAATAGGACTGGGGGTATAGCTCGGAGATAGAATGCCCATAAGTTCAATCCCCAGTACCCCCCCAAAAAAATCAACAATGCTTTCCCTTTAGTATTTCTTTTCAATTAACAGTGACATTTTCCTTATATATTTTTTTCATTAAAATATACCATATTAGTCAGGTTTTCCATCTTTATGACCAAAATACCTAACAAGAACTTAGAGGATGAAAGGTTTATTTGGCTCATAGTTTCAGTGGTCCAGTCCATGGCAGATGGGCTCTATGGTAGAGGAAAGCTGCTCACAGCATTCGGGAGCAGAGAGAGGGAAGAAGGGACCAAGGCCAGATAGACACCCAGGGCCACGCCCCCAGTGACCTGCCACCCCCCCCCCGCCACACCTACCTGCCTACACTTACCACTCAGGAAGCGTCCAAATGATGACTCTAACACTGGACTTATCCACACAGGAGATTAGAGCCCTGAGTCAATTTTCTGTATTGCCAAAATATAAGCTTTCCCAGGGGATATTCTATATTCAAACTATAACATATACTTATAACTGAGGCAATAAACATCTACTCTTACTTTTTAGCAGTAATAACAGTATACATTAAAGAGGAACAGGAAATGTTTGGGTTTAATGTCATTCGAACTATATGAATAAAGATATAATAACTTCAGAATACTAATGTTAAGATTCTCCAAAATAACTGTTGTAGTTACCCCTGTGCTCTAGACCACCAGACTAAGTTTTTTTCTGATTGTTTTGTTTTGTTTTGTTTCAGGTACTGGGGATTTAACCCAGGGGTATCCTACCTCTGAGATATACCCTCCCTCTCCTCGCCACCTTTTTTTTTTTTTTTTTGAAACAAGGTTTCGCTAAGTTGCTGGGGCTGGCCTCGAACCTGCAACCCTGTCTCAGCCTCCCAAGTACTGGTATTACAGACCTAAGTTTTACATTCAGAATAGCTGATCTGCTTTTTCTTATTGCCTGACAAATGGCTAAACAGGCAACCTTCAGAGGATAAACACTCAAAAAGTCAATGTAAAAAGAGAATGCAACAGATTTTTCCGTTATATATTTTTAAAACAACACAAGTTAAAATCAAGTCATTTTACACAGTCCTGTCTCTGTATTAGTCTCTTAATCTAATCCTTTTCTCCTCTCTCAGCTATTTTGCCTCTCCCTGCCATCCTTCCTGCTACTAACACTTCCAAGCAATTCGGGGTTGTTGTTTTTTTTTAATTTTTTTTTTGGTGGGGGAGGGGGAGTTGTTTTTGCAGTACTGGGAATTGAACCCAGAGGCACTCTACCTCTGAGCTCTACCCAAAGCCCTATTTTTTATTATTTTGAAGCCCTATTTTTTATTATTTAGGGTCTCACTAAGTTGCAGAGGGCCTCACTAAGTAGCTGAGGCTGGCCAAAAACCTGTGATCCTCCTATCTCAGCCTCCCAAGTACTGGGATTACAAGCATGCGCCACCACGCCTGGCTAAGTTTTTTGTTGTTTTTTTTTTTTTTTTTTAAATAGGTCTTCTCTTCAGGAGAAAGGTGTGATGCTTAAGAGCTAAAAGTTTGGACTCTGGAGTACGAAAGAATTGACTTCCTCTGCTTAAAAGTTATGTAATACTTTGAGGCTATTTAATCTCTTTGGGCTCATTTGTCCAATCTATAAAATTAAGATGCTAAAATTCTAGTAAGAATTAACTAAGATAATAAATTTAAAACGTGCTTGGTAGTCAAAATAATGACTGTCAGCCATTCTTTTTCTAGTTTGCCTGGAAGGCTACAAATGAGCCACTGAGGAAGCAGACAAGCTAGAGTTAATCGCTGGCAGTGATGGGGTGAACATGGCTGACCCCTGGGGATCCTCCTGTGACAGTGAAATGGCTTGGAGAAAGAATGCAGGTATTTTTATGCCCTGATCAATGTAAATTCCAGCATCCTAAGAAGGCTCCAAGGACCTCAAAATGGATTGTTATCAAGATATGGGGACCACTGGAGGGTGCACTAATAATCGGTGGCCTCCCGACTCATCACCATGACCTCCTCAGTTTGTAAAGTTTATATCCATTCCTGCCATCTAAAAGTAGCCATTGTGGGGAAAGAGAATAAACTGTATTCCCAATCATTAGGTATGGTGGTGCACACCTGTAATCACAATACTTGGGAGGTTGAAACAAGAGGAATGCAGGTTTAGAGGACAGCCTCAGTATCCTAGCGAGAACCTTGGCAACTTAGTAAAACCCTATTTCAAAATAAAAATAAAAAGATCTAGGGGTGCAGCTCAGAGGTAGAACACCCTGGATTCAATCCCCAGTACCAAAAAATAATAAATTATTCCCATAGAAAAAAATGACAAAAATGTGGATACAACTTTTCTCTATACAGTTGAATTACATGTTCTCATCAAGTGAAAACCAAGTAGCAATTACAGTTATAAGTGGAGCCCCTGGCTTTTGGGCTGTCCGCGTTTGGGGAATTCTGACCGCCTGTATTACTGTGCTCCATGCCGACTCTGCCTTACTCCTTCATTAGACTGAACTGCATCATCCAAACCTGAGATCATCCTAAATCACATGGTGGAGAAGCTCATGAGCTCAAAGGCCAGGCCACAGCTCGTAGAGACAGCTGGGGAAAGACCATGTGGTTTGGCTTGGCTTGTTTTGTTTTCAAGAAGGTATTGAAAACACTAATTCAGTCATCTTTCCAGATGTACCATCAAAAACTCCCCTTCATCTAGCAGTAGTGGTGGCAAGTACAAGCATGAATTCTTATTCCTTCAACTGGCAAAATAAAGTCCAATCAAGCCAGGTGCTATGGTGCATACTGGTAGTCCCAGCTACTGAGAGGCTAAGGCAAGAGGATCACTTGAGCCCAGAAGTCCAATGCCAGCCCGAGAAACATATTGAGACCCTGCCTCTTAACAAAACTTTTAAAAAAGAAAATCCAGGGAATCGGGTTAAATCCCCTAGCTACCAGTCATTTAAGTAAATGCTTTATAAAGTCATGGTAAACAAAAACATTTTTCAATTACAAATATTAAATGTTATTTTCTATTCAACTGTATTTGAAAAGATCCAGGAATCTAAAAAAGCACAGAGTCAAAGAAATTAGAAAATTACCCAATTAAATGTTCAAAGATCTTGATCAAACTAAACTCCATTGTAAGTTTTCAATATAATAAAATATTTTAATTCTTTTTTGTGCAGTCACTGAAGCTTTGTGTGATCTCCCTTGTGGATAACAGTATAAAACCCAGCCTAAATTTTCAATGAAACTTTTGTTTTATTAATGACAGTATTAAAGTATTTGTCAAGTGGTGACACGGACTCAAAATCCCAGGTACTCATAACACTGAGGCAGGAGGATTGCCAGCTTCAGAACAGTCTCTGAAATTTAGTAGGATCCTATCTCAAAATAAAAAGGGTTGTGAATGTGGCTTAAGGCTTAAGTAGTAGAGCACTTGCATAACATGAACAAAGCTATAGGTCCTGGGTGCCATCCCCAGTACCACACCAAAAAAATAAATTAAAAAGAAAAGGAAAGTTTTAATCAAATCTGACTTTTCATCTAAGATTTGTATCTAGCCTATATAGTGTCATTCCTTAGTTATGATACACATTCATCAAGACCACTTCATCATTATGGAAAGCTGTACACTGTAGAAAAAATTACTTGGGGGAATCTAAAATTTTTAAATGTGGAATTTAATGTACCATAAAATTTGAACTGCAATTAAATCACCACCACACCGACTAAAAATTCACTTTTGAAAATTTCTTAAAAGATGTGAACATCCACACTGTATTACAAAGAGGACATGGAACAATACATGATCATTTTCACCACAGGAAACAAGCAGTAAGAGATCTGGGTGACTAAAACATGTCTGCAGTGACTTGAGCATTTTCCTTTTTTCTGTTTTCTCTTGAGAAGACTGAAAGAAAGGAGGCCCCTTAAATTGAGTGTCTTGCCTATATTTTATGTTGTAAGTTACTGCTGTTGTGAGCTTGGGAGGTGCTGACCATTGTCCAAGTTTATAACGCATGGCCACTTGCTGTGGAACAAAGCCACCTGAGCACACAGACCAACTCCAGAAGAATGCGAGAGATTCCCGTGATCCTGATTTCCTCTAGGTAGATAAGCAGTTTGGTTTAGGGGTGGGGTAAGAAAAAGGCTTCTTTTGCCTTTTTAGTCTTTCACAGTTACCCTGTGTAGTCTACTCAAAAATAACAAAATATTCTAATAAAATATATGAACCAAAGACACGCACAAATTTAATACTGTCATTTAATATAATACTGTCACTAATAAAGGTTTGGAGCCAATTATGACAACCTCATATGTGTGAGCCATAAAGAGAACCTAGACACAGAAGGAATGATTCCATCCATCAATTCAACAATGTAGATGTAACATAGTATCAAGAATGTCAAGAGAGGTAGTTTTACTTCACTCACAGGTGAGGATATTGAACTCTTAAAGCTCCTAACGGCATTTCACCCAGATGCCTTGTTTTCTAAACCTATAATGTCCCTTTTTACTCGAAAACTAATTTAACTCTACTTCTTTATCTGCAATGGAAAGAATCCTATAAGCTACATAAAGACAGATTACCTTGCATGTTAATTTATTCTCTACAAGTTTCCTGCTTGTGATAGAAATAATATCTGGCTGAAAATGTGAAAACGTATGTATACATTCAGTGTCTGCCATTTCTGTAAGCATTGCTTTATATTAGCCTTTGACTAAAGGAATAAAATACTGAATATCAAGAACAAGATTTAAATGCTAAACAAGTCTACCTCCATCTGGCCACACCAGATGCTTCATTGCAAAGCACGCAGGTCCCACAAGGTAGGTGTGAGTTTGCACAACAGAAGAACAAGCAGCCAGGCTCAGAAATTTGAAGGCTCCTCTTTTCCTGTTTTTGTTTTTGTTTCGTTTTGGTGTTTGGTTGGTTGGTTCTTTCGTTCGTGGTTTTGGTACTAGGTTGAACCCAGGAGTTATACTCCAAGTCCCATTTTATTTTGAAACAGGATCTCACTAGGTTGCTGAGAGTCTCTTAAATTGCTGAGGTTAGCCTCAAACCTGTGATCCTCCTGCCCCAGCCTCCCAAGTATTGGGATTACAGCGTGCCACCAGGCCCGCCCAGCAAAGGCTCCCCCTTTCTGAAGAGACCATTCCCTCAGGATGACCTCACCCATCCCGATCAATGTGAAAAGGCTTGAGAGGCACATGCGTCTCCTGGAGAATGCATTGCAGTACTGCTTCCCCACAGCTCAGGGGTTCCAGTGCATTTGGCTCCTCCCTCTAGAGTTTTTCCTCAATTATCCCAAACTCATTTATACCACACGACACTAATGGTTCATACAACCAAGTGCTCTGTGCACAAAGTTACACCAATTCATTTCTCAAGTATTTATTGAGACTCTACCATGTGTTATGTTATGCACCAGAAAGCCTATGGCATATAATTCCCTTAATAAAATTTAGAGTCTAAGCTGGATGTGGTGGCGCACGCTTGTAATCCCAGCATTTGGGAGGCTGAGACTCGAGGATCCAGGTTTGCAGCCAGCCTCAGCTACCTAGTGAGGCACTCCACAACTTAGTGAGACCCCGTTTCAAAAATAAAGAATAAAAAATAGGGCTGGGGGTATAGCTCGGAGGTAGAATGCCCCCGGGTTCAATCCCCAGTACCGCAAAAAACTCGAGTCTAAATGCCATATTAATCTAATGCTTGACCAGCATAATTATTTCTTTTTTTATGTTCTTGGACTAGGGATTGAACCCAGGGACATTCTATTTCTGAGCTGCACCCTCAGCACTTTTTATTTTTTATTTTGAAACAGGATCTTGCTAAAGTTCTGAGGCTGGTCTCAAACCTGCGATCCTGTCTCAGCCCCACAAGTACCGAGATTATAGACATGTGCCACCACACCCAGCTTTATATTTTACTTATGGACTACCTTCCTATGTGTCAGCACTGTGTTAGGTGACTACTATACATTATTTCTATTCTTAGCAGCTATTACTATGTCTCTTCCATGGATGAGGAAATTGAGGCTGGAAGGATGTAAATAATTTGCCAAGCCCTAATAGTTGGCAGTAAGCGGAGCCAGAATTCAAACCAGGTCTATCTGGTTTCAAAGCCTGGATCCCTTCCACTTACTACAACAATGCTTCTTTTGTGTAAAAAAGTATTCTTTTTGCATTATGAATGTAGTCCTATTTTTATTATTGTCACTTAAAAGCAGCTACTGCAATAGAGGATGAACATCTAGAACATACAAAGTACTCAAGAAACTCACCTCCAAAAAAAAAAAAAACAACCCAATAAAAAGGGGGAGGGGGCTAGTGAACTAAATAGACAGTTCACAAAAGAAGTACAAATGGCCAATATATATATGAAAAAACATTCAACATGATTAGTAATCAGAGAGATGCAAATCAAAAGTACTGAGATTTCACCTAACCCCAATTAAAATGGCAATCATTAAGAACACATACAATAATAAATGCTGGTGAGGAATGTGGAGAAGTAGGAACTGATACATTGTTGATGGAATTGCAGATTAGTGCAGACATGTTGGGGAACAGTATGGAGGGTCCTCAGAAGCATGGGAATGAGCCTACCATAAGATACAGCTATACCACTCCTGGATATCTACCCAAAAGAATTGAAATCAGACTACCGTAGAATGCATGTGTTACCTATTTTTATAGCTGCACAATTCATAACTGCCAAACTATGGAACCAGCCTAGGTGTCCATCAACAGATGAATGGATTACAAAAATGTGGGATAAACACATAATGGAATTCTACTCAGCCTTAAAGAACAAAATTATGTCATTTGCAGGAAAATGAATGGAACTGGAGAATATTACACTAAGTGATATTAATCAGTCACAAAAAGTGAAAGGTGGGATTTTTTTTTTCCCCTGATGTGGAAGCTAGGGAGAAGCTGGGACATAGGAGGGACTCCAAACAAAGGAGGAGAAAACCCAGTGGAGGTGAAGGAGAAGACCTACAGGAGGGAGGGAGGCAGGAGAGGGAGGGAGACTCAATGAAGGAAACACTTGAATGGACATGATGTACATATACAGATTTATCAATGCCATTCACAGTGTTGTACACGGGCAGGTGGGGAGCTGGGGGAGGGCTCACTGAACACTCTGCGCATGTCTGCTTCTATCAAGCAACTTGATGATATATTATTACAATGCACCAATAAAAAAAAAGATGAAAAAACAGGAAATTTTAATTTAAAAAGCACTTAAATGCAAAGCACACAACAACATGGAAAAGCAAAGCTAAAATGTAAATTTAATGACAGTCAATAAAAGAATGCTGACTTGTTAAAGGAGGCTAGAAACTAAAATGCCCAGCTTTATAATATATTAAATTCTACTTTACCTAACTGAAAACGTTATTTCCTTCAGCCTTTTGTCTTTGACCTCAAATAAGCATCTATTAAAGAGAACAGTCTTTCCCTTGCTAAAATAAATTAGGTGAATATAGTTCTTTCACTTTTTGATGAAACACCCCCAGGAGACCAATTATGTCAACTTCTACCTTGTCTTCACAGTAATGTGAAAATCCCATCTACCATCTTGGATTTGCTCTTTGGAGGCCTAAATTTTCTAAGCCTCTAATTCATTATATTAACTATTATTGTCAGTCATATTCCATGACCTATGTAGCAGAGAAATTTGACCAGCATCTTTCTAGGGAGTTCTTTACATGAAAAGCTTCAATTCTGTACACCATAGCTATTTCTCATAATGATGATTTCCTTTTTACTTCAAGTTTTATGATGGGGATTGAGAACCCATGGAGAAAGTATATAGCTTTTATGGTACTCATGCTAAATTTTTTTCAAAGAATTTGTAAGGAAAAAGAAATCCTTTCAAAAACCTAACAATGTTTTCACTGCAAACACTATTTTCAAAGAAACTCTCATTTAACTTGCATGTAGAGTATGTCTGTAACAGTTTTGGTTTGTTTATTTTAGGGAGGTGGTAGTTCTGGTAATGGAACCCTGAGATGCTCTACCACTGAAATACACCCCCAGTCCTATCTGAGACAGGGTTTCCCTAACTTGTTTAGGCTGGCATGGAACATGCGATCCTCCTACCTCAGCCTCCTGAATCACTGGAATTACAGGTATGCGCCACTGCACCTGGCTTATAATTTTTTCAAATTAGAATTGAAGTATCTTTTTCCAGATTAATGAAATACATAAAACAGAAATAACATGTGTGCAGCAGCATACAAATGAACCACTACTTGCTTATGTGCCAGTATTGAAATATACCAAACTGTTTACCTGGCCCAATATTAAAGCAAAAATATACTTTGGAAGTCATTTAATACAACGCCGTTATTTAGTAGATAAAGAGTTAGATAGGATTCACCAAGTAATCTCCTTTGTAGCCTGTGTTCATTGATATTCCTATTTGTCTCTTGTCTCCTTTGAAAGTAGAGGTTTTTTTTGTTGTTGTTGTTGTTTTGTTTTGTTTTGGTACTGAATACCCAAATTGCTGAGGGTCTTACTAAGTTGCCAAGGCTGACCTCCTGTCTCAGCCTCTCAAATATTAGGATTACAGGCATGTGCCACCACATCCACTGAAAGCAACTCTAAATCAAATGGATATTATATACTGTGGGTGAGATTCTAGGGAGGCTAAAGTCCAGAAATAAATGAGATACACCAAGAGCAATATATCAAGATCCACTAGTGCATCAGAGTAAGCCTAGAAGATTTTAAAGAAGAGTTGTCATCTAAGCTGATCTTTGAGCAGGTCATGAAGGGTAGGCAGACATTTACCAGGAAGAGAACAAGATAGGAGAATATTCCAGGCAGAGGAGACAAAGACACAAAATAGGAAGAGAGCAAGTCTCCAGGCCTCCTATAACTGAATACTATAACCTCCGAGTCAAGTGGAACAGAAAGGGTAGGCTAGGATCAATTTGGGATCCTTCCAGAAAGCAATGAGGAGCTAATATTTAAGTATAAGATTTGCATTTTTAAAGTGTCCCAAGGTATAACCTGCAAAGTATCAACTGGACAAATGTTTAAGGGGAAGTCGTAGATGCCCGAGTTAAATCCATGATCAAGGAGATGAAAAATCATAAAATCATAACTTACTATATGCTGCATAATGTTGCTTTCTTTGTAATCACCTGCAGCCATGAGCTCACTAAAACAACTCATGCTTCCCAGAGTCTCAATTTATATAAAAAATTATAATTTTCTGAGTTACTAAGTAGAAGTCTTCCAATAAAAGGTAATAATATCTTAAATTAAAAATTGTACAAAAAATATACCCCCATCTTTTATTAAACTGGATGCTAATAATTGAAAATTTTAATTTAGCTTCAATGAGTGCCAAGCAGAGCCTTATATAACCTTATGAAAAAAGCAAAGGCACTGAACTATATCAGCAAATTGGGCTGTTGAATAATGATTAATATCAAAAAATTAGTGTAACCTTTACATTTCTTGCAGGACAGAAGATAACGAAATGCCAACTTGTCAAAATAATATGTTCTCGTATGGTTATTTATGAATAGGTATAATGAGTTGGTTAAAAGTAATTACGCTCAACCCAATGGCTTCTAACATTATCAAAAGTGCTAAAGGCCATCTTTCTCGGGCGATCAGCAATCTTATTTTAAGGGCAATAATCACTCTGTGCATTAGCAGAAAATCTTATTAGAAAAAGAAAAAACCAGTACCTTTACCTTGAGCAAATCATTACCTCTATGTCTCTTTCTTGTATGTAAAATATGATAGTAATACCTGTGGATATACTGTTCAGGTTGTTACAGGGATCCAGAGATAATTAATGGGAAATGAATTACAAACTGTTAAGAGGAAGGGAACAGAAAGGAAAGAAGGAAGAAAATATTAAAGGTTCTTTAAAAAGGCATTTATTTCTTTATGTGGCAAAGGCAGGAATATATGAAACATGGACCTTAGTCCTCCTTCCTCAGAATTCATAGCAGAGTCACAACACCATCAACTTTAAAATTGTAGATCTCAATGTGTATACATTGTACCCTCCCAATTTTTCAAAGCATTTTTATTTTCCTTTTAACCAAATGTTCTACTTACCTTTTTAGAAAACTTTTTAATCAAAAATTCAAAATCTACTTTAATTCTTTAGTTAAGAATACTCAAATTAACTGTGAAAATCACTTTCATCTTAAATTTCTAAGCCATATGCATTGGATATAACAAAAATAGATGAGCCAGGCATGGTGGTACATGCCTATAATCCCAGTACTTGGGAGGTTGAGACAGGAGGATCACAGGTTCATAGCCTCAGCAACTTAACGGGGTTCTCTGCAACTTAGTGAGATTCTGTTTCCAAACACAATAATAAAATAGAGCTGGAGCCAGGCGTGGTGGCACACGCTTGTAATCCCAGCATTTGGGAGGCTGAGCCTGGAGGATCCGGGTTCATGGCCAGCCTCAGCTGCTTAGTGAGGCCCTCTGCAACTTAATGAGACCCAGTTTCAAAATAAAGAATAAAAAAATAGGGCTGGGGCTGTAACTCAGAGGTAGAATGCCCCAGGTTCCATCCCTAGTACCGAGAAAAAAAAAAAAAAAAATAGGGTTGGAGATGTAGCTTAGAGATAGAATGCCCCAGAGTTCAATCCCTAGTACCACAAAAACAAATATAATAAATAATAAAATAGGGCTGGGATATAACTTAAAGGTAGAATATCCCACAGTTCAATCCCTAGTACCACAAAAAATAAAAGATGAAAAGGAAAATACATGGTTGATAAGATTCTACTAAATCAACAGCTAGTTGTTTTTTTTTTTTTTTAACTTTATACTGATTTACAGAGGAAGAAATCATTTACACAAATTAGTTAACAATCACAGAAAGCAAAGTAGTGTCTTCTCTATAATGTATTATAGAATTTTTAATCTAATATTTATATTAATATTGATTATCTAGAAAACATGCAAAAATATCTTAGAGAAAGAGGTAATCGTTTAAAATGCTAAAAAAATTCTTGCCAAGTAATTTTTAAACACAATTTAAGAATAAGAGAAGGAAATCAAAGGGGTAAAAATAGGGAAGGAAGAACTAAAACTATCCCTTTTTGCAGACGACATGATATTATACTTAGAAGACCCAACAAACTCAACCAAAAAACTTACAGAACTGATCAACAAATTCAGCAAAGTGTCTGGATACAAAATCAATCCTAAAATATCAGAAGCTTTTCTGTATACCAACCATAAATCCACTGAAAAAGAAATCCAGAAAACAATTCCACTCACAATAGCACCCCGAAAAATAAAATACTTAGGGATAAACCTAACCAAAGAGGTAAAAGACCTCTATAAGGAAAACTATTAAAAGTTGAAGAAAGAAATCGATGAAGACCTTAGAAGACAGAAGGACATACCATGCTCTTGGATAGGCAGAATAAATATCATCAAAATGGCCATCCTCCCAAAACTGATTTACAGATTCAATGCAATACCCATGGAATTACCAAGAGTACTCCTCACAGACATAGAAAAATCAGTCCTTAAATTCATCTGGAAAAACAAAAAGCCCAGGATAGCCAAAGTAGTTCTTAGCAACAAGAACCATGCAGGAGGTACCACAATACCTGACTTCAAACTCTACTACAAAGCCACAGTAATAAAAACAGCATGGTATTGGCACAAAAACAGACACATAGACCAATGGAGCAGAATAGAAGACTCAGAAACAGACCCACAGGTTTACAGTCAACTGCTTTTTAACAAAGGAGTCAAAAACATACACTGGAAAAAAGATAGCATCTTTAACAAATGGTGTTGGCAAAACTGGTTAACCATATGCAGGAAAATGGAAATAAACCCCACTTTCTCACCCTGCACAAGAGTCAACTCAAGGTGGATCAAAGACCTGGAAGTTAGGTCGGAGACCTTGCAGCTATTTGAAGAGGGCATAGGACCAACACTG
>PVLC010000478.1:34600-146548 GCA_004027655.1 Graphiurus murinus
AAAGCACAAGCAACTCAAAGGAAGATCAATACATGGGATTGCATTAAACTGAGGAGCTTCTGTGCAGCAAAGGAAACTGTCAAGAACCTCAACAGAGAGCCTACAGAGTGGGAGAAGATTTTTGCCAGTTACTCTACAGATAGAGGTCTAATATCTAGGATATACAAAGAACTCAAGAAAATTACAACCAAGAAAACAAATAACCCAATTAAAAATGGGCAAAGGATCTAAATAGACACTTCACAGAAGAAATACAAATGGCCAATCAATGTATGCGGAAATGTTCCACATCACTAGCAATCAGAGAGATGCAAATCAAAACCACCTTGAGATTTCACCTAACTCCAATCAGAATGGCAATCATCAAAAACACGAGCAACAACAACTGCTGGTGAGGGTGTGGAGAAGTGGGAACTCTAATACATTGTTGGTGGGACTGCAAACTAGTGCAACCACTTTGGAAAACAGTATGAAGGATCCTCAGACAAATGGGAATGAGCCTACCATATGATCCAGCAATATCACTTCTGGGTATCTACCCAAAAGAACAGAAACCAAACTATCAGACCAACGCATGTGTATCTATGTTTATAGCTGCACAATTCACAATAGCCAAACTATGGAAGCAGCCAAGATGTCCATCAACAGATGAATGGATTACAAAACTGTGGGATATGTACACAATGGAATTTTATTCAGCCATAAAGAAGAACAAAATCATGTTATTAGCAGGGAAATGGATACAACTGGAAAACATTATGTTAAGTGAGATTAGCCAGTCACAAAGAGTAAGGAAGCATATGTTCTCCCTGATATGTGGATGCTAGGAAGAAGATGGGGCATAAAAGGGTCTTCAGATGGAAAATGAGAGACCCTCGATAAACAATGAAGTTGACTTAACCGAAAGGGATTGACCGGGGGGGGGGGGGGCGGGGACACCCTAATATACATCAAGGTTACTCACTAAATTGAACCTGAGAGGGAGGGAGGGCGAGTGAGCGGGGTGGGAATTGGGGGAAGGGGTCAAATGAGAAATGTGGGCACATATGTTGTTTTCAATTTGTACCTAACAAAGATGTCTGCTTACATTGTACGAATAATAAAAAAAATAAAAAATAAAGGAAGCAAGATAAAATTAAAAACAATAAATATGTTATGGGGAAAAAAAAAGAATGTAGGGAGAGTTGGAAAGAAATAAAGGAACAAATAAACAAAGAAGAAAAAAAAAGAAATATATAAAACTATCTTTTTTTTTTTTTAAGTTAAACTAAGTTGATGCCACAGATGTTCAGAGTAAAATGGAGGTTACCAAAGGCTGGGAAGAGCATGGCAGAGGGCAGAGGAGGGGAGGTTGACTGTTGGATACCAAGTCACAGTTCAGTTTAAGAAATTCTAGTGTGCGGTTGCACAGTAGGGTAACTGTACGTAACAATTATGTACTGCATATTTCAAAAATCTAGACCAAAAGATTTTGAAAATCCTCACTATATAGAAATGATGTTTAAGGATATACATATATATATGTTAAACATATACATATAACATATATATATATATATGTTTAACCCAATTTAAACATTACACAATGCATATATGTATCAAAACATTGTATGATACCTTGGTATTTGGTACAATTTTGTTTTTATGAATCAGTTAAAAATAATTTAAAAATAAAAATAATTTAATTTAAAAAATAGAGATAAACTAAGTACATTACCCTCTTCAAAATATTAATGAGAAAATTGTATTTTCTATATAACCAGAAAATAATGACTAAATTTAGTAAATTAAATTGGTATAACAGATCTTTAGGTAGGTGCTATAAAACAGTTATAATACTTACAAATTATCTAGGAATATCATGTTTCTTACATAATACACAGATGACCAACTTTCTCTTTGAATTTCTATTCCCTCTGAATTATGAAATTTCTGAATTTTCAGTATATGTTGGCATGGTTAAAACCACCAATTATATATTATCCCAAATAATTGACATCCAGAGATATTGATTGTTGAACTTCCCTCTGATTATGTTTAAAATACAAAATTAGCCAGGCATGATGGCACATGCCTATAATTCTCAGGACTTGGGAGGCTGAAACAGGAGGATCACAGGTTCAAAGCCAGTCTCAGCAACTTTCCAAATTAAAAAAAAAAATAGGGCTGCGGTTATATCTCAGAGGTTCAATGCCTCTGGGTTAAATCCCAAGCACCACAAAAAATAAAATACAAAATTAGTTTTTACACAATGGCTCTCTTCATGAAGTTGTTTTACAAAATCCCTTTGTCACACTACACAAGGGCAGTCTAAGCCCACCAACAAAATGGCTGAAAAACAAAAAAAATAGCAGCTACCAGCAATATCCTGTCTGTAAAAAAGCATGTGGCCCTTCACGGAGAAGGCGTGCATGGAGCATGGTACTGGACTATCATGAATGGTCTCAAGTCGAGAAAGTCATCTGTCCCTTTCCCCGAGAATGAACCCCTGTGAGGGCTTCTTGGGAATCGCATGCCACAGTTTCCTTTATCCCTGACACTGAACAGGCTTTGAACTGACAGCTGTCTGTCACAAGTTCATTTCAAGCCACACACACCCCGGGGCAGCTTCAAGGGGTTTAGTGTGTGGTGACCAACCATGCCCTAACAAAAGGGTCAGTGTGTCTGGGCACAAAGCAAGACAGGGATGTGAGTGACCTTTGTAGCATCTTGCCACACAGAAAAGAGAACAGTGAACGCAGTCAACTAGCACATATGCAGAAGCTCCAGAGGGAAAAGAGGCGTGGTGAGGGGATCTGCCTTCATGCCAGCAGGCATTTTCCCCAAGAGTTGGAATCATCTGTCCCCTTCACTCTTTCTACAAGAAACACTAAAAGAGATCACCTTTTCCATTAAACTACAGGCAGCATTTAAAATAGAGTCCAATGTATGTAAGGTTTAACAGGCAACTTATAACAGTCCTAGAGGTTGTCTAACCACACCCTAGTCCCAAATCGTGAAGAGCCTTTTTGGGGGATCTTCCACGGGAAGTCCTGTAAATGCTTCCCTTAGGGTCAATTGCCCTCCACCACGCCCGCCCCTGGACCCACTGCCAAACACCTGCCATCGCTCAGCGTTAAACTCTGGAGGAGCTCTTCTACCAAGTCTTCCCAAGCTACACTTCTCCACAAACACCAAAGAGCAGATAACCTTTCATTACTATTGACAAGCTCTCATGGACAATGATTATGTCCTACTTTTTTAGGTCCCTAACACAGGGCTGGACACATAGTAGGTACCTAATAACTATTTACAGCATTTATTTATTTATTTATTTATTTATTTATTTATTTATTTATTTATTGGTGGGAGGTATCTAATAAAGCTGGGTTTTATGAACCTTGCTGAGCAGGAGAGAACATCACCCTCAAGGAAGTCAGCAGGATCTTTAAATGGATGAAGGTGGTCAGGGAAGGGAACTTTCAGGCTTTAGTGGCTGCCTGTAAAAGAGGCGTTTCAGGGTAGAAGGTAGAAAGTGTGGTCTAGGCAGGAATTTGTCTATACTAGAATGATTGAACTCTCCCAGGGACGATGAGCCTACATCAAATGGACCCCATGTACATCTATGAAATTACCAACGCCAATCTCAAGATCAGATATGGAAAAGGGAAGAGAGTGAGGTGGGGGAAAAGCTCACCACCTACTATGTGCATGTATGTCCCTATCACTCTGAACTTCACTGTGATGTGTGATTACAATACACCAACAAAAATATGTTTAAAAAGGAATAAAGATATATAAGCTCATCAGGAAAAAATAAAGAAAGCCACAGGCAGATGTGATACACACTTGTAATCCCAGTATTTGGGAGGCTGAGACAGGAGGATCACAGATTTGAGGACAGCCTCAGCAACTTAGCAAGACCCTCCGCAACTTAGTGAGACTGTTTCAAAATAAAGAATAAAAAAAAAAAAATAGAGCCAGTAGTATAGCTCAGAGGTAGAATGCCCCTGGGTTCAATCCTCGGTATGGCCAAAAAATAATTAAAAAATAAAATAAAATGGAGCTGGAGGTGTATATCTGAGGTAAAATACTCCTGGGTTGAATCCCAAGTCTCTCACACATACACACAGACACACGAAGCAGCCAAGCGTGGTGGTTCTTGCCTGTAATTCCAGTACTTGGAAGGCTGAGACAGGAAGATCACCGGTTTAAAGACAGCCTCAGCAACGTAATGAGATTCTCAGCAACCTAGCAAGACCCTGTTTCAGAACAACAACAAAAAAAAAATTTAAAAAGGGCTGGGGGAGGTAGAACACCCCCGAGTTCAATCTCCAGTAACACACACACACACACACACACACACACACACACACACACACACACACAGAAACCACTTTTAAGCAACATTGATGGGGTGGGAGGAGGAGGGTAGATTCTCTTTCTGTAGAGATTTGTTCCCTATTAATTTCCATCCCAGGACCCACACTCTGCCCTGTAGTAGAAATGGCATGCCACACACTGGAAGATGACCACTACACTGTCCTGCATATCACAACCATTGTCTTCTGCTACTATTCCTGCAAGGTAAATTTTAGATGCTTTTCATCCTCCACACCCTCCCCTAGAACTACTCTAGTTTTCTGATGTTTCCTTTATAAACAAAATATCAAAAATATTATTTGAACTTTGCATCACACAGTAGAACTCATACCTACTATGTTTCAGCAATAATCGTTAATAATACAGAATTGGTCATTCCCCTGTAACCTGCTTGGTATCCTTCCAACCAGGCTTCTGAAGGTGATGATTGACAATTTCAATGGGATTAGGACCTCTGTTTTCTCAATGATCAATGTCTTATGCTGAAACCCATGTGTGAAGTCCATCATCAGCCAAGCATTTATTCTGATTTAGAGCTTCTCTTAAAAATCCAAGATTACAAGCAATTGCTTCAAGTCATTAACCTGACAAGTTCTTCCGTTTTGAAACCGAATTTTTAAAAATTTTTTTCGCTTCTGAATTATCTAGAAATTCACTTGGATTCATCCTAAATGTAAATATCAGAATACTGTCCCAAGAGAAGCTGTTTTCATGCACTTCAAAGAACAAATAAGAGTCTTAATTGGAAATAATAGCCGGGCACAGTGGCACATGCCTGTAATCCCAGTACTTGGGAGCTGAGACAAGGATTGCAGGTTCAAGGCCAGCCTCAGTAATTTAATGAGACACTGTTTCAAAATAAAAAATGATATAGAGCTGGGTAGAATGCTCCTGGGTTGAATCCCCAGTACATACATACATACATACATACACACACACACCCCACACGGGAGAGGGAGAGAGAAGGAAAGGGAGGGAGGGGAAAGGCAAGGCAAAAGAAAAAGAAAATAACTCATAGGAATTTTCACTCAGTGGCAAACACCTTGGGAAACTTCCAGGGAACTCAGATTAGTCAGCATTTCCGTGTTTGTGCTTCTGATTGCACAGTTACTAACACAGGATTAGTTATTATTAGTTATAGTTGAGTTTTTTGGCTCAATTAATATACTTTATTATTGTTATATCATGACTCACACATTAATATTTTAGAACTACAATATGCCAGTTCAGGCCACCCCTCTGCAGCACAGTAACAGAACTTAATCTATATAACTTTAAACACAGTATAATCTACTAGTCAGACAGCATATACCTATGTAGCTTTATAAATGTACAGTGATTATATCCTGCCTAGCATTCATATTTCCTGTATGTTGAAATGGTATATTGAAATAAATTTTTGGCAGTCTCATCAAACAAAAAGGCTGGACGCCTTAAGCTATTAATTTTTATTGAATTGAATCCTATAATACCTTGGGAAATGTTTTATATGTTTTCCTATGAAAGTTATATTTATAGAGCTGAAGAGCCATTTAACAGCTCCTATAGTATTCTGAAGTACTACTCTATTAATATGAGAAATATATTACTTCTGAAAAATTTACAATATGATACACTGAGTGCTTAGGTTTGGCTAATTGGGAGAAAATGCCTTCCATTATTATATAGTTGAAATAAAAATATTAGCCAAGCATGGTGGTGAACACCTGCAATCCCAGTACTTGGGATGCTGAGAAAGGAGGATCACAGGTTTATGGCCAGCCTCACCAACTTAGGCCCTCCACAACTTAGTGAAATCCTGTTTCAAAATAAAATAGGGTGGGGGGTATTAGAGACAGAATGCCCCTGGATTCAATCCCAGTACCAAATGTACATTTATATATATATATTTATGTAGTATGAATATATTTATATATATATATTTATGTAGTATGAATAGTTCCCATGGAACGCCTAGTTTTATTTCTGTTTATGAAGAATTGAGGATTGGACATGATATTCACTTCCCTTAAAGGGGGAAAAATTAAAGCAACTTAGTACATTCAGTTGCTCTATCAAAAAGTACTGCAAACTGGGTATTTTATAAAATTAAAACATTTCTCACAGTCCCGGGAGCTAGGAAAATCAAGGTGCCATCAGATTAGGTGTCTGAGGGTCCTCTTCCTCATAGATGGTACGAGCTAGCTGTCCTCACATGGCAGAAGGGTAAGATGGATCCCTTGGGCCAAGCCCCTTCATGAGAGTTGTCATTTCCCAAAGGCCCACCTCTTGCTACCATCAAATGGAGATGAATTTGGGGAAGATGTAAACACTTGACCATAGTAGAAACTAACCCTCCAATTTGTTATAACTGGTTCACAATTCTATTCCAATATGCCTTATATATAGCTTACTGTAAAGTTTTCACAGTCAAGGACCAAAGAATGCAACATATTTCATCTTCTGACAGTTAAGAGGGAACATTCCAAATTTTTAAAATATATACCTTTCATAATTGAAGCAAATTATGAGTTTAAAAGTTTATAAAAGCAGTAACATGTTATACAGGATAAATATGCACACACATTATAAATATTTTATCAAAATATTTCACATTATTTTTTGGTGATGAGCCATATCATCATATAGACATTTTCTCTTTGTTTTAGCATGTGTCTTCTACATCTCCTCTACTCCAGCACTCCGGTGATTTTTTTTTTTTTTTTTTTTGGTACTGACTAGGGATTGAACCCAGGGGCATTCTACCCCCAAGTTACACCCCTAGTCCTATTTTTTATTTTGAAACAGGGTCTAAGTTGCAGAGGGCCTCACTAAGTAGCTAAGGCTGGCTGCGAATCCAGATCCTCCTGTCTCAGCCTCCCAAGTATTGGGATTACAAGCGTGCACCACCACACCTGGCTGGTGATTTACTTTCTTAGTGTATATTTGTTTTCTGCAGACTAAACCAGATCTAAAAATCCTTTAAGGGAATGAACATGAATAGTATGCTCTAATAAAGAGATCCTAATCTGATGATCCCATGGACGCTAAAGAACAGAGGAAGGCCCAGGAACTCAACAATGGGGTTCACATTGCCTTGTGAGGAAAAAAGAGTGCCTATAGCTCTTCCTCAAGTACACCTGCACCCCCAGAGTGTAGTTCTATCTGGGTCTGCTACAGGAACAAAGATAAAACTTAAAAATAAGCAATTCAGGACTACACACTGAAAATGAAAATGTGAGCTAATTTTGATTATTAAACCCCTTCTGATCACCAATGTGTGTTGCTACATGTGCAAAAAGAGTTTTTAAATAGCCCAAAAGCTCAATGTTTAAAAGTATTCTTAATTTACATATGCATGCAATGGAATTCTATTCAGCTATTGAAGCAACAAAGGATGAGACCACATTACCTATAAAATACTCTTGAAAAATATGTTTAATCTGAATCTTATCAAGCTTACCTGAAATACAAGAAATATAAGTGAAATAACATTGTGCATAAACAAATAGATGACTTGAGAACATGAAACACTCTAGATCATGCCGTATCATTCAGTATCCTTAGAATTGTTAGAGTAGGGTTTCTTTATTTAGACTATTCCTATTTAAACTGCTTTTACCATGTTTAGGTGACCAGATGGTCCCTTCTAGAAAACACCTACATGTAAGCCAGTTGGGATTGAGTGATTTTCAACTACTCCTGACCTACTCAAAAGCTCATCTCACATGCAGGAAGCCCAGGAGTAACAAAGAACAAGAAAAGCGACTTTTAACTTCTTCAAGGTTTGCTTTTATGACTACAGCTCTGGTTCTTTCCAAGAAAGCTAGTTTTAAACTAGCATTTTTGCTAGTCACTCTACTAAACTTTCTTCCTTAAAAACACCAGTCCCCAGAACAGTGATTGTTCTTTTTAAGTTACAATCAAGTGTGCTATCTTCAATATAATCATTGATTCTCCCTGCAAAGCCTTCAGGGTACAGCAATATGTCACCTGTCTGTGGCAGAAAACCAAACTAAGAGGGAAACTAATGATTTGCAGTAAAATTATATTTTTGCTTCAAGTTTGTTTTTAAAGCTAGATCAGCTCTCAATGAAATTTGTTTATTTGTTTTAATATATGAGCACTAAAGTTCATACTGAGTAATCCTTCAGGTACTCCAATACAGAAGAATGTTGATGGATTTCTGGCTGGGTTTTAAATTTAGCTCCCCAAAGAGCAAGAACAACAGAAATTAAAGTTCCTACAGGGCTTTCAGGTTAAAACTTGAAGCGTGATTATTATAATTTAAATATACTTTTGTATTTAAAAGATGATATTTTTTTCTCTGTGTAGCACAAAAGCTAAACCAGAGAGCAGAGGAAAAGAACTAAAAGCTATTACATATAAATAATAAAAAATTAGAAAAACAATGTAAAGGTTATACATGTATAAACCTTTATATGTTTATATAAATGTAAATGTTTATGCAATGTAAAGGTTATATATGTAAAAACATATAACGCATGTTATATGTGTAAAGAGTGAAAAGAGGAAAAATTTGGAAGAAAGTCTGAGATTATGTATAGAATCAAAAACTGTTCAAAATATCCTCAGGTATCACTTGCTAATCTTTTCTACCCCGATTGCAGTGCCCTCTTCAAGAGTTCACTGAAGTGTCAGTGGGGAGGCAGAGGGAGATCAGCACTTCCATTCACTTTTCAAGTACAATGGAGCTGTATGTATTATGGGCTACACAAAAGTTCATAACATCTGAACGAGAAATTTCAATTAGAGGTAAGTTTGGGAATACACATGGATTTATGTATCAGATCATTCACTGAAAAATCATTTACAAAAGCATTGAAAATAACCTAAATGTACAAAAAGAAAAAATGATTAAATTGTGATAAAGTCATATAAATATAATACATATATTTATAGAATGGCTTTACAATGAGCATATATTACCATTAAAAGAAACTATGTTTTCTACTTTTATACTACCTTTATTACCTTTATTAGAAAACATTTTTTTAAGTTTGCTATATTCTAGATATATCTTGAAGTCTTGAGAAATTCATCCAAGTTATACATTGTTTGATTACTTGATTAATCTTCCAATAAAAAACTTTTCTATAACTACTTATTGTACCTAACTATTCTAGTTACTATTTAAATTCTATTTCTATTGCTCTATCCATGGTGGAGCATTGAAGAAACAAAGGATGAAGGTCATATTTTTAAGGAAAGAAGAATATTATAATACTCTTAATCAATAGAAGATCAGGCTATATACTCTGAAATGCGCCACAAAGAAAACTAAATAGCATTAACTGGGGAGGCTAATTGTGTTGAAACAGAAGAAATTTATATAAAACATAAGCTACCCCAGTTTTCACCAAAAATGAAAAGTATCTGTGTTGTTCAGTTAGGCAGCAGCCGTAGCCGACTTAGGTACAGAACTAAAACTCAAGTTCAGCCTTTAGACCAGACTAAAGAACAAACAAAGACTTGCTTTGCTTGGCAAAGTGCTTTAACAAGTTACTTGGCTGCTTCTTGGTGGGTCTTACACTTCAGTTCAACAGCATGATACCCTTGTCTAACAAACCTCACACATTTGTGGTACTTGCCTAGCATTTGAGTTTGCCTGCTGGCTTCAGACTTCAGTCCTACGTAGAGTATAACATGAACACCAAGTTTTGTTTTCCTTCTTTTCCTCCTTCCTTCTACTCTTCTAGCTCTTTTTCCCCAAGCTGGACATTTTAGTAACCCTGGACAATCTTAGCTAAAGTTTGGCAAACTTCCAAACTACCTCCCTACCTACTGCCATGGTGGAAAATGTATGTCAACCCCCATAACTCTTAGCTACACTGTTTTATCTAAAAGGGAAAACAGTGTTCCATGACTAAGAAGGCTTAAAATATGATATATCATATTCCCCATTTTAAAGATTCACAATACACAAGTCCTCCAGGAAAAAAAAAAAGAAATCTGCTTATGTTTGTGTAATGTCTTTAATTTATTTGATTGAAGGCCTTTTTCCTCACATGTTAACATGAAAAAGAAATGGTGGTGGAGGAACACATTTGAATGTTCTGCAATACATGAAAGAAGTGGATGAACCACCGGTAAAAAAGACAATTCCAAAGGTGCTCATAAATAGGATAATGGCAATAAAAGGGAAACAACTACAAGAAAACCTCTGGGCTCTGTCCTAAATTCTCTAGTGCTCAAGTATTTTATCACAGAATTAGAAGAAAATAGTTTGGATGAGTTTTCGTCAAATTTCCAAGTCTTTCCAAGCCAAGAAAAGTTGAAAATATACTGAAGGATTCATGATTATAACAAATCCTGACAAGACTAGAGTTAGATTTTATTAAAATAGATGGAAATTTAGTGAAAAAAATACATAAAGTCTTGAATTTGCCTCTCCCCAGAAAGAAACTGCACAATAAAGAATGAGGAAGACAGGTCTTGCCAGCATGTATTAAATTAACTGGGAGTTTTCATCAATGCTAAACTCAGTGTGAGTCAACAGATTTAGGAGACCAGAAAGAACATTACGGTAATTTAGTTGGCCTCCTTCAGCAGTGGAGCATCAAGAGCTAAGAAGCTTTCTTCTCCTGCCTGCTGCCACATGCCTGTCAGGCCACATCTGGAGCTTCACTGAGATCAAATAAGCATCACTACAGGAAAGAAACTAACTAGAACCTCCTAGTGAACTAAGGAGATTTATCCTAAAAAACAAAAACATTAACTAATGGGAAATAAAATAGGTAACTGCAAACACTTAGAGTTATAAGAGATATTCCACTTGTTTTTAATAATCCAGGCTGAAGGTGATGCGCAGAATCAAACGGTGCGTTCTATATAATAACATGAATTTCAGCCCAAAAAACCGAAGGTTCCTAACAAATGTGTCCAAAGACTGAAAGGAACCTTTCAAAATATCACCCTAAGTCAAATGACTATTTAGCCAGAATATTACCAAGGGAAGTTTGGCATCAGATGCAATATAAATCCAGATAACCTACGGACACCTTCCCAACACTCAGTCTAAAATACCAACAGAAGCCAAGCATCTCAGTGTGCAATGGCAGCCCAGCTGTGCAGGAGGCCAAGGCAGGAGGACTTCAGCCCAGGAATTTGAGATCCTCTTGGGCAACCCTTTCTCCAAAACAAATACATTGAAAAATAAAATAAAATACCACCAGAGGCAACATTACCATTACCCCTTGCAGACATTTCCAAGAACAATGCAGAGCTCACTGTCTCATCTTCAGGATTTTGCAAGTATACTGTTAGACACAGTCATTATTAAAACTTATATAAACCTATAATAAAATCAATCACATTAAAAACAAAGCTAATAACAATGAAACACCACTTCCTAATGTCATTTTGTTAACTTGAAATGGGCCTAAAAATCTGCAAATACTTCAAAGGAAGGCTTTGCCTTTTTGTTTTGTTTTGTTTTCCTTCTTTAATGATACTGGAGATTGAACTCAGAGGCATTCTACCTTCGAACTACATCCTCAGCCAGATTTTATTTCTTATTTGGAAACAGGGTCTCATTAGGTTGATGAGAGCTCACTACCTGCTGAGGCTGTCCTCGAACCTGTGATCCTCCTATCGAAGCCTCCCAAGTACTGAGATTACAAATGTGCACCACCAACACCCAGTTTAACATGTGAACTTTCAAAAGCAATCTGCTTCTCATTGAACTGTGGCACATTTATATTACAGGAGACTCTGTAGCCTTTAAAAAGAATGTCAATCTGTGTTGGGATGACGTACTTCCACAAACATATCAAAGCCAATGACTAAACTGAACTTGAGAAGGAAGGGGGGGAGGGAGTGGGACAGGAATTGGGGAAGGGTTAAATGAGAGATGTGTGCATGTATGTCTTTACCAGCTTGTAGTCAACAAAGATGTATGATTACAATGCACCAGTGAAAAAAATAAAATACGAAAAAAAAATTCTGTATTGGGAATTTACACAACAAACTACAAACTACTAGTGATAGACTTCTCTGGGGAGAGATGGAATACTATGTGCCATTCTGAATTCAAATGCTTGCCTTTGTCCCATGCCTGTATTATTTAATAAGAAGAGCAATGCTATTATATCAAACACAAAAGAAAGAGGTTGATCTTGAGCTAAACCTTGACTACAAAACCAGAGAAGCAGCCACAAGGTGGAGAACCCAGCAGCAGTGCCAGAAGGGCCTCCAATGGATGGCTTCTGCTGAGGGGTGACCCCAGATCCCACTGTTCCAGCCCCGCCACTCCCTGTTCTTCCTAGAGACCTAGCTGCAGAGCTGACAGCCCGCATTCCTTATTCACTGGGTAGACCTAAAAGCTGAGCTCTCACCTGGGGCTGATTTACCCACTCTGAGACATTTGGCAATGTCTGGACACATTTTTGGCTGTGGAAACCTAAGGGTACAATGAGCATTTTGTGGGTAGAAGAGAGGGATGCTACTAAACATTCTAAAACTCACAGGACAGTCCCACAGCAAAAGTAGTAATAGCATGAAGGAGACTCCCTACACCAGTTTCATGTAGTCACCTGAGTGGATCTCTTTCTTTACAAGGGAGCCTAGCCAAGACCCTAAACCTCTACCTTTACTAGAAAACATGACCATCAAATCTGAAGCAATGTTTATGAGAGCCACCAAGTTTCCTTAAAAATAACTGCTCCCTACCAAGCATGATGGCGCACACCTGTAATCCCAGTAATTGGGAAGCTGAGACAGGAAGATCACAGGTTCTCAGCCAGCCTCAGAAACTTAGTAAGGCTCTCAGCAACTAGTGAGACCCTGTTTCCAAATGAAAAATAAAAGGGGTCTGGGGTGTAGCTCAAAAGGTAGAATACACCTGGGTTCAATCCCCAGCACCACAAAAAAATAAAGAAACCACCCCAGAGCCAGACATGGTGATGCATGCCTGTAATCTCAGTATGTGGGAGGCTGAGACAGGAGGATGACAGGTTCAAGACTAGCCTCAGCAATGCAGTGAAACTCTCAGCAACCTAGAGAGACCCTGTTTCAAAACAAAATAAAAAGGGCTGGGAGAGTCAGGCACGGTGGTGCATGTCTGTTTATCTGAGTACATGGAAGGCTGAGACAGGAAGATTACAGATTCAAGGACAGCCTCAGCAACTAATGAGACCCTATTTCAAAAAATAAAATAAAATTGGGATGGAGGTGTAACTTGTTGGTAGAATGTCCCTGTAGCACAAAAAAATGCCCAGTACCACAAAAAAATAAAGTTAAAATAATGGCCACAGAAGGCAGCCTGGAGAGGGGTTAAATATGTAACACTTGCTCCAAAACTGACAGAGGTCATTTATCTTCAGAAAAACATCTACTTGGTGTGTTACCAGAATTTCTGCAAGGTGTCATAATACTTGAGAAATTTTTCATTTTCTTAGGAAAAAAAATTTTTAAATTAAAACCCTCAAACACCCGTTTCTCTAATAATATGTTGCTACTTTAGAAGTTGAAAAAAGTGAACTGGAATTATGAGTTCACCTATCAATTATCACTGCAGATTTAAATCAGTTAATATTCCGCAACTTAATGAGACCCTGTTTCAAAACAGGGCTGAAGGTGTAGCTCAGAGGTAGAATGCCCCTGGGTCCTATCCCTAGTACCATAAAAAATAAAATAAAAAATCAGTTAACATTACCTACAGTTGGATACAGACTGTATTTTTGTAGCTTTTAATTATTTGGGAGTCTTCAGTCTGCTTCTCTGACACCATTAGTACTTCACAAGAGCTTAACAGTCTTTCTCTAAACAGTAAGGCATATGGTATAGGGTCTGACCCATAGTAAGACAAAGTAAGTATTTTATTAATTCATTAAAAGATTTTTAAAAGACTCCTATACACATGACTTTTTCACCTTTGCCAGAGTTGACTGGAGTTAGGAAATACCAAAAGTCACCTGCCACCCACAATATACAATTTTTAGGTGTCAATATTCAAATAGTAGGATCAACTCTCTTTTCCCCAGGAGTATGCTGCTTCAGAATGCAAGTAAATATGTCCCTAAAAGAGTCACCAATCATGTCATTTCTGTGTATCCTTGCCCATCCTCAGCCCCTTTACCAACTTACTTTCTTCCTAGAATGCATAGGCAGGGCATCATTTCGCTTCAGCCATCCTTCTGCCAAAATCTGAGTGGGTTTAGCCAAAGGGTGAAAACCAAGGCAGGTGGGAACCGAGGGCCAAGCTCCTAGGGTTGCTGGTAAAGTGAACACCACGTGGGCAGCAGTAGAGGCAGAGAGAGGTCAGACAAGGAAAGAGCCACAGGCCAAGAACAGGCAAATACATCTTGAGAAGTGTGGACTACAGAGGAAGTTGTCTGAAGCAGCAGGACGTGAACAAATAGCATGGGAATTCAACAGAAATGTCCAAGGAAGAGCCAGACGAGTACCCAAGATACCGGAAGTCAATGCCAGGAGGGCCAAAACAGCAACACAAAATCCCAGAGACAACCATATACTCAGCCAGGCAACTCGGCCTGCTTAAGAACAGCTTCCCTGTAACAGAGAAATCCCTCAGTCTGCCTGCACCAGCCTTATCCAGAAACATCTAAGGATTTGCTCCTCTACACTTTTGCTAGAGGAAGACACTAGGTATTTTTGTAGATTATGGAACAAGTATTATTTATGAGCTCCAAATTTAAATATAGTAACAGAATTGGTATAACACATTGTGTTCACTCTGTTGCTAAATATGCACAGTGACAAATGTAAAACATAAGTATGGAATTGATTTCTTCACAAACTTTTTTAAAAATCACAATGTAATCCCTTGCAAAGTCTGTTATGATTAAAGATTGCATTTAACCCCTTATTATATTTTTTTGCTAGTTATTTTATGTTAGACATTTACAATGACCACTTTTAGGAGTCCAGGTGGTTCCCTCCAAGTGCAGAAAAGGAAAAAAGGACATATAATTGGGCATAACCTCCCAAAACACAAGAACAAGGTCAGCACCTTTCTTTAAATGTTACTGAATCTACAATTGGCACCTAAACACATGAATGTGTCTTCCAAAGTGGCTTCTACTTGAAACATCATTAGTGTTATAATTTTAAAGGCCACTTTTGTAAATGATGCCAGGAATGCATAGCAACTAGCACTACTCCTACCAGCCTAGGATATATAAGTACCTCACTAACCGACTGCACCACTGGATCTCAACTGGTCTAATATATAAAGTACATAAAGCCCAAGCTAAAAGGAACTTTATTTTTTTTTTCCATTTTCAAGCCATTTATTTTTAAATATACTTTTGTTGGTGAATTGTAATCACATCATAATGAAGTTCAGAGGGAGAGGGACATACATTCACACAGCATTTGGTGAGGAACTTTCCTTTAAAACACTAATTAAACAATGATAATTAAGTAGCACATAATCCATAGGCTAGGAACATAGGAGGTAGATAAATGATCATCACTACTGTGAACATAAACATGGAAAAAAAAATTTATTTACCTAAAGAATTGCTCCCTGTGTAGTCACTTTAGTAATGGGGGGGGAGGGGGGACTCCAATGGAACGCTATGTTTTGTCCGCATCATACCCTTCCTGCTTATTGGATTCTGATTCTTCCGAAGCTATAACTGCAAACTGTAGGTAACTAGTAGCAAAGTAAAATCTCTTGTCTATAGACATGCAATTTTTTCCTCGGTGCAACTGACTTTCCTCCTTCACTGTGGAAAAGTCCAATTTTGCCTCCATTGTACATCAGTCTCAATATTACTGAACTGTAAATGTGTCTTTAAAGCTCCTTTGAACTCATTATAACATCTTACATGTTCCTTCCTTAGCAATTTAAATAAAATCTTCAGCATATGTTCATTTTACATCTGTAAGAAAGTTATGATGTCGTCTTTTCTGAAAATTATCTTTTAACAGTAGTTTCTGAGAAAATAGTTACTTTTGGAAATTGGGGGGAAATGTTCTTTTCATTGAAATTTCCTCAGTTCTGCTGCTGGATTGAATCATGAGCAAAGCTGTGGCCCAGAGAAAGTCAGAGGCTTTGGGACCAATGAAGCTTTTCTGAGCAGGCTGGATGCCAACCAAGAGCAAGCCAGGCAAGGCATAACCAACAGAAGGAAAGCAAAGGCAGGATGGACAGCAGAGTAGCCTGACCAGGATGGGAGTTCTTATTTAGAAGTATAGACCTTCAATTTTTGTGGGTTCACGGTTACATAGCTCTATGTCCGCTCTGCCAACAGATTACATTAAAGCAATATTTGTTCACTAAGAGCTTGGCAGAGCACCATTGCTCTGCTTATAGATTTTTTTGCTGTGTTTACTCTTGGTTTGCGGGAACTCATTGGATATTATTAATCTCATCACATCCTATAAATGTGAAATGTTTAAAGTGCTAGCAGCAGATGATCACAATTAAACAAAAGTGGAGACTTGAATTAATTGAAAATGATGAGAAAATGATCTACAATGCACACAAGGGTTACATGTGACTGATTATGGATTTCTCTGTTGGGGATTTCTGCTTGAGGATTAATGATGGAAGCCAGAGTTTTCTGCTCAAAGGGATGAAGCTTAAAAGAACAAAATAAAATACATTCAGAGTCTAATTTGTCAGGAACTCACCCAGAAAAACCTAAGTATACCTCAGATCTCTCCATCCTAGAATACCTTTTGCTATAAAAATAAATTAGCCCTTTTTTTTTAACATTCCAAAAATGGCAACATAAGTTTTACTACCAACGCATAGTGTTACTCATTTAGAATCTAATTGCAGAACCAAGCCAATATTCAAGAAAGTATCCTCAAAAGTAGCTCAAATTTACAGCATTAAATAACTTTGCATGGAAGAAAACTACATACAATAACATAAAAGCCCTAGCTTCTTTGTGGATATAATCCCTCAATGCTAGATTTTTTTTTTTTATTAAAAACTTCCAGATGCACAACATGGATAGCCGGCCTAAGTTGCACTGTCAGGCTTGCTGCTTAAACTCTTGGGATACTGTCACTATATCCACATGGATTTGGAGGTAAATTTAGGGGCTAAGTTTACTTGGTTAAATCTCTTTTTCATAGCTTACGATAGCTGTTTGCATGTATGATCTTTCCAGCCTTTCTTTTAGGTCAAGTTTCCCATTTTTGTGGCTTTACTGATAACTGACGAGTTCTGTCAGAAGGCAAAGTAGCTGGGTAAAAACGAAAAGCCATGCTTTCTTCCAGATTTCACTAAAGTCCACAGTTTGAGGCTGTATTAAAAAGAATTGTTCACCAAAACTCAAGAACCTACAGTTGCTGGGTCATTCCATCATGTGTCTTATGATACAACCGAGGAACGTGCTTTACTCAGCCAAATAGCTGTGCCCAACTAGCTACTCGTGTAGCAAGGAGCATTGCTAATGACAGTGGCCATTCATTCCAATGGGAAGTACAGTCTTCCAGTTTTCCTTCTCCATCACTTGCCACAGTGTGGCTTTAGCCAGATTTGCACTTTCTCCGCGAATTGTGTATCTCATTCACTACTGGATTAAATATTGTTAATGTCTAGAGATTTTTCCTATTACTTAAAGATAGATGTAGAATTCAAATAGTCTCATTGTTTTGTCCATTGAAATTCCAACACAAAGACTATCATTTTACATGCAACCGAAAAAGTAATAAAGTCTCAAAGACCTTAGAAGCATCTTTAATAACTTTCTTAAAACACAGAATTTCTTTAAACAATGTATAGTCAGCCCTGCACATCTCCAGGTTCTGCATCTGCAGATTCAACCAATAGGCTGAAAATATTTGAGGAAAAAAACTCTGCATCTGTATTGAACATGTACAGGCTCTTTGTCATTATTCTCTAAATAATAGTTATGTAACAACTATTCACATAGCAGTTATATTAGTTACGTCTGAGCAATGTAGAGATGATTTCAAGTATACAGTATTATTACACTGGTTATATGTAAACACTATAGTATTCTACACAAAAGATTTGAGCCTTGGTGGATTTTGGTATCTGAAAGGTTCCTGGAATCAGACACAGAGGGGTAACTATAATTTTGGGAGACAGTTTTCATTAAGTATTAACTATTAGCAAAAAAAAAAAAATCAATGGCTTTAAAAATATATTTAAAAGGCAATGGGTTGCTGTGACTTGATAAAGCTCTATATAAATATTTGGAATTAAAGCATAAAAACATGAAATTTGATAGAAACTTAAACATTTTTTATAAAAAATAACAATGTGACCTGAAGGCTTAAGAAATGAGTGACTTTAAGAAATAAGGTGAGACATTGATTTTCTAATGAAAAGTGCCATATTCAGTTATACAATGCATTACCCAGCTTTCCAGTGCTGTTACTATTATTTTTATCTCCTTTGCTTGAAGACTACAACCCATTAAAATAACAAAACTATATTAATAATCATTTTGGAATTCACTAGTTTTATTTATTTATTTATTTATTTATTTATTTAATGTGGGCACACTGTAATCATACATCTTCATACAGCTCACGGTGATAGAATACATGCACCCAGCACTCATTGGACTTCACTAATTTTAATAAATAATTTAACTTCCATAATTTCTAATGATGCTTTTAGCATGCACAATTTTGGATTAGAGTCCTGTATTGAAAAGTAGAGGTTATCTCTAGACAGAACAGCTTGGATTCCAGCAATTGCCTAAGAGTGTTCTAATGAGTCCTAGAATTCTTTGGAGATGTCCCAGTGGCCACCAGGAGGGAAAGAGGTGAGCAGCAGCAGTCCTCTCTAACCTCCAAGGTCAATCAGGATAGTTAATATTAGGTCCAATTTCATATAGCAATGTTTCCCATAAGATTTCATTCTTTAAAATGGTTTAGCCTAAGTCTGAGAGAGGAGGATTGCAGGTTTGAGGACAGGAATGTAGCAAGACTCTCAGCAACCTGGTGAGACCCTGTTTCAAAACAAAAAAGAGCTGGGGTTGTAGCTCAGAGGTAGAATGCCCCTGGGTTCAATCCCCAGTAGAGGAAGGAAGGAAGGGAGGGGGAGGCGAAGAGAAAGAGAGGGAGGGAAGGAAGGAAACAAGGGGGGAGGAGGAAAAAGGGAAGGATGGCTGGTTGGTTCAGCCTCTGTATAAGAAGTTATAAAGTCTTTGAACTACTTGATATCCAAAACTTGCATTAGCTTTAATATGTTATAGTTCACAAGGTTCTCAGAGAAAACATTTAAAAGGCAGAGTGATGAGAATATCAGCGTAAAGAAATAGGCCACAGCCAAGTTTCCAGATCTTCATTCTAATCATGAACTTGTATGGAGAACTTTCTAGAGAGAGCTCCACAAGAAGCTCTAGAGACACAGGCACACCAACCAGAGCACCGCCAAAGAGCTCAGAATAGAGGTGGCAGGTTCCATCCATTCCCCGTTCCTCAGGAAGTGGAACACAGCTAGACCATGAGGAGCTCTCCAGCATCTGTGTCAAGATCTGCTCACCAGGGCCACTGGGTCCCTGACCCACTTAACCCCAAACCACACTGATAACCACCCTCACAAAGCAGTTATTTAAGAAGCTGTTTCCCTTTGAAATTTGTCTGCTTTTAACTTGTGTTTTAATTCTTTTAGTAATAAAATAATTTTTTAATATTCCAAAGTTCACTTTGGAGCTCTAGAAATTGCCAACATTTCTGGTATGACCTTAAAGTAAAAAGGTTGGGCTCTCTGTGTGGTTTGTCGAAGTCACTTATATCTTATAAACTTACTTATACACACACACACACACACACACATACATATGTATAAATAAATGCTGGCTGAATTCTGGAGCCCATGAGTCCAAGATTGGAGTTTCAGAATTCCCAGGCAGATAATATAAATGACCTACCTTTGACAGCTCCCAGAATTGACCTAAGACACATGTTAGATAAGACATATCAATTTTCCTAGCATATTTATAGTATGTTAAGGATAGAAAAATGGAGCTATAATGGAGAATTCTTCTGGCTCCCTAACTATTGTCCAGAATTCCATTACAATAAGAACTCTAAAACACCAGACTAACAACTCTAATGATGGTAGAGACATGTGGGTGGCTGTTTCCTAAGTGAGCTTTTTGGTTAAAAAAAAAAAAAGTAGAAAATGAACTCTACCCCTACCCCAACTGACAACTAGTTAGACATATTCTAGCTCTCAATATTTCCAGAATGTACAAACTAAAGCTGGCTACAAATTGTAAAACTTAAATGAGAAAATTGTAGTTAAAAACATGCTGACTACATTTTAAATACAAGAATAAAAACTTTGTGTGGATAATCCAGACTAGAGCTTCTACAATATAAATGATTAATATTTAAATAAACAGACACTGTTTTGTCATTCCTGATGAATAAGGCCTATCTAAACATGCCTTTGTAAACAAAAAAACAAGACTAAGGAACATAATAAGAAAAATAAAGAATGCATTTCAAATCCCATTTGCAGCAACTTAAGTTGAAATGCAGACTCCAGAAGCAATGACATCATGACGTCAGAAGCATGATAGTAATTCCAAATGATTCTGGGTTCTGAGAAATTACAAAACATAAGTACACCTCCAACTGGTAAGTTTAATTACATTTGGTTCACTTATTGCAGCTACTGACATACTTGCCTGAAGTCACAGCTGTGCATTTACCCACTAAATAACAAAACTCTTGAATACAAATGTGAAACTTAGTAGATTCTTGCAAATAGTTAACAGGATACTCTAATCTTTAAATATAGGTGGAAGAAATTAGTTGCATCCTCCATTAATCTTTTCTGTTGCAAAGAGAGGTCAAGGGATAGAAGCAAGCTACAGATTTCATTGGGAAGAAGCTTGTAGAACAGAGGAAGTCTTGCTATTCAGCTCAGTTCCTCCCCCTTGTGGACACAAAGGGGAGGTGCCTGCCACCTAGTGGCATTTCCTCAGGAATCCCATTCATTTGAATGACAGAAAATCTTCATATGAAGGAATATATGATGCCAATGAAAAGTGCTCAAATTTAATTTGCAAGTGAATTCCACTTCTGTATCTTGCTCTTCTGCATTTCCTCCTTTTAAAAATCAATTTTTTAAAAAAAAAATGTTGTATTTTGGAACTGGGTATTGAACACTGGAGCATTCCACCTCTGAGCTACACCCCGCCCCTTTTTTTTATTTTGAAAGAGGGTCTCACTAAGTTGGTGAAGCTAAATTGAAACTTATGATTATTCTGTCTCAGTCTCCCAAGTACTGGGATTACAGACATGCGCCACCTCGTCCAGCTAAAATATTTTTTAATTGTAAAATTGCTAAACAATTTCCAAATGAAAGCAGTAACTGTCCATGTCTAAGAGTTAGGATTGCAGGCACACCATAGTTATTTAACAGAAATCAGAAAAAAGTATTAAATAGTACATCAAATAACTGCATGGAACTTCACCCACACTGGCAAACAGGGAGGGTGGTATGGAGATGCTCCTACGTTTAGCTACCACATACCAGGCTTCAGCCTGCAGTCTCGACTGACTCATACATTGTTTTCACATTCTCAGCTTCCACCAAACCACCAAGTAGTGTTTATAAATGGTAGGACGGAACTCAAAGACTTTCACGTCAGGGTTTGGATGGCTTCCATTCAAGATAACAGATTGATGTTATTTGGATAAGTGTCTGGTGAGGTTTCCCCCTGCAGCCAGAAGAGCCCCCCTGGGCTGCAAAGCAGCCTTGCTTCTGGCATGTCTCCCCAATGGCTCTCCATCTACCTAATCCTGTCGACAGAGGATGTTCCTTCTCCCTTCACAGCATGATGTTCAGATACTGTTTTGGTGAATGCCATGTAGTTGATTTTGCAGTTACAAAGCAATCAGCCCAGTAACAGGGATAAAGGTACACTAGCATCTAATGTCTTGAAGCACAGTAAGCTGATATGACCCTGAGAGGGTTCTTGCTCCTATACATTCTCAGAATGAGCTTGAGCAAATTGAACCCCACATAAAATTTACACCTTTCTCTTGAATTCCCAAGCACAGAATTACTAAGAGGAAAATACTAGAAGAATAATCTTCTTAATAACTTATAGACAAGAGAGACAAAAAAGAGAAGTTAAACAAGAACACTGCTTCAAAAAGCAATCTACCCTTGGGTCCCTTCGGATAATGGAGCCCTTTGCCAGCTGTCACTAAAGGACCAACTAGAACTGCTACACCCAAAGGGTTCTACTCATTAGGACTGAAACAATTTAACATGAATGCTTGGAGGCATATGCATGTCACATCACATTGTAGGGTCTTACAAAAAGAGGGGGATGCCATTCTCATTTAAATAACATTCACACCATTTTAATTTTCTTTCTGCAAACTGTTTGACCAATCTTTACCTTACATAGTTGAAAATCTATACATTATTATCCCCTTACTCCAGGGTGTCTTTTTATTCATTGTGCAGCCTGTTAGAAAACCACATATCACCTAAGTGAAAAACCACCTTAGTAGGAAATACAAGTTTTACATAATAAGCTAAATTTATGTTAGCAAAGTAATTTATTAAGCCATGGGAAAGGGTGCACAATCTCAAGGCTATGGCTAACATTTATTTCCATGCCCTTAAGTCTGTCACCAGGGGCTACACGGCCCTTATACTTACTCTTGCTTTGTATATAATCACTTTCATAGACATGGAGGGTGCAGAGAGACCTCAGGAAATATCTAGTGTACCTTTTTAATCTCTAACATCTCTAATCAGATGAATTGTTGTACTACATTTAATGACCACTAAATGCATGATAGCCAGGACCAGGGGTACCGTGTTCGGGACCTCATGCAGGATGTTTCTAGCTGAATCTCACTATTTGCAGGAAATAAAATAGAAAACATACCATCATCATCCTATCTACAAAAACCCTTTCTACGTTAAGAGTCACTTTTTGCCTCAGTTGGGTTATCAGTTTAGATACCAATGTACCTTTATCCATCAACTTCCATTTTGGAAAGCCAAAAGCCAAGTGAGGTGACATAAATAAGCTTTTTATCCATTGATAGAGGCTCTATTTTTCTCAGAAGCTAGTTTTCCTATTTGTGAATTTATAGAAGAGAGTTATACTTTTTCCCAAAAACAAGAATTTAAAAATGGAAGAGATTTTGGTAGCATGCTCCACAACACACTATGCTTTCACTTGATTTCATTCATCACACCTATGAATTCATGCTCCTTTAAAATAAATGTCTGTCATCCATACATCAAGTATCCATCAAAACAGAAGCTACTGAATTCACCTTGTTCATCAGCATATTCCCAGTATTTGTACAGCATTTGGCATACAGCATGCTCTTCCTTTTATCTGGAGAAATGACAAAGGCCCTTTAAAATCATTATTGTCCGGCAGTCTTACTTTGGAGATATGAACATAATTTATAAAAGTCATACCTGGAAACAATTTGCCAGAGATTCTGTAATATGTTAATGACAAAGTCAGGTTTACTTGGAATCTTTATTCCCCATTCACATTCTCTATCCATTACACCACAGAGGTTCTTTTATCTAATACCCTGGGCAAGCTACACTACTGATGAGTAAGGTACAAAACCTTTGTGATCTAAACATCTTTTGGTTGGCTCCCACTGTTCTTTGTCGGTAAGAGTATGGAAGCCCCTCCATAAATATGCCTGGTTTATGCATCTTTGATGTAAGACTTCAGGAACAGAACCCAAGACAGAATTCAACAGCCATAGCTAAGAGCCAACTTATTATCTCATATGAGGGTCAGATTTTACAGAGGCCAAGCCACAGGTGCCGGCTGTATTTCCATGGCTCAGCTACTGCTAAATCAGTCTACTAAACAGAGCTTCTGTGTGTAAGGGATTTTTTTTATTATTATTTTGGGGTTTCTTAAAAGCAAATATTTTTTAAAAGAGCTTCTCCCAAGCTCATGAAAAAAGTAAATATAAACTATCAAGAGGCACAAAAATGATCTAAAATTGGATTATGGTGACAGTTGCCCAACTATAAGTTAGAAATCTTAAAATAGATAAATATTATAAATTATACTTCAGTAACGTTTAAAAATGTCTGAAACTGAGTCACATAGCTAAACTACTTCTTTTCATAAATAATCTATTAAAACTGCAAAATGTACTTAGGAGGCTGAGACAGGAGGTTCGCAGGTTTGAGGCCAGCCTCAGCAAATTAGTGAGACCTTGCTTCAAAATTAAAAACAAACAAAAAAAAAATCTAAAGGATAGGGATGTAGCTTGGAGGTAGAAAGCCCTTGGGATCAACCCCCAGTACTCCCCCCAAAAAATGCAAAGAAGCCTGGAAGATCACCAGGTCCTATTAACTTCAGTCACATTTCACCTGAACAATCAAATTTTCCCTATAATTTTGGTAAAATAAACTTAGGAGACTAATGTTAATATCTATAAAGAACTTTCATATAGCAACAAGAGATACTGACTAGTACAATTTTTCTACATGAAAGATCTATAGATAGATTTGCTTATTTAAGCATTAACAATTAAAAACTTAAAATTATGTGTTTTGATTCAAAACCTGCCATTTAGCAGCCATCAGGTTTTGAGCAAGTTACACAGTATCTCTGGGTCTCAGTTTTCCCACCTATATTACATGTCTCTGTGAACCCCATTAGAGTTAAATAGCATATAAGAAAAATAGTAATTATTATTTAATGCCTAGCCACTAATATGCCAGACTATTTACATAAGTTATCATTATGTAAATAGGTCATTATCAATAAATCATTAGAGTATTATTAGCCTTTTCTTAATTGAGGAAATGGAAAATAGAGAATCTCTATTAACTTAAAACAACCAAGAGCACACAGTTGTTTAACAGTAGATCCAGGATCCAATCCAGAATTATCCAGTTCCAAAACCCACACTCATTCCCTATTCCTCATAAGACTCTGGACTTAAGTCAGCTGTGGGCATGAATCCTAATCTTGCCTTAGTATGTAAACTGTTTTCTCCGAGTCCCAGCTTCCTCACCTATAAAAGGAGATTACTAGTATTTAACTCTATGGGTTGTTAAGAACATTAGAGAGTTCATCTCCTACAACTAGAAGCCATTTGATAGTCCTTCTCATCCTTCTCATCCGTCTCCCACAGAGGTTCCTCCTTGTGTATTAAAAAAATCTATAAATGTTATGATCTCCTTATAGCCTATCTGAATAAACCTCAGTAGGACTTAGTTCTATCAAAAGCAATTAGAGTGAACACAAACAACACAGCATTACTTCTTTGCTATCAGCCCTTGGCTCTGCCACTGGACTGTCAACAGGAGTGTCAACTTCAAGGGGTGGGCATCTGTCCACAGGAACTGAGCTGAGGTCACAGACTTGTCTTGCTCTGCCCTACGAACAGATGTCTGGGTGACAACTCTTAGTCACTGAATCATGAGTAGAGCCAAACCAGGTGGGAAGTGTTGTATCTCCTTTCTGATCCTCTCAGCCAGCCTGCTCATTCCCTAAGACAATACCTCACTGACCATTATTCAAAACAGTTTTCTCCAGAACACTATTTTTTTAACGTAACGCTTTTCTCTTGATGTCCGATTATTCCACAAGCAGAAGGAAAGATTTTATTCAGTGGTCAATAAGAAACCTGCTTGATTCTGTGTACCAGAATGTATACCTTCAAAGGATTACCTTGCAAGCAGCCAGGTAAAAATTGATGTAATGTGGAGCTCTAGTGGTGGCAGGGAAGTAAAGCAGCTATTAGTGAGAGCCAACAGAAAAGCCAAGGAAATTACCATTTATTATTAAATTACCACATTAAGATGAGAGTCCAAAATAATCTCCTAAAATAATATAAAGCAAACTCTTAAGTGTAACAGCTTTCTCTCAGATTACAATTAGTCTTCAATAACTAGCCTTCATTGAACATCACGAAGCAGTATCATCTGTGAAAATAGAACTTAATTCTATGGAGGTCAGTGTTCTACTTTTTGATTTTGAGAAGAATCCTATTAAACACTAGCTACTTTTCACACTACCAGCCAAAATACTCTTTAAAAAAATGCCAGACTCTATTTTACCAAGTGGTGTGATCAGTGAAGTCCTGTACTGTACCAACTGTCCTGAGAATTTAAACAATCCCTACAGGCTGATGAGGTTGTTGTGAGTTCATTCCTAAAGAAGAAAAGTGCCTTCCTTGAATATCTGATTTCTGAGGTCCTTGCCAATTTAAATCAACTAAGAAAAAACCTACAAAGTCAAATGTTAACTCTTTGTTTTCCTAATGGATAGTCTTCTCAATCAAAAGCCTTCATTGAAAAATATATACCTCCATTATGGTCAATATAATGGAATATAAATAGTAAAAAATTTGTGCTGTACAACCCAGAGTAGACATTGAAAATTTCTAAGCATGGTGTTTAGCTTAACTGTGTCAAAATAAGTTATTAGAGGGGAAAAAAATCAGAATATGAGAAAATTACAGGAACCACTATCTCCATATACTATATCACTTAACAATGAAGATATGCTCTGAGAATTGCATCATTGGATTATTTCATTATGGGGCAAAAATCATACAATATACTTACACAAACTAAAATGGTTATGGTATCACTAGGCAATATTTCTTTTTATGCTGGAGACTGAACCCAGGGGCCTTCTACCTCTAAGCTATATCCTCAGTCTTTGTTTTCATTTTGAAACAGGTCTGATGGGATTACCATCGTATATGTGGTTTTTTGACTGAAACATCATTATGTAGCACATGACTATGTGACTAAGTAGGTATCCAAGTATCATGTCCTTAAATATTAAGTGTAAGAGATTCACTTTTTATGCATGATAATAAACAAATATTTAAGTGCATTAACACCATTTATCCAAAAATTTTCAAAATTCATGGAAGTTTTTATTGTTTAAACCATTGAATCTACTAGATGTTTTCCAAAGTTTACATTCCAAGTCCTTTTAATCTGTTAAATTTATAGATGAGAATTGAGCCTCAGAGGTTTAATGATTACCCAGGGGGGCTTTATTCATTGAGATTTCTCTTCTCCATTCTTCTAATATGCTAGAAATAATATAATTACAATAATATAACTATCATACAACTATTGTTATATGTTGTTAATATGTAATAAAACCTAGTATAGTTGCCTGAAACTGCACAGAAAGATGATAAAAATACAAGATCCTTTTCTGAGAAGTCATTAAGAAGGTGATATTTGCAATGGGAAGCTCAAGGAACTCATTTTATTTTAGTAGTCAACATTTTATTTTAGTAGTCAACAGATATGAGAAGATTTCTGACAGAACAGAAAAAGATCAAGCAAGAAAGTGAGGGTGGTTTGCTAACATAATCATATGCCAAAGGCACAAACAGAAACCTGCACTAATACAACATTAGCCACCAGGGAATTAAGAATCTAACAGTTCTATATCCTTTTCACCACAGACATCAAAATAATAAAATTGAAGAATACTTTCAATCTGTGAACCTAAGAAGTTTGTACATCATCTTGCCTGTATTTTCCATGGTGGTTATCCCTATCTCTGCTTTTCCATAACAGACCTTGGTATGCTGCTTAAAATAATATTTGGGGATTTGCCATTCTTTTGACTGAGACACATTGATTTTATTAAAACAAGTTGGGTCTGCATCCTTTCTTTACTATTATTACAGGTAGACTTGACAGACACTGGACCTTTGTTTTCAAACACTTTGCTTGGGAGGAAACCTTGTTAAGTTCTATTTTACCTGCTGGGCAGTTGCACTCGGAAGGTGCTTCTCTTGCAGTTCTTATTTTAGCCATATGTTCATAGGATTTCTGTAGGAAAAGAGATATTAACAATCATCAGTAGCAACGCAGAGAAATTGATTCTTCAGGAACTCTGGCTATATACCGATTTGATAGGCTACATAACTCAGTTACACATGTACTTGGACCTTAGTCAAAAGGTAACAGTACCCAAGCCCTAAAAAAAGAAAATGCCCATGAACGTGGTATAAAGTCTGCTGGATTTGTATAACACCTTTCTCCACCACCTCTCTCAGCCCAAGCATAAGCAACGCAAACACCTGGAGGCAGCATGCTGCAGTTCTAGGTAAGCTGTGGTCGACCAATAACAGCCAGTATTTCATACGTGAAGGTCAACTGCTTTATCTCGTCGCACTGCAACCACTGCCAAAGTGCCTGTCGGAAGAGCAACTTCTCTAAACCCCCTAACTCTAGTCCGAATGCCATCCCTAAACATAATGGAGATTCCTTTCAGCTCTAAACTACAAAGGCTCTGCATTCATAAACACTTGGGGACTGCAGCCTTTATTTTATCAAAGATAAAACTAGTTTTTAAACCATTTTTAGACTTTTACTATGAAAAGATTCAACGGGTGAAATTATTGCTTTTAAATCATATATAGGGTTATTTCACTTTTAGGAGTGATTATCTTTTGTATATAACACCTAGGGCCCTAACCTTCTTATAACACGTGAAGGATATAACAGATGTTATCTCTGCAAGGAATACTGGCCATACATATGAGACTCTAGAAGACTAAAAGGAAATAAAATGCCCCCCCCCACTACCACCACTATTCAGGCCACCTTTCCCCCTTTTAGACCTCCACGCAAATTTAGTATGCAAACATTAAGGAAGAGAGAGGAAAGGTAGCAGTTAGACTTGGCGATATCAAGAGCTATGCACATACACATGTGTACAGTGAGCTTAACACCGGCGCCAGATGCAGGCGCGCACAGCCAAGCCAAGTATGCGTACCACAAGGGTAGAAGGTGATCGTGCACTCAGACTCACACCTGTGCAAAATACCCCAACCTCTCGCACCTGAGCCAGAAGTCGCTCCACTCTCTCTTGCACCATGGCCTTCAGCTGATCCAGGGTATCAGGCAGCAGAGGAACGGAAGGAGTTCCTTTAGCGGATTCGAGAGCAGCAATCCTCGCCTGGAGGTCGTTGGTTTTCACCCCAAGGTACAGACAAGAAATCACGGCCACCACTGACAGGAGGGTCGCCAGGACAGCGCACAGGGGCACGGTGCGGGCACATCGCTGCCCGGAGGGGCTCCGGTCCTCGGATCCAGCCTCCCACCCACCTCCTTTCCCTGCCTGCTTCTTCACCAGCATTGTGGCTGGGTGGGCTGCCTCAGCTTCGCCTTCCGCCTTCTTACTTCCTCCGATAATCTCAGGAGGAGAGGAAAAGGACGATTCCTCCAAAGTTCAGTCTCTGTGGCTACACAACTAGTTGGTGGAGTCGGAGCCTGGACGCGGAGATGGACCTGCGCTTTGCTCAGCAGGCGCGGACCACCCTCCGCTTCCTTCTCTCCTAGCTGAGCGTGAATTGCCCTCAGTTTGGGGACTGGGTGGGGATGGGTAAAAATCGAAATAAAACGCACCCAGACAGCTCTCCAGACCCCTGGAGAACCGACACCTCTTCCGAGGTCCCCGCGAGCGGCCACGCAGGGTCCGGGGGACCGCGGGCGCGGCGAAGGGCCGCCGCCTGCCCTCTCCACGGAGCTCCGGACCTGTTGCGTCCGTCAGTTGCCTTATTTCTACCTAGTGGGTGTCTTTCCGCACGCCGACCTGTTTCCCACCAGGATTCAGCTCAAGGCAAAAAGGCTGAGCGACACCGCGAGAGCGCAGCCCCAGATGGGTGGCTAAGGGGGAGAGGAAAGAGAAAGACGAAATGACCCCAGAAGCGAACGCAAGTCGCTGCCGCCCGAAGTATCTCCGCAGCCTCGCGTGTGCGAGCCTTAAATACCCTGCGGGATGCTCGGCGTGAGTGTGAGTGCGCGCGCGCTCCGATCGCGACGTCGCTCCCGACCCCCGCCCGGCGCCCGGCCCACCCGGCCCACCGCTCCGCGGCAGGGCGCCCCCTTCCAGGGGAGGCGCAGAAGCGTGCCTCATTAGCATAATGTATTCACCTTCACCCGGCCCGGGGACCCCCGAGGGGGCGGGGAGCACGGGTGGGAGAGAAGCGGGAGGTCCATTATTAGCATAATATATGCAAATAGCTGGAGCCGCCGCGCTGATTGGAGAGGAGCTTGGCAGCCCCTCCCCCTCCGCAGAGTAACTTCAATGTAGCTTAAGGCTACCTCTGTCCCCGGCCGGGGGCCGAAGCCAGGTCCTCCGAGGGGAGGGTCGCCCTCTGGCTTATACCGGTTCAGCCCAGCACCCCCTCCTCATCCTGATTAAAATGGAAAGATGGCCTCCAGAAGGGAAGGAGTGTAGCCGGACGCTCGGGCTCCGGGACCCTCACTCAAAGTCGCCGCAGGAGCTCTTCCTACCTTGCCCAGGTGCAGCCATTCCCCCCCACCCCACCCCATCCCTCTCTCCACCACGTGCCCAGGGGCAGAGTCTGGCTGACATCCGAGGTACCTTTCCCCACTTCCTTCACTGGGGTTCAGCATACTCCCCGACGGGAAGTTTTCTCTCCCCTCCCCCAGCTTCCTTCTGTCTTGATGCTGCAGAGTCTACCTCCAACCCTGGGTTCCTAGTCTGTACTAGGGTGCTAATGCGTTTTCCTGATTCCCTGTTTTGTAGGATTGAAAAGGGGAGTGTTGAGGCACACACGTTTCCCAGGATTTAGGAATGGAGTGAAGAATGAGGTCAGTTTTTCCTCTTCTTTGGGCTTGCTGTTCCCTCTGGATCAAATTACAGGATCTCTGATAGGATTTTTGAAAGTTAGAAACAAGTAGCATTTTGCATCTAATTGACTCTTACTCCAAAGGCTCCTTCATCTCCTCCTCCCTGCATGTTTTTCCTCTCCTCCTTAAAGGAACCTCAAGTCGTTGTTCATTATTGTGAGCAATCAACAAAATACTGCACTACGCTGATCTTCCTCATATGTGTAAACAGATATTGCTAGGTATAAAGTGTGGTGAAGAAATTTCAAAATCATTAGAGGATGAAACAGACAACATGGGACGAAAGCTTCGTGGATTTTGCTATAAAACTGAAACCACAGTCCCTTCCATTTGTATCATAGAGTGGTTCTGGAAGAATAGCTCTGGACCGATGACACCAGCCTTGCCTGGGAACTGATAGAACATGCAAATTCTGGGGGTCCTAAAGGAGACTTTCCCAATCAGAAACTACTACTACAATCAGAAGAGCAGCAATCTATGTTTTAACAAGCCCTACAAATGGTCTCCTGCACAATAAAGTTTGAGAACTAACTCGTGCAACACTTTACAAGATATTTTCATAATACATTTTTCATTTGAAACTTATAGCCCTAGGGTACAAATGAAGAATTACTCTGTGTTATATATAATGAAACAATTTTCAAGTCTCATTTTATTGTAATTAAACATATTCCCAATAATAGGACCCAAGGAATGGACCCAAATATGTGTGTGTGTGTGTGTACCCTAGGAATTAAGCTCAGGGCTTTGTGCATGGTAAGCACTCTACCACTGAGCTACACCACCCCCATACAAAATTTTTAATATATCAACTCCTGATTTTCCAGTTACCTCTGTAACTATCCCTTAGTCTTTTTCATGGGCTCTTCTATGCCTGTCCTCAGGATGTTTGTGCTCCTTGGGTCTCTGTCTTATGCTATCTTCTGTTCCAACTCTATATATTCTCACTGGTAGAATGAATGCCCAATTAACTTTTTTTGTTCTCATTTTGTTTTGTACTGGCTATTGAACCAAGGGGCATTCTGCCTCCCACCTACACCCCCCAGCCTTTTTAATTTTTTATTTTCAGATAGGGTCTCACTAAGTTACTGAGGGTGTTGCTAAGTTGGTGAGGCTGCCCTTGAACCTGCAATGTCCAATTACCATCTTTACACTGATGAGTGATAAATTCATATAGTAAGCCCAGATTTCCTGAGCCTCAGACCCATATAGCTAACTGCCTATATAGCTAACTGCTGTATAGCTAACTAACCCATATGGCTAACATCCCCATTCAGATATTCAACTGCCGATTCCAACTTAACCTACATTTTTCCTCCAAAATCTGTTCTTTTTCCTGTTTCCCATCACAGTATGGAGTTCCGAGCCATCCAGTGTCCCCAAGCCAATACACATACACACACCCTGACTCCCCCCTTGCCCTCTTCTCCTGGTCTAACTAAATCCCTTCAATACTTCTTATTGTCTTTAACATGAAAATCTTCCGCCCCTCTTACAAGCCCCCCACCTCCACCACTTGTGCCTGCCATCTCTCCAGCCTCTGCTAATTCTTCCCCTCATTCTTTGCACCAATTTCTATAAAATATGGAGACAAAGAGAATAAAGAGTTTTGATTTTGGATAAGGCACCACTCTCTTAAAATTTCAGATGAAAAGCCATTTTCCATCTTGGCTAATGCTAACAATAGGTCACACGTTTACTTTGGAGGATGAAACATTGTTATAGCATGCTCTGTGGAAATGGTCATGAAAAGGCACATTAGCAACTCTTGCAAGCTCTCAGAACTATCAAATCTGAGTAGAGATAAGAGTTGGAATTTTGTGGATTTGGGACCTTTATCCAAAGGATTAGGTTTACTTTATGTCTTTGGTGGGCACAATACCTCAGAAATGTCCCAGCCATTAGCACTAAGATCTCAAACCCCGTAGATTCTCTGCATCATGCACAAAGAATGCATGGATTAACAAAGCTCTGGGAGTTTGAACTCATATTGTTCTGTAGATCCATCAGAACATAGTTATTTTGGTGTGAAGAAGGATTCAAAAAAGGTAAAAATAGCTCTGAAACAGCCCTAGTCCAGCTGACTCCAATTTGCCTACAACGGATAGCAATAGCAATAAAAGGCAGACAGCTGGTCAAAGAACAGGTATGCAATGGGAAGAATAAGGGACCATCCCCAACCCAGATGGCAATGTCTTAATCTCTAAAACCTGTGACTATGTTGCCTTATATCAGATTTGTAGATGTAATTTAATGGTCTTGAGGCAGGAGATTTTCTTCAACTATGTAGAAATGTGACCCAATGTGACCACAAGCATCCTTTGTCTCAGAGGGAAAGGAGATGTGACAACAGAAGCAGACTGGGTCAGTGATGAGATGCTGACTTTGCAGATGGAAGATGGTCATAAGCCAAGGAACGTGGAGCTTCTAGAAGCTGGAAAAGGTGAGCAAGGAGATCTCCCCTAGAACTGTTGAAGAAACGCAGCACTCAGACACCTTGATTTTAGGATTTCTGACAGTCAAAACTATAGTTAATAAGGTTGTGTTATTTTAAGCCACTATGTGTGTGATAATCTATAACAATAGCAAAAAGAAACTAGCATAATCAAAATCACAATAAACTTTCTGCTGCGAAGATGGAACCCCCACAATGCTTTATAATGCAAGCAGAATGTATAGCAACAAATCTCTGTTTCTCAAATGTTTGTACATTTCTATTTCACTGACATGCTCCCTGGGAAAGAATTGGAGAGCGTGCCTTTTCTCATGTCATGTAGAATTAGGATGCCCTCTACAGAGGCATATTAAATGAACACAATACATTCTATCTCCTTGATGCTTCCCATTTATACAACTCAAAAACAAGAAACCAGCCAAGCAGTAGAGTCAGTCTGCTCTCAGCTCTCCTCCTTACTTAGGTCAGCCCAGCGAGGATCCTGCCCGACTTAGCATCACCATGGGTATTACTGATACCAGTCTTCAGATCACCAGGAAAGAAATGAAAGACTTCTGACAGAAAGGTATGGCAGGAAACTAAAATGGAAAAGAAGGTCTGGGGGAAAAAAGGAAAGAAAAGAATAAGAGACACACATGAGAAAATGGGAGAAGAGGTTGTTTGGGGGTTTTAAGTGAGTAAAAGTTAGGTTTTTTTTTTTAAGTAAAGCATAATCTGCTCCTCATTCCTCCAAAAGGCTGATCAATAAAAGATAGACAGCATAAATGTGAGGAACTCACACATATTTCAAATTTTGATGTGTATTTTCTATTGGTCAAAGTGAGTTGTTGCTAGGGCAATCATGTTCAGCTGTTTTTAGGTAGCTATTAGTTACATTAAATAAAAATATTTTAGGCTAGTTCAAAATTCTTTTTGTGCCATTAATTTTTGAAGCTTATTACATTTCTAAAACCACAGATCCAACCAGTGTTCACCACCAAAGTTATCAAACAGAAGCAACTGTCTGAGGGGATTTGTGGTCTTCTTTGTACATCCACACCACCTGTTGTGTTCTCTAAGTACCTTAATAAAGAAAATGCTCGAATAAATGATGTGTGGTATTACGTGTGCTATTTTATAAACTTCAGAGGAGAGGGTGATCTCACAGAAACAACTTTTAGGCACACTATTTCCTCTGGGCGACAGAGCAGGCAGTGGGGAACGAAGTAGACTGAAGCTTGCAAGACTGGGTTCTCTCACCACCAGACAAATTTCAATACATCACAAATTATAAATATCTCTTAGAGCAGAAGAGCAGAAAAGAAGGATTTGGCTCTTAGTGACAGCTGAAAAATTCCCTTTCAGACAGATCAAGGAAGGGATCTCATTTATACAAGCCTGGCTAAGCAAAGGGCTTACAACTGTATGAATCCAATCATCTGGACCGAGCACACAAGCTCTGAGATCCCAGTCCTCTGTGCAGTCACTTATATGTTTGTTGTTTTATTTTATTTGGAGGGAGGAGGTGAACTTTTTTTCACAAACCTTAAATAACAAGATACTAGCCCCACTGAATGGGTTGTTCCCCAAGTGTGCCAACTACATCGTTAATTCAAATAAAAGGCAACTTTTCATTGAACTCACCAAATCAACCTTTTTGTGTAAGGCTGTGTAGGCAGGCCACGTCTGTGCGATTGGGTATGCTCATGGTTAATGACACACTCCAAGGCCAAACTGCCTGAGTTCGTTATTCAGATCTGCCATTAACAGCTGTGGGACTTTGACTGGATTACTCACTTTTCTGTGCCCCAGTTTTCTCCTTTACAAATTAGGAATAATAATACTTAACCAGTAGGATCTTTTGTTGTGAATAAATGGGATGGGATGGGAAGGCCTTACCATGCCTGCTAGATAGTAAAAGCAATATACATTTTAGCTCTTCTTGATGCCATTATTACTTATCACTTTAAAAGTGATAGTTTTTTGATCCATAGACACTGGAAGGCAAGAACAATGCACACTCTTCAACTAGGGATGGAGGGGGGGAGCACCTGTAGATCCTAACCATGATTGCAGTCATATTTCAGTTTATTAGAATAGAATAGTATCAAAGCAAACTTCCAGCTATTGCATAATTGAAAGAATTCCCTATTCCAGGAAACAATTGATGTGTTCTGTATCATTTATATTTGTTTTCCCTGTTCTAGGACTTCATATAAATAAGAGCATACAACTTAGCAAGGCCCTGTTTCAAACTAAAAAATAAAATAGAAGCCAGGTGCAGTGGCGCACACTTGCAATCCCAATACTTGGGAGGCTGAGACCAGAGGATCCTGGTTCACGGCCAGCCTCAGCTACTTAGTGAGGCCCTCCACAACTTAGTGAGACCCTGTTTCAAAATAAAGAATAAAAATGGGGCTGAGGGTGTAGCTTGGAGATAGAATGCCCCAGGTTTCAATCTCCAGTAGCAAAAAAAATAAAATAAAATAGGGCTGGGGGTATAATTTGGAGGTAGAATGCCCCTGTGTTCAATCCCCAGTACTCCCCCCAAAAAGCATATGATATACTTACATGTTTAGCATGCGTGTATGTATATGTGTGTGTGTGTGTGTGTGTGTGTGTGTGTGTGTGTGTGTACTTTTTACTGAGCATTGAGTACAGAGGTATTCTACCTCTGAGCTGCACCCCCATCCCTATATTATATTTGTTTTGAAACGGTTTCACTAAGTTGCAGAGAGCCTTGCTAAGTTGATGAGGCTGGCCACTAACATGAGATCCTGTCTTAGCCTCCCAAGTACTGGGATTACAGGCTATGCCACCATGCCGAACTTACATTTAGCATCTTTTGCTCAACATAATGTTTTTGTGATTTATCCATAATTTGATATGTAGCAGTATTTTTCATTTTTTAAAGTAATATTCCATTGTTGAATATAATACAACTTGTTTATTCACTTGTTGGTTGGTAAACACTTGGATTGTTTCCAATATTTTGCTATACAAATAAAGCTGCTATGGATATTCATGCGCACATCTTTTTATTTTGTATACTTAAAAATATAAAGTATAATTTCATTTTATTTATAGATGACAGACTACCTAAAATACTTGTTACAAAGAAGCACAGAAAGAGGATATGACTCTATCAGATAGCAATATTTTATAAATCAGAGTAATCAACCTAGTTTGGTATTGCTTTAAAAACAAATTAAACAAAGAAAGAGAATAAAAAACCCTAGAAATAGGCCCACACATAGGCTCTGCAGAACAATGAGGAAAAGATTAACTTTTCAATTAATTATGCTATATATTCATAGAAAAAAATGAGGTTGGATCCTTTCTTTATAAGATACACAAATTAAAGGTTATAAACCTACATAAAAGGTAAAAATATAAAGCACTTAGAAGATAATGTAGGAAAATATCTTCATGACCTCAGATTAAAGCAGGGTTTCTTTTTTCTTTTTCTGTTTGGTACTGGGGATTGAATCCAGGTACATTCTACCTCTGAGCTACACCCCCAGCTCTTCTTATTTTTTACTTTGAAATAGGTTCTCACTAAGTTGCTGAGGTTGGCCTCAAACCTGAGGTACTCCTGTCTAAGCCTCCCAAGTACTTGGATTATAGGCATACACCAACATGTCTGATTAGGGCAGGGTTCTTAAGACACATGAAGATAACAGAGGAAATGATGATTAATTTGAACAATTTTTAAAAATACTTAGTTATTTTTTAAAAAGCAGCAGAATGAAAAAGATATTTGCAAAACATAGAAATGAAAAGGGACCGCTGGGCATGGTGGTGCACACTTGTAATCCCAGCATTTGGGAGGCTGAGACTGGAGGATCCAGGCAAGCCTCAGCTGGCCAGCCTCAGCTACCTAGTGAGGCCCTCTGCAACTTACTGAGACCCTGTTTCAAAATAAAGAATAAAAAAGTAGGGCTAGGGCTGTAGCTCAGAGGTAGAATGCTCCCAGGTTCCATCCCCAGTACCACAAAAAAAAAGAAAAAAAAAAAAAAGAAAGAAATGAAAAAGGACTATTATCTAGAATATTTAAATTCCTACAATTGGGCCTGGTGTCACATTTCTGTAATCCTAGTACTTGGGAGGCTGAAACAGGAGGATGACAGGTTCCAGGCCAGCCTCTGCAACTTCTTAGGCCCTTAAAAACCTAATGAGACTCTTTTTCAAAATAAAATAGGGTTGGGTTTGTAGTTCAGAGATAGAATGCTTGGTTTACTGAAAAAAAAAATGAACAAAAGAAGAGGAAGGAAGGAAGGAAGGAAGGAAGGAAGGAAGGAAGGAAGGAAGGAAGGAAGGAAGGAAGGAAGGAAGGAAGAAACTTGAGCAAGATCAAATCCAGAGACTCTTAGGAAAACAGGAAAGCAAAGAATATAACTATAAAAGTTTTTAAGACCTCACAAATAACCCAGAAAACCATTTAAACAATAGAATTTGTAAGAAGCTCAAGTGTGCTGTCCCTCCCTTAGTAATTTAAGCAGAAACCCAAATTGAATATGGCTTATCTCAATAAAGTAAATGCCAGTAAGGTTTATAGGAGACCAATAAACTTTTTAAGAAAATTATATTAGCAAAACCATCAGTGCTGTCCTGGAGAATAATAATAGTGAAAAAGGAAAAGAAGGCTTCTGAGCCCTAAACCTCTATATGAAGGAAGCAGGCTAAGAAAACTGTGAAGCTTCAAACATGGGTTACCTCTCATGGAAGGGAGAATGGCACACAGAAGAGAGTGGAGTGAGAAGGAAGAGCTAAGAGCCATGGAATAGTCATCCCCAGGACAGAACAGGCCTCATTCCTAACCAAAGAATTTCCAATAGTTGCTCAGCTGAATTGCAGAAGTTCTATGGTTATTCCCCTGGCCCGTCCTTTTTCCACCTTTTATTTCTTTGGTGGAGTGGGGGGATGAAACCCAGGGCCTTATACATGCCAGTCAAGTACTCTACCACTGAGCTACATCTCCAACCCTTCCCTCGGTCTTCATGTGGAAAGTAACTGTACTTCCAGAGAAGAACAAGAGGTTCCTCATCAAGGAACCGTAACTGAAGTGTTTCATTCATACCTGGACCTTATTCGGATAAGGTGATCTTGGGCTTCATAGCATACTACAAGAGATACATTGTGGCTATAAGATCAATGAGAGTAATAAGGCCCACCTAAACATTTCCCAGGGCCAATGCTACGTATCACTTAGCAGTGTGATGCAACCTGACCTAGGGCTTTCCAGGGCACAAGACCACTTTAGCACAGATGCAACTCTCATAAGCCTTTAAACAACGCTGATTCTTATAAGAATAGCTTAAGCTCCCTTTATGAAAGAAACACCTGGTAGCTGACCTGGACTGAACACATGTATAAGAGAGGTAAGAGGCCTTATCTGTGGTGACACATGCCTATAATCTCAGTACTTGCGAGTCTGAGACAGGAGGATCGAAGGTTCAAGGCCAGCCTTAGTAATTTAGCAAGACCCTGTTTCCAAATAAAAAAATAAAATGGTGTTGTGGGGTGTAGCTCAGAGGTAGTGTACCCCTGTGTTAACCCCCATACCAACAGAGAAAAAAAGGTGAAGGAATCCCCCAAACTCTGAGACTATTCTCCAGATAGAGAGCATATTCATCAGCTTTTTCTGGAGGATCAAAATTCCTGACATGAAGAACTTAATGGAGGAACTATTTATTTTGGATTAGAGCATCAGAGATTTTAGTCCATGATAGGCCTGCTCCTTTACTCTGGGCCTAAGATGAGGCAGAATGGCAGAAGGTATGGCTGAGGAACGCTACTCTGTTCATAGTAGCTGGGAAGCAGAAAACGAGAGGGGAGGGCCCTGGGGAAGACCCACCTTGCCAGGACACCCCCATCCCCAGGACCCACTTCCTCCCAACTCACCCAGCTGTCGCCGGATGAACCCACTGATGAGGTCAAGCCCTCAAGACCCAGTTGTCTCCACAGGAGACTTGGGGGACACTCCAGATCCAAGCCTAACAGAGACCCTCCCAGTCAGCGCATCCCACCTGCCAGCTCCTGCTGTCTGTCTCCTGGAATGCGGCCAGAGAAACTTCTCCAGCATCTGACTGTCCCTAAAACTCATCTCTGACATGCATTGGACAGAAAGGGAGAAGTTGCCCCCAAGGGAAACCAGTAACTAGGACCACCCAAGTGCCCAAACAAGACAGTCCCCTAGCAAATGCCATGAGCTGATGAGATTTGGAGGGTGTTGGGAGGGAAGGCTGGACATAGTTCATTTCCTCTTTTTTTTTTTTTTTTTTTGTACTAGGGATTGAACTCAGGGGCATTCTGCCTCTACGCTACACATCCAGCCCTATTTTTAATTCTTTATTTTGAAACAGAGTCTCACTAAGTTGCGGAGAGCCTCACTAAGTAGCTGAGGCTGGCGGTGAACTTGTGATCCTCCTGTCTCAACTTCCCAAGTACTGACATTACAAGCGTGCGCCATCACGCCTGGCTTGCCTTCTTCTTGGATTGCTCTCCAAGGAAAGCGTATTGCTGTGTCATGAAGACTTCACCCAACCTAAGAAGCGGTTAAATTTTTTTTACTGCTGTATATATAAGGTTGTATGAATATACAACAGTGTAGTTTTTATGTGTGTTTATTGTGGGGGGTTCTACCTCTGAGCTACACCCCCAGTCTATTTTATCTTTTATTTTGAATGCTCTAAGAAGTGGCTGTGGTGGGTCCTCCTGCCTGCCTCCTGACCCAGGCGATACTGGTACCATCAGTATGTAAATGAAACTTCATAAGAAAACTGGAGCCAGAAGCACCCAAATGTCTAACCTAAAAAACCTTTCAGATAATAAATGTTTATTGTTTGAGGCCCCTTCATTTTGGGGCCAATGTATTATGAAGCAATGGATAATATGCCACATCCTGAATGTGAGGTTTCCTTTTCCTTGTGTTTCTTTAGTTTTATTACATATAATAAATTAATTTATATTCATAAGCAATCCATCATTTAGCTTTACATGTTTTTAACTTCATATAAATGCACCACTGATATTAATGTGCTTTTTCCATATATATATATACATATATATATTCATAAGCAATGCATTATTGAGTTTTACATGTTTTTTAACTTCATGTAAATATACCATTGATATAAGTGTGTTGCTTTTTTCATCAACATTGTATTCGAGGAATTTGTTCAAGTTGTAACTGTTTAAATTTTTTTTACTACTGTATATATAAGGTTGTATGAATATACAACAGCGTAGTTTTTATGTGTGTTTGTGTGGTACTGGGGATTGGACCCAGAGGGGTTCTACCTCTGAGCTACACCCCTAGCCTATTTTATCTCTTATTTTGAAACAGGGTCTCCTTGCTAAGTTGCTGAGGATCTCACTAAATTCTTGAGGCTGGTCTCAAACCTGTGATCCTCCCGTCTGAGCCTCCTAAGTCCTGGAATTGCAGGTGTGCACCACCATACCCAGCTACCACAGTACGTTTATCCATTCTGCAGTTGATGGGTTGTCTTCATTTGCTCATTCTTCTTTCCTTCCATATCAAGCAATACCACTATAAACATCCTTGTACACATCTGCTTTTACACAGGTTCAAGAGCTTCTCCAATTGTTTTTGCTTCATGGCAAATCATCCTCCAAATTAGCAGCTTTAAAACAACAGAATTTGCCAGGCATGGGGGCACACACCTGTAGTGTCAGTACTTGGGAGGCTAAGACAGTAGGATCACAGGTTCAAGACCAACCTCAGCAACTTAGCAAGACCCTGTTTCAAAACAAAAAATAAAATAAAATAAAAAGGGCTGGTGGGGGTAGCCCAGAGTAGAATGCTGCTGGGTTCAATCACCAGGAAAAAATATATATATTATTACCCTACAGATTCTGTGGAGCAGGGGTGTGAGAATGGCATAGTTGGGTGGCCCTGGCTCAAGGTCTCTCTTAAAGTCAGGATGCCAGCTGGGGCTGCAGTCATAGGAAGACTTAACTGGGGCTAGAAGATCTCCCAAGACGGAGAGAAATTAAGTCTTCACTCTTAGCTGTTATGAGGCCTCAGTTCCTTGCCACTTGTGTCTCTCCAGGGGGCTGCATGCATGCTCGTATGACACTGCAGCTGGCTTCCCCATAGAGCAGATGATCCAATAGGGGATAAAAAAGAAGCCATAATGCCTTTTATGACCTAGATGTGGATGTCGCATACTGTCATTACTCCATATTTTATTCATTAGAAGTGAGTCAATAAATCCAGCCCCTGCTCAGGAGGAGGAAATTAAGCCCCACCTATTGAAGGGAAGAGTATCAAAGAATTTGTGGACATATTTATTTATTTATTTATTTATTTATTTATTTATTTATATTGGGGATTGAACCCCGGGGCATTCTACTTCCAAGCTACACTGCCAGCCCTTCTGTTTTTTTTTTTTTTTTTAATTTTGAAACAGTGTCACATAAAATTGCTGAGACTGGCCTCAAACTTACGATCTTTCTGTCTCAGCCTCCCAAGTACTAGGATTACAGGCATGTGCCAGCACACCCTGCAGACATATTTTTAAACTACTTCAGTTATATTTCTAGTTTATAGGAATAATGTGTCATTAGCTTTTCTAGATAATGCCAAATTTTTCTCTAAAGCTGTTGTGCCAAGTTATACACCCACTAACAATACAAAGCAGACCCTCTTCTTCACTAATGACTGGCATCGAGATACTTTATTATTCTCTTATCTTTACATATTCTAATATTAGAATGCATCAGTTGATGTTTCAGCATGACTTCCAAAATTAAGTCAATTATAGCATTTATTACATGGTACTGAGCAAAGACCAGAAGACAAGAATGCAGGAATACATGCAGAAACCAGAACTCTCTGGAGGGAGACAGTGCAGAAAGAGAGACCATGCCATGTCCCTAGAGTGGGGCTTGCCTCGTGTGTGTGAAAGCAAGGAGAGCAGCACAGCAGGAGAGTAACAAGGGAGAGAGGCCAGGACGAGGCCAGAGGGATGACAAGGGAGAGGGCACACCAGAAAGGACCCTGAAGAGTTTCACAGAAAATTCTCTTGGATATTTGGAAGTCCTCAGTATACAAATCAGTGCTCCTCAGCTTTGCACATTGAACCCTTGAAACCGCTGGACTGTCTGAAGCCTGGATTCTCATTGTCATTCAGGATCCCGAGTTTTGCTACCTGTTTCTTCCAGCCTCTCCTTCATAGGGCCTCCTGGTATGACATTTTCACATGCTTTCTCCATTAGTGTAGCTGAGCTGCTTCTCAGGGAATCCTTACCAGTGAGTGTTAGTGGTTAATGCACGGAACATGGCTAACTGGGCACCACGGCATGCCTGTAATCCCAGTACTTGGGAAGCAGAGACAGGATGATGGCAGACTAGAAGCCAGCCTTAGTGCCTTAGTGAGGCCCTGTTTCAAAATAAAATAGGGCTGGTGGTGTGACCTGGAGGTAGAATGCCCCAGGGCTCAATCCCAGGTGCAAATGAAGAAGAAAAAAAAAAAAAAGATAGAGATGACACAAAGGCATGACTATAGGGAGCACAATTCAGATGCCCTGGGGACTATCACACACTGGAAGTGTAGACACCAGAGGTGTGAACGACTGCAAAGGATGCTCAGATGGATTGTAGATCCCAGTCTATTTGCTAGAGTTAGGACATTCAAAGCAGTAAGATGGAGAAATGGGAGGTAGTAACTGGAGAGGAGAATACTTGCTTTAAGAAAAGGACTGAAGTTGTTGGGAATACCTAGGGCAGTCATTCTCAACCCTGGTGGCATGTGAGAAATATACTCCATGCCCCGGGAGATTTTGATATAATTAGGCTGAAAGAGGCTGTCATTGGTTATTACTTAAAAGTTCCCCCAGGTAATTCTAATTGGAAGCTAATTCTAAGTCTAATTCTAATTGAGACCCACTGGTCTGGAATACGATCTCACATATAAATGGCTGACATGAGCTATGGAACAAGGTCATTAAAGGCAAAGAGGAGCCAGGCATGGTGGTGCACACTCCTAGTACTTGGGAGGCTGAGACAGGAGGATCACAGGTTTGATCACCAAGAATCTCAGCAACTTAGCAAGGCCTCATTTCTTTCTAAATAAAAAATAAAATAGGGCTGGGGGTGTAGCTCAAAAGTAGAATAGAATGCCTGAGTTCAATCCCCAATACCAAAAAAAAAAAAAAAAAGACAAAAAAGGACTGAAATAGTCATCCCTAAGGTGCCTGTATTAAAAAATATGGAGCCAGATATGATGTCACACACTGTAAACCCAGTACTTGGTAGGTTGAGAAAGGAGAATCCAAGGTTCAAGGACAGCCTCAGCACCTTAATGAGACCCTCTGCAACTTAGCAAGACCCTGTTTCAAAATAAAAAATAAAAGGGCTGGGAATATCACTCAGAGGTAGAATACCCCTGAATTCAATCCCCAATACCAAAATAAAAAATAAAAGCGGTGGATTTAATGGTATGTGAATTATATATCAATAAAATTGTTATAAGAAAAGACACTCTTTGAAATTCAGAGATAATCAGAGTGCACAAAACTTGATTTTGGCAATTCCCCAAATCTAGAATTATCATATAACACAACAGTTTCACGCCTAGGTATATAAACAAGAGAAAAGAAGATACTTGTCCAAGGAGAAATTAGTACACAAATACTTAAGGAAGAGTTATTCATAATAAACAAAAGGGAAAAAAATAACCCAAATTCGCAGAAATGGATGAATAGATAAACAAATGGTGGTATCTACATAAAATGCATTATTCAGCCAAAAAAAGAAATAAAGGACTGATAAAAGCTACAACCTGGATGAACCTCAAAGACATTATGTGAAAGAAGCCAGCTACAAAAGGCAACATATGGTATGACTTTTTCTTAGAAGAGGCAAATCTATAGAGATAAAAAGGCAGATTGGTAGTTAAGAGGAAATGGGGAAGAGAATGGATAGGGGTATGTCTCTGGGAATATGAAAAAGTTTTGAAACTAGGGAGATGTGTTGGTTGACAACCAACATTGTCAAGACACTGAATAACAATGAATTTTGTGAAATTTATTCAATAAGTTTCCTTCCATTTATACCAAGTAACCAATGGAATGAGAACATTTTAAAAATCAGGATTTAAATCAGTATTTAACATCTCACGCATCTAGAATATCGACTACAGATATAAATACAAACTGAAGTATAATATGATTAATATGCAGTTGGAATTTATGTTTTTTAAGGGAAATTGTTTTTCTTTTTCTGTGTGTATGTGTGTGGGTGGGTGGGTGTATGTGTGTTTCTGGGGATTGGACTCAGGGGCATTCTACCTCTTGGCTATATTCCCAAGCCCTATTTTATTTTTTATTTCAAAACAGGGTGTCACTAAATCATGGAGGGTCTTACTAAGTTGTGGAGGCTTGCCATGAACCTGCAATCCTCCTGTCTCAGCCTCCCAAGTACTGAGATTACTAAGCATGAGACGCCATACCCAGCTTAGAATTTGTTTTCTTAAATAAGTTATTCTCAGTTCTCCCAACACAGTGTGTGTGGCAACATATCCCAACATATCCCAACATCCCTAAAACTATTATGAAAGACAGAAGCAGTTTTTTTGAAAAGCATGAAGTATCTCCTGGAGCATGTTAACATTTCTAAAAGATATCTCATTATTCGCTATAGTTAATGAGACATTTAGGTCATTAGCATGGTGCACATGTCCTTATGCTTGTCACTAATATGTCTGGACCTATGTCATGCAATTCAGTCAATTCCTGGATGTGAGCACTGGATAGAAATGTTTGCAAGTGCCCGGAGTGTGGTGCTGGGAGGGTACTGGCCATGGGCTACAGGTTATATATCCTAATCACCTCATTAGCTAAGTCTTCCAGGCCCCACACTACATAGGCATCTATTATACATCTGGCACCTGAACAATAAAGGAATCTCCTCTGATTTTAGAACCCAAGTCTTAGAACAAGGCCATTGTTGGTATTCCTTGCAATTTTGCCATGGTGACTTGGCTACTCTCATGTTGTCATGGCAACAAGGCCATCCAGGCATCCTTCTACAAACCCAGTTTCAAAAACAGTCCTAGAATGACTGATAGGTGTTTGTTGTTGTTGTTGTTGTTTTGTTTGTTTGTTTTTGCGGTACTGGGGATTGAACTCAGGGGCAGTCTACCTCCGAGCTATACCCCCAGTCCTATTTTTTATTCTTTATTTTGAAACAGGGTCTCACTAAGTTGTGGAGTGCCTCACTAGGTAGCTGAGTCTGGCCTCGAACCCGGATCCTCTGGTCTCACCCTCCCAAATGCTGGAATTACAAGCGTGTGCCACCACACCCAGCTTGACTGATAGTTTGTTTCTTCTCAGTAACCTGCTTTGTATCCTAAAATCAAACATCATGTGGGGTCTTGTGGGCCTTGTGGGCACCCAATCTCAAGACCAAACTCTACCTACACCTGTCCATCCCCTCTTCACACACACACACACACACACACACACACACACACACACACACACACCCTGCTGCCCCAGTCCCACCCCCAGGAGTGGGACTTGTGGACGCATGTACCTCTGGTAAGATATGCCTTTGGGAGGCATGAGGAACAAGCTACAGAGGACTGAGAACGGGGCTTCAGCACTGTTTAGCGGGGAATGGTGGGGCGAAGGGCAGAGCCATGGAACTGGGTGGGCATATGCACTTGGAGAAGGAGGTCTTCAGGCTGTGAGTAGAACTGGAGGCCCCAGCCAGCTGCCCTGGGGAGCCAGGCACGGCCAAGATGGTGGTACTGCCTCGGCTGATGTTCAGCATACTTTGTATAGCTTTAAAGAGCTCCACTCACCACAGGTTCAAGAGTCACTTCATTATTTCACACCAGGGGTGGTGGCGCATGCCTGTATTCCTAGTACTTGGGAGGCTGAGAGAGGAGGAACACAGGTTCCAGGCCAGCCTCAGCAATATAGGGAGGTCCTCCGCAACTTAGTGAGACCCTGTTTCAAAATAAAAAATAAAATAGAACCTGGGGTGTAGCTCGGAAGTAGAAGCCCTCAGATTTAATTCCCAGTACCACCAGAATAATAATAATAAGATGTTTTCTATATTTTGTCTAGATATTTTAGTTTGTTTTGCAAGAAAGTTGCAAATCCCAAAATGGCTTTCAGATATTTGATTTTTGGCAAATGGAGCTTGAGTGGAGAACCCCAAGCAGAGCTTCAAATTTCCTTTGACTAGCTTTGACAGCACATTACCTACCTAACAGTTATTTTTTTGTTTTGTTTTGTTTTGTTTGCGGTACTAGGGATTGAACCCAGGGGCATTCTGCCTCCAAGCTATACCCCCCAGCCCTATTTTTTATTCTTTATTTTGAAACTGGGTCTCACTAAGTTGCAGAGGGCCTCACTAGGTAGCTGAGGCTGGCCTCAAACCCGGATCCTCCAATCTCAGCCTCCCAAATGCTGGGATTACAAGTATGCGCCGCCACACCCGGCTACCTAACAGTTATTGAACCAGCACTCTCTGGGTGCTGCATCACTGGAAGCACTATAGGAAGCCATGGAGAAGATAAAAAGTGAGAGACTTAAGGCTGCCATTGCGAGAATGCACAATCCTCAGGGCGAGTCAGACACGCATGAATAATAAAGCAGTGAAGGGAAGGACGAAGTGCAGAAAATGAACGGAGTCTGAAAGTAACAAGCCTCAGGATTACAAATCGGAACAGAAATGTCATGTTTTGTGAGGACCATAAATCAGAGGTCGCAAAATGGCAGCCCACAGACTGGATCCAGCCCACAAACGTGTTTGGTTTGGCCCACACAGTGTTTTAAAAATAGGAGATTTCCCATTTAAAAAAAAAAGAATCTAATTTCCATCTTCTGAAAGCTCAGAAGATCTGGCCTCTGTCCTCATTGCCAACTGGCAAGCTCCGGCCAGAGCTGAGCAGAGCGGCCTCCTCTGGGAGGACCCGACTTCTTCCGTGTACTACATTTCCCTTCTGCCCTCCACCATCATCTCTCCCATCCTGCATGGTTCACTCTCTCGATCACGCAGACAATTTAAAACTTCATGTCCTCCCCGCCGTACACCTATTGTTAACCCCATTTTTCTATATAAAAAACCTGCCCACAAGGCCTTGCTACCACCTCCAGTCATGTAGGCATCCTTTCTGTAGGCAGTGAAGTTTATGGCCTCCTTGGCGTGTTTAACCTATTCCTGAAACATGCTCAGCAGGAAAGCTGGCCCGTGAAAGCTGCTTCCCACTGCTTTTCCTGCCAGAGGCTTTAGAGGAGAGGCCACCACCCAGAGCTCCGTTTCAGAACAGGGTTGGGGCTTGTATCCTGGCTATGAGGGTACATGCAGAGTTTGGAGTGTTCTACCAGCCCCTTCTTAACCATCTGACCATTCTTAACTAAGAGAAGATCTGTAGTCCAGCCCAGAGGCACAAAAGCATGAGGAACTCAGCTGACTGGGGAGCCAGGGCACAGCTTCACACTGGAATCAACATTGAGAAGGTTCCTGTACTTAAGTTAACCAGTGAATCCCAAGGAGGAAAAGGTTTTTGGAGTGTGGGAAAGACAAAATAGTCCTTGGCTGCTGGGCTCAGGCTTCATGACAGCCCTGAGCCATGAGGCACAGTAGAATCCGCTCTCTTCCAGCAATAAACGCCCTGTGGCTTTGTACGTCAGGGGCATCTCGGCAAAAACAGTTGGGCCTTGTCCCTGAGGAGGTGTCCCTGAAGGCTGGCTAGTCAGAAAGCACACCTAATTGATGAGTAGGTTGTCCACCCCAGGACAAGTTTGAGGGAAAGAATGGCATGAATTTCTTTGATCTCATTCTATGAAAAAGGAGGAGCCAGAAGCACAGTGAGTAGAAATGTGAAGTATCTACCAATTTAAAGGAGCAAATGATACACTAAGGGGGTACAGGGGACCAGGCAGAGTGGGACAGCTTCAACAATGGATATGAACAGAGCTCAAAATAACCAGAAGGACCAAGCAGCTGCTGCTCAGGTCAACACCCCAGAGGGACAGGCTGCTTGCCACTGAGGCCAAACTAATATTCTCAAAATCTTTTTCCTGCTGTTAAGTAGCTCTTTGAATTTTTTATTATAGTGAGCGTGGTGGTGCACACCTGGAATCCCAGTACTTAGGAGGTTGAGACTGCAGGTTCTCAGCCAGTCTCAGCAACTTAGTGAGACCCTCAAAAACTTAGCAAGATCCCATTTCAAAAACTAAAATGAAAAAGGCTGAGGTGTAGCTTAGAGATAGAATGCAGGTGAATTCAATCCCTGGAACCCCCTTAAAAATTATTATTATTATTATTGAGTTATAAGAGTGTCTTTTCATGTTCTAGGACAGTCTTTTGTCAGATATGTGTAATTCAAGTGTAGCTTGCCTTTTATTTATTTAATACTGTCTTTGGAAGATCAAGAAATTTTAATTCAATGAAATCCAATTTGTCAATGTTTTCTTTTATGGTTCATGCCGTTAGTATTCTAAGAAGTCTTTTTTTTTTTTTTTTTTTGGTACTGGGGATTTAACCCAAGGGCATTCTACCTCTGAGCTACACATCCAGCCCTTTTTACATTTTGTTCTGAAATGGTCTCTCTAGATTACTCAGCATCTTGCTAAATTGCTAAGGCTGGCCTTGAACCTATAAGTCTCCTGTCTCAGCCTCCCCAAAACTGGGATTACCAGTGTGCACACTGTACCCAGCAAAATTTTTCTTTTTAACCCACAATTATGAAGATTTTCCTCAGGAAATGTTATAGTTTTAGTTTTGTAAATATTTAGTCTGTGATTCACTTTAATTAGTTTTGGTGTATGGTGTGAAATAAGTGTTAAGATTCCTTTTTTTTCCGCATGGATATCTATGTGAGTCAGCTTTCTGTTGCTGTAACAAAATACCTGGAAGACAAAAAAAAAAAAGGCAGAGCACAAATTTGTGTACAACTTCACAAATTTTTACAAAATGAATATTCCTGTATAACTCATGCCCAAACTAAGAAACATTCTCCTCTTCCCTACTGGAAAACTACTAGTTTATTTTGACCTGATTCCCTTTAACTTTCTATAAATGGAATCAAATAATACCACTTTGTCTTTAGCTGACTTGTTTGTTCAATACTATGTGATATTCATTTGTATGGTTTATGGTTTATTCATTCGCATATGGCTTTGGTTCATTTATTCCTGTTATTTTATGTCTTTATTTGATATAACACTATCAGTTTTACTGTTAATGGAAATTTGGGCAGGATCCAGGTTTTGGCTATTTGAAATATTGTCTCTATAACACACTTGTTCCGTTCTTTTGGTGGATATCTACATATTTCTGTTGCTTTTGTACCTAGGAACAAGATGCCCAGTTCGTATGATTTGCAAATGTCCAGGTATTTAACAGATATTTTTTGTCTTAGTCCATTTTCTTTTTCTTTTCTTTTTTTTTTTTTTTTTTTTTTTTTTTTTTTTTTTTTTTTTTTTTTTTTTTTTTTGTGTGTGTGTGTGTGTATGTGTGTGGTACTGGGGATTGAACCCAGGGGCATTCTATTTCCAAACTACTCACATTTTTTATTCTTTTATTTTGAAACAGGGTTTCGCTAAGTTGCAGAGAGCCTCACTAAGTAGCTGAGGCTGGCACGAACCCGGATCCTCCAATCTTAGCCTCCCAAGTACTGGGATTACAAGCATGCGCCATCATGCCCGGCTTATTAGTACATTTTCTATTGCTATAACAGAATACTAGAGAGTGGGAAATTTGTAAAGAACACAGGTTTGTTGTGGCTCACAGTCCAGGAGGCAGGGAACCTTAAGACTGGGCAGCCACATCTGGTGAGGGCCTCATGCTGTATGATAAGATGGCAGCTGGCATCCCATGGTGGAAATGCTTATGAAAGTGGCAAGCAGGAGCACGTGGAAGAAAGGGAGGGGACAGAGAAGTTGACCCACTTTGTAAGCTGCTTTCACAAAAACTAATCCATTTCCTTGAGAATGAATTCAGTCTCCAAAGAAAGACATTAATCCTTTTTAAAGGCCCTGCTTCCCAACACCACTACATTGGCAGCCAAATTTCAGCATGAGTTTTGTTGGAGACAAATCACATCCAAGCCACAGCACTGCCACACAGTTTTTCAAAGTGGCTGCAATGAGGTACACTGCCACCAAGTATAGGAGAGTTCTAGTTGCTCCTCGTCTTCACTAACACTCAGTATTGCATACTCCTTTTAAATTATCTTCTTCAGACTGCCTCCCAGTATAGTGAGACAATTTTTTTTTTTACTTCTCTTCCTACTCTCTACCCCAGTGCTCCCTGTACTGATAAGAGTTTACTTTAGTAAACTCTTGCACTATATATGAACTATATATATGCACTATATATATGCACTATTGGTTAAGAAATGGCATTATACATTATATATTGTCCTTAGTCTTCCCATGCTTTTACTAATTTATAGCTATTTGATGTTACCAGGCATGAGCATGTAGTTACAGATTCACATGTATACCTGGTGCCATCTATAAGTGTGCAAATTTTATAAATCTTCTCTTTTAAACATCATGTTATATTAGATCTGAACATATAAAGAGCCCTTCAAAATGATTAAAAATAGAGTAGAAATAAGACAGCAATATTAGAGACTTAGTTCTTTACAACAAGAAGTATGACTTCAGTGCCATATTATTGGAAACATCATAGAGTGAGGATTAAAGCTTAATGCAAGTGTATGATATCAAGTCCCTCTAAGATCTGCTTCTTATTAAACTTATCCAAAAGAGAATTCACTCACATTATTCCTCCGAAATGTAGTTCCTTTTACTAGAAAAGAGATCACATAAATCCTTAGGTATTCAATTCCCCTCTAAAGCACTTCTCAGTGGTAACTTCAACTTTTTCCAAAGTAGAGGATAAATGAGGCACTTCAAAGAAAGCACATCAGGAAAGACATTATGTTGTGTTTTTTTTTTTTCAAATTCACCTTCGTGTTCATGCATTTTTCTCTTAAATGTTTGAGCACCTTTTTAATACATATGGAATTACGAATAATAAAGCAGAGGACTACAACATGTCTGGTTTTAAATAGTTCATAGCTTATTGGAAATAGATAATAAATATTCATAAAGTAAACCTTTATTTTTAACCCCCAACTTTTCTCTGAAAAGAAAAACATCCTTATTTTTCTTTCTTGGATAAAAATTCTTTATTATTTACTTGAAATCCTGTGTTAAACACAGCAAAGCAATTTCTCATTATTCTTCTGAAAACAGATTTCTGCCTTAGTTAAGAGGGTCCCATCTACTAGTTTGTGCACCATTTTGCATTTAAAAGGAGCTGAGAGTATAGCTCAGTTATACAGCACTAGCATGTACAAGGCCTTACATTCCATCCCCAGCACCATAGGGGGAAAAAAATCTAGTTTGATTATGCTCTCTTGCAAATAACCAAAAGGTATGGTTTTGTTTCTATGCAAATGAATTTGTTTCTCTGTCTCTCTGTCTCTCTCTTTCTTTGAAAGCTAGAAAAAATGAGCAGCAAATTTGAATTCTTCATATAACTCAATATTCCAAATTGAATGCAAATTATAAACCTTGCGCAAGGGGTCAATTTTACCATCTGGAGTACAAGAATAACTTTGAGCCATGATTTCGAGAGCTAAGTTTGGACTTATTTAAAGTTATTTTCCCTTTGCCATTCTTATGATTTGTGTCTTTAGTAAAAGAAAAACATATTATGCCATTAATTAAAATTAAATGCAGATACCTGTAAGTCTATTAGACTCCTAAACTGCCCTTTGTGGTTTTTAATTGACTTTTCCTAGACTTCATTTAACCACACATATACAAGTCACTCTATTCTCCCCTGGAGTCATGCATTTAGGTCCTATTAACACTAATGGAATTTATACGCATGTACGCAGAGGGAGAATAAGCCCCTTAAACACCTTTTTAATGGAACAGTTTTGCTTCTTTCCATTCCTCTTCACACTCCTCTGTATGGACTTTTTTTTTTACCAATCTGTGCTTCCAAATAATGTAGTTTTGATTTCTTTTTCAGCTCTTATACTTTATTCTTCATTGAACTCTATGCTCCAAGTAGGACTTGACTTCCCCTCTTTTATTGATCACTCCTGGAAAAAACAGCATGACTAAGCCATTACTACTGTATTCGATTTTCTGGTTTCAGAGTGAAATTCAGATGGTGCTTTCGTTCCAGTGCCTTGCTTTCCAGCAAATATATTTAATGCACAGACTGTTTCTTATCCTCCTGAAGAAGGGCTAGCCAGAAGCCAATTAAGTAATGCATATGTATTTACCCAGGAGGCTAAAGATTTCTCCAGGTTAGCAGGAAGATAAATAGACATGTTTTCAGGCTCTCTTACTTTATAATATTTTTATTTGTTTACACTTCAGAAGTAGTTTTTTTCTTTTTCTTTTTCTTTTTCTTTTTTCCTTCGGTTTCCTTCAAGTACCTATCACATATGACCTCAGCAAAATGTTCAAATTCAGAACAGCAAAGTAGTAAGAAAACAAAATGTGCCTTTGGAACCAGAAATCCATGGGCAGTAAACCTCCAAAGCATATGCTAACAATCACATTTTTGTTTAGCTCTTAGAAATGTATTACTCTCCATTGTTCCTATAATACCTTGATTGATAGACTATACAAGCCAGCATTATTTTTCTTTCTCCTTTGTACAGTGAGGGCTGCATAAGACTGGTAAGACTCAGTGCCTAGCAGAGTGCTGGACATTTGGAAATCATTTGAATCACATGAAATCACCTTTTTTGGTAGATCAGAACCCATTGAACAAGTGTTGAAAAATATCTGTTGGAAACATCTGTTACAAATGAATGAATGGCAAGGTATGCTGGTGCACATTTGTAACCCCAGTACTTGGGAGGCTGAGACAAGAGGATCGCAGGTTTGAGGCCAGCCTCAGCTACTTAGTGATACTCTCAACAACCTAATAAGATCCTGTTTCAAATACTCTCAACAACCTAGTAAGATCCTGTTTCAAAATAAAAAATGAAAAGACCTGGAGGTGTAGCTCAGGGATAGAATGCCCCTGAATTCAATCTCTAGTAGTACTGCTGCTGCGGCTACTACTACTACTACTACTGCTACTACTACTGGTAGTAGTAGCAGTAGTAGTGATGATGATAATGATAATAATAATAAATTATTGAATGAATTAAATCCAAGTCTAGAATTTTATTTTTATTCTATTTTTAAAAATGAAAAAAGGAATCCATAATAGTAAAAACACACCTTAAGCAGTATACTTTTCCCTATCATTTTGAAGAACGACTCTAAACCTGACTAGTTTCTTCTTTTCTTTTTCCTTTTTTAGTATAACAATAGAGAACAGCAAAACTGATGTTGATGTTGATTAACTGCACCTCTGATGGTAAGTTTAAACCATATGAAGAAACCATATTCTAGCCAGGGGCAGTGGCACACACCTGTAACCCCAATACTTGGGAAGCTGAGACAGAAGGATTGCAGGTGTGAGGCCTACGCACACTAACTTAGAGAGACCTCGTTTCAGGAGCTGCAGCTCGGTGATAATGGATGTAGAGTGTATCTCAGTGACAGAGCACCCCCGGGTTTGATCCTCAATACCTCAAAAAAACAAAAAAGAAATCCTATTCTGGTATATATGTGCATTTGGAAAATAAAATGGATACATGAGAGATCTGATGTGGTACATGTGGAAAGAATTGAGGCTAAGCATGAAAAAATAAATAAGCTCCATTAAAAAAGCACTATGTAAGGAAGATACTCCAGTCGCACATTATTTAACTGTTCAGTGCATAATATTCAGGCATCACAATAATATAACTCCATTGATTTATCCCAAAATAATATCTAAAAATGCAATGTTAATACCAGTAGGACTTACTCAAATTATTGCAGGAAATTATGGCTATGAATTGGAACTAGGGGCTTGAGGGGTCAGTGTGCAATTGCTGCTTTTGATTATGACATTTAGAACTTCAGGATCCGGGGATGGTGGTACACACCTGTAATCCCAGTACCTATAGGCAGAGACATGAGGATCACAAGTTTGAGGACAACCTCAGCAACATACATAGGGAGACTCAGAAACTTAGCAAAACAAAAACAAAACAAAACACCCCCCAAAAATTTTTTTTAAAGGGCTGAGGGTGTAGCTTTCAGGTAGAATGCCCCTGAATTCAATCCCCAGGAAAACCCCCAGATGTCACACTCCTACAATACTGTGAATCTCAGAGAAACTGAATGAATTGGTGATGGGCTCCAGGGTCGGACCTAGAACTGTCCCAAGTATTTTATTAACTCCACAACACTGCAACCCAACATAGAGTGAAGTTTGTATGTTTACATGGTAACTATGTGCATATTTGAATAAGATAAAAATAAAAACTGATTTAGAAAAATGTGAGTGCTTTAACTGAATCTACCCAAGTTTCATCTCTTAGAACACAACTCCAAGGGAAGGTGAGAAATGAAAGGGAGCAAGGAGGGGAACCTGGCTCCTGCATGCTGCCCTTGACTCCACGCCCAACCTTACCTTTCCTTCCCCAATACTCATTCTCTCCAGCCACCTCCAAGCTGACTGGCAGAAGGAGGTGAGGTGCCTTAGGCTGAATGGTTACAATGAGTGAGAAAAAGAAAAAGCCTTAGTTTCTCTGCTGTAACCTTATTATTTGAGTTCAACTTCATTATTTTGACATTAAATTTTGCATTAATGCAATCAAATAACTCTCATTATATTGTTTTGATGTAAAAAGCATAAGAAGTTGATAGATTTCGTGGAAACTGACTTTTTGTGTTCTCTTACGAGGTTAGAAAATTTTAACTTTGCAATAATGCATCTACATATTTTTTCGTTAATGTATTCTCCATTATGCCTAATTTATTATGCAAATCAAGTTTTAAATCAAAAATTGATCAGATCAAATAGCTTTGAGCACATTCTAGAGCTGTGATGTCAAACATTCTTGCATGCAAAAGTGAGCATTATACGGGAAAGATAGTGTTTGGTAACTACTTAATCAGAAAAGCTTTTTAGATTCAACACACTGTCATCTTGGAGTTGAAAGAGGATCCTGATTAAACAATGACTTCTAACATTAGCTCCTTGATGACTCAGGAGAGAAAGGTGCCCAGAAAATGGGGGCCAAAGCAAAAGCAAATTAATTCAAAAGAGAGAAAGGATAGATTAGGTAATTGCCAAGACTGTCTTCTTCTATGTTGGTCAGAAGTGGTAGCATGCATCTAGCCAGCTTAGGGTCTCTCCAAGGGAGAGAGCCAACAGCCAACAGCAGCCCCAGGGGACCTTGCATCCACCGCCAGCAGGAGTCTCCTCCCCCTCCACTACAACTGCTTCCAGACCTGGTTCCAACGTGCTTATTCAAAACCCCTTTTCCTACAAGTCTCTCATTTTTCTTAGAGAAGAAGCAAAGCACAGTGTGATTAGGAGCAGGAACCCCTGCTGCTCTACCTACTGGGCGTGTGAGCATGGCCAACTACTTAACCTCTCTAAGTTTCAATTTCCTCATCTGTAAATGAGGGTAATGATTGTACCTTAATCATGGAGTTTCTGTGAACATTAAACTGGCTTATCACAGAACAGTGCCATGTGTGTAGTTAGCCTTTGCAGACAACAGATGTCATTGAACCAGCTGAACTCAACAGGGTCTCTCTCTCTTGCTCTCGCTCTCTTTCTCTCTCTGTGTCCCCCCTCTCTTACACACACACACACACACACACACACACACACACACACACACACACACACACCCTTTAAACCAATCTAAAAATGTGTTTCTTCCTATCCCTTAGATGAAATCTTGAACCTGTCCTATAACTTTTCCATAATTTTCATGGTGACTCCAATTACTCTCTGTTCCAAGAAGTTATGTTTGAGTGTTTGAGCAATTAAAACATCCAATAGTATAAAAATCATCAAAATGTCCAACTTTTATGTTTTATGTAATGTAGAGGTTTTCCTCTACGCTATTTTTTTGTGTGTGTGTGTGTGTGTGTGTACTGGAGATTGATCCCAGGGATATTCTACTTCTGAGCTACACCCCTGGACCTTTTTATGTTTTATTTTGAAATGGGGTCTCGCTAAGTTGCTGAGACTGGCCTCAAACCTGCAATTCTTCTGTCTCAGCCTCCCAATTACTGGGATTACAGGTGTGCACCACCATGCCCAGCTTCCTCTACCCCATCTTGAAATCCTTTACACCTGGATAGCTTTGTGTGTTGGACAGGATGGGAGGTGAGTCAGCTTTTGCTCTTCCTTCTAACTTTACCTCTTCTCTCCCAGCACCCTGTTGCCATCCTTGCCCCTACCAAAGCCAGTACTAGAAGAGGGTACTGTGAGAAAGTGCACACTAATGATTGCCAAGGCTGTTGCAGCTGTGATCCAGCAGTGGAGCGCTCTGAGCTTGGCTGCTCATTAGAGCTGGAGCTTTCTCTAGCAGAGTGCTGTGGGAGTTTCCTCAGAAGTTTACATTTTTTAAATAAAGGGGCCTTTTTCTTTGGTTGGTCACCAATAACCCCAACTCTAATCCCCTGGGCTTTTGGCAAATTGCCCCAGACATCTCTCTCCTCTCTCCTCTCCCTCTCCCTCTTTCAGGGTTCCACCACCATCCAAGCAGCCCTCTTGGAAGGATGGCTTTAAATTGTCTCAGATTTAGTCCACTCCCTCCACCAAGCCCCAGTGCTTTGCTTGGGTCACAGGACTCCTGCAGCCTTGCCTTGCAGCCACTGAAAATCCAGAGCTCTTCCAGGCTTCCCACCAGTGGCTCTGTGTCATACAGACACATCCTGAACTCCAGGGGCACATGACAAGCCTCCACCTGGGCTCCCTGAAGCCTCTTTCACATAGATCACAATAGGAGACCTTTCTCCCATGGAAGGACTGTTTCCTCACCCACAAGTCTCCTTAAAGGAACCTTCTCTCCCAACCTCCCAGTAACTGGGCACAGTTACTGGGAGTAACTGTGTAATCCCAGTATTTGAGAGGTTGACACAGAAGAAGAGCAGGTTCGAGGCCAGCCTCAGCAACTTAGCAAGACCCTCAGTAACATATCAAGACTCTGTTTCAAAACAAAGAAATAGAATAGGGCTAGGGCTGGGAGTATATCTGAAAGATAGAATGTCCATGGGTACACACACACACACACACACACACACACACACCCAGAACCTCCTTTAGCATATGGTAATGATTAGACCATGTGTGATTTTACGCTCAGCCTTTGCATCCTCAGCCAAAGCTGTCATTGTAAGTTACTATAATTTAGATAAGTCTCCCCAAAGTCCCATGTGTAAAGGCTTAGTCCCCAGCATAGTGCTATTGGGAGGTGGTGAACCTTTAAGAGGTGGGGCATAATAGGAGGAAGTTAGGTGCCCAGGGGTGTGGCCTTGAAGGGGATATTGGAACCATAGTCCTTTTCTCTCTTTTTTTTCTTCCTGACTGCTATAATGTGAGCAACTTCCTCTGCCATGAGCCCATACCATGATATACTGCCTCCACACAGGTCCAGAAGCAATGGCCCAGCCAATCAGACTAAAACCTCAAAATTTTTGAGTCAAAACAAACTTCTCTCTCTTTAAGTTGATCACTCAGATGTTTTGTTATAGTAACAGAAAGCTAACACTTTAGAGTTCTGTCTTACCTTGTGTTACACTTGTTTTTAAACAACTCCTCACTTCTGACATTCTCTCCACATTCACTAAGGCTTTTGATAGCCAGATTAGTCTTCTTCTATTCCCTGGTGTATCTTTTAATGGAGATATTCAATTTATGTGAATTTAATTTTACATGCCTGTAGAACAAGAGATATTGGGAGTAAAAAGATTACAGCTAAAAACAAACAAAAAAACACCACTTACAGTTCCATGACCATTCTTTTAAATAAATTATAACCCTGTGTAAGCTCCAACTGGCATGGATCTGGTATTTTCTAGAGCATACTCTGTTTCTGATACACTCTTATACTATGAGTATCTTGCCTTACTAAACATGAGTCTGTTACTTTTATTAAAAAAACATATTTTTCAACAATGGCTCCTAAATTCAAGCCAAAATGCATGTGGTTCTTAATGGAGAAATATGATCTTTTCTAAAGCTGGAGGGAAACCTGAAAATTAGTTTATATTAAAAAAAAGAGTGAGAGAACAGGGATAGGATGTCTAACTCATCCTGGTTTGCATAGGGGTTTTCTGGTCTTCGCACTATATGCTCTGCATGCTGGAAGGTCCTAGGATCCAAGAATTGTCAATTATCCCACTAGTAGGGTCCATTATGATGGTTAATTTTATGTATCAGCTCAAGTGGGCTCAGAAAGACCTAGCTACCTGGTAGAACTTTATTTCTGAATGCTTCTGTGAGGATATTTCTGGAAGAGATTGGCCTTTGAGCCAATTTAATGGGTAAAGAAGGTTTGTCCTCACCAACGTGGATGGGCCTCAGCAACATGCAATCCAATGAGGGCCCAAAAACCAAGAAAGTGGAGGCCAGATGGATTGCTCTCTCTTCCTGAGCTGAAACATCCATCTTGCCCTTGCACAGCAGAGCTCTGGTTCTCCAGCCTCAGGGCCTGGGACTTAAGTAGCAGTAGCACCTTTGATCTTGCACTGGGAGTTATGCTATTGGCTCTTCTGGTTCTCAGGCCTTCCAACTCAGACTGGATTACACCATAGGCTTTCCTGAATTCTAGCTTTCAGATGGCATACCATGGGAGTTCTTGGCCTCCGTAATCAGGTAAGCCAATCCCCATGATAAAGTTCCTCTTATATTTACAGATGATCTCTGACTTCCAATGATCCCACTTATAATTTTTTCACTTTGGAATGGTACAAAAGCAATACACAGTCAGTAGAAACTGTAGGTTGAGTTTTGAATTTTGGATCTTTTTCCTGGGCAGCAGTGTGCAGTATCTTCCTGTTATGATGCTGGGCTGGGGTGGCATACTGTGTTGCTAAGCTATGATGTCCCATAGGTTAAGTGTATTTAGTGTATTTTTTACTTTCTGATGTTTCCAACTTACAATGAGCGTATGGGTCGAAACCCCCTCATAAGTCAAGGAGCATTTGTATTTGTACATATCCTGTTGGCTCTGTTTCTATGAAGAACCCTGACTAATGCAGAGCAGGCATCAGAAAGGACAGGGTGCTGGGAAGAGTGTGAGGCTGTGCATGAGCTCGCCACAGCCAGGTTCTCACCCTCCACAGTGTCACTCTCTCCTCCCTTTCCTCCTTTCTCTCTCATTGCTTTTGCTTTGATAAGTGAGAGAAGCATTAGATGAGTCCTAACTTAATCAAATGTACTGGAAAGCTGGGTTACTAATATTTTATGCAAAATAAAGCCTTTAGGGGGATTTCTACAGCTTTCCATTGCATATTTCTCAAAAGCTCTTTTTCACTACATGGAGAAAAAATAAATAAAAAGAACCATGAATAGCAAAGTAGTCTACTCTTAGCTCTGCAATAATTACGGAGAAGATCTACTGTTTCCTGCTCTTGGCCTAGTCTACCGAGCCATTTTTCTTGGTAAGTTACTTAAGCTTACCTGGACCTATTGTTTTGTTTTGTTTTAAACCTTTAACCTTTTTGAAAAGAAATATTCTTTTTTCTAATCTACTGGATCATGAAGAGGACTAAATAAAGAAAAATTGGTAATGCATGTGGAAAATCCCTACTCGGCCCTCTTTCCTCTAACTCTACAGGCTATTTACTGCCAACTCATTTTGGCCTAGTCATACACTCATTTCTCTCTCCCAAACATTACAATTTGACTGTCCAAGATTCTTTACCATTTGCTTCATTGTGTGTGCCAAAAGAAAACCAAGTAATATGAAAAGAAATAAAACTCCTGACTAATGTGAGAAGGTACATGAGTCTTGCTGTCCTTCTAGCTCACACCATGGGCTTCCTTCTAGAAAGAAGGCCCTGCATTCTGTTCTGGTCCAGAAGAGTGATATCTAGTGACAAGAATTTTGTATCAGGTAGGAGGTGCTGGCAAAAATAGATGAGATAAATATTTGAGGAGAGAGAGAATTTGAAGCATTTCCTAAATGTTTCATCATCTGTCAGCGATTACACTAACTCCTAGCTAACATCCTAAAGTGACAGAACAAAGGTTCAGCACTAGAAACCAAATGATTGGTCTTAATAGTCAAGTTGAGGCAATCAGGTAAGTTTTGTTCTACTTCTAATGTATTACTAGTATAAATTTCTAAAATGATGGCCATTTCCAGGAATAAGTACAGCCAAAACCAAAGAACAAGAATAGCCAGGCATGGTGGCACATGCCTGTAAACCCAGCACTTGGGAGGCTAAGACAGGAGGATTGCAGGTTTGAGGCCAGCCTCAGCAACCTGGTGAGACCCTCAGCAACTTAACAAAACTCTGTTTCCTATTTCAAAATTAAAAAAAAAAAAAAAAAGGCTGGAAGTGTAGCTCAGAGATAAAAATTTTCACTTGAAAAGCTAAACCCATCCAAGTTGGGAATATTAATACATAATACTGATGTTAGCTAACATTAATAGTGATGAGAATGATTTAGATGTGGGTCAGTTCAAATGACCACAATCACCTTTAAACATTGTCCTGGTTATTATTCATTGACCATACAGATCTATTCTCTAAAGGAAGCACTGCTAGGATATTAGAGAGCTGGGGACAGGGGGGCCAGGAGATGCATCCTGCATCCCTTACTCCCTGCCACACTCTTGTTTGACGCTAGCTGTGTTGTTGGAGCTCCTGTGGAGTGGTCCTTGTGCCGTGGCCACGGCTACTACCAGCATCCATAAAACCACCTGTACTGGCCTCTGCAGGCCTCAGGGTTGTAGCAGCTTCCCACTTGTGCTAGCCCTTGGGTAGTCACCATTTCTTGTTGGTTCTCATAATCATTCCTGTGTCTTTGTAAGGGCATTCTATATCTGAGCTACACCCTCAGCCCTTTTTATTTTTTATGTTGAAAGAGAGTCTAAATTACACCATCCTGACATCAAACCTGCCATCCTTCTGCCTCAGCCTCCCAAGTACTGGGATTATAGGTGTGTACTACTGCTCCTGGCTACATGACATTTCAAGATGAACCCAAAGGGCCAATAACACAAGAGAGGAAATTGAGAAAGCCAAAATGGATTTTTAGTAAAAATAAAGATCAACAGGTAGTTGTTCCAGAGAATTTTCTGGTGGACACAGTGACAATGAGAAATTGCTGTCAAGTTATTCAACTAACATAAGAGCACTTGGGAAGTACACTCACTATGCAAATTGTTCATATCCAGCACTTTAGTAAGTATGGTCTAGGAGTAAGTCCAGTGTAGACTGAAGGTAGGATGAATTGAGGTAATCTCTGGAAAAGAAAGAAAATGCAGAGTGGGACTGTGAACTCAGATTTGCTATTATAGTCATAAGTAAGTAAAACTCAATAAGTTAAGTATGTAATTCCTCAAAATTAAACAAGACTTCCAGCACATACCTGATTCTAGAATAAAAGTCACCTGTGGGTCAGTTCCTCTCTTTTGCTTTCTGCAGGTCACTGTGGTCCTCTGTGTTCATTTACAGCCCAACCATTCAAGGAATTAAAGTATCTAGAGAAAACACTGAAATGTGAATCTAGATAATTTTCAATTATTTTTCTCTAAAAATAAAATGTCATTCATCTGATGGAAAAAAAAAAAATTAAGCAAGACTACAAAATGTTGCTCACCGGCATTAGCTTTGGAATCAGCAGACCTAGCTGATTTTGAGTCCCAGCTCCACTATTTCTTAACTTAAGTCTCAGCAGACCTAGTCTTTGTTTTAAGTTGCAGCTTCACTATTTCCTAACTTAAGGGCCTTGGAAAAGTCACATGGCCTAGTTTCCTTATTGATAAAATGAGAAATTAATACCTACTTTAAAATATTGTGTGCCATTTATATGTGGTGAATATCACACTGCTAGGCATACTGTCTTTTTTTTTTTTTTTTTTTTGTACTAGAGATTAAATCCAGGGACATTCTATCTCTGAGCTACACCCCCCTTTTTACTTTTTTTTTTAAACAGGGTCTCATTAAATTGCTGACAGTCTCACTAAATTGCTGAAACTGACCTTAAACCTATGGCCTTTGTGGCTTAGCCTCCCAAGTACATGTGGGGAGCACCACCATGCCCAGCACATACTGTCATTTCTAAGTGGCAGTGATTATATATACTCCCAGCTTTTGTCTTTCTCTTCAATAGAAAAGAAACTCGTAGCTAACATTTGGGGAAGAAGGTACTGGGGATTGAACCCAGGGATGTTCTACCTCCAAGCTATATCCCAGCCCTTCTCAGCTTTTGTTTTGAAACAAGTTCTCATTAGGTTGCTGAGATTCTCACTAAATTTCTAAAACTGGCCTCAAACCTGCATTCCTCCTGTCCCAACCTCCCAAGTAGTTGTATACAGGTGTGCGCCAACCTGCCTGGTGTGTCATGTTGTTTTGTTTAGCTTTTCTATTGCTGTGACAAGCACCACTTAGGAGGAAAGGCTTATGTGGCTCACAGTGGTAGATATTTAGTCCATAGTCAGCTGGCTCCAAGACAGAACCCAGGGTGGCAAGGCATGTGGAGGAACACCACACAACTTAGGGAGTTGTGAAGCAGAGAGAGAAAGAGGAGAGGGATGGGAACAGATGCAGTCCCCGAGGCCACGCCCCCAGGGATACCGCTTCTCCAGCTATGATCACCTTTGAACCTAAGGCTGCGTTGTCTAACACATGAACTTGTCTGGAGAACATTTTATAATGTTGTATACATAACACATGTATACAAGATATGATTATTTTAGCAAATATTTTAATATGTGTGCATGTATGAACGTAATGTACTTTGAAAAGAACATAAGTATTTGGCGAGTTTCATTTCAATCACAATAATCAATACTCAACCCTCGAACCTCTTAATATTGTAGGAATGTGGTGAGGAAAACCAAAATTACTTAAGTTGTTGGTGACAGGCATTTAGAACCCTGCTCAGAATATCTCCTTCTAGAGGCCTTGCACTGAGAAGAGTGTAATTCTGCCACTGATCCCAAGGTTGATAGAGACGGGACATCTGAAGCAGGATGGATGGACACGTTTATCACTCCTTCACTCGGTCGTTGCTGAGTGAACTTTCTTTACGGCCTGATTCTGACCTTGCCCTGGAGGTTTAGCAGGTCTCCAGGGGAGCAGAGAAAGATAAAAGCATAAAACAGTTACACAGACACCTGTATAGTTATAAATATGATACACCCCAAGAAATGTTACTCACACCAGGATACATGTGATCCAGACTCGTCACTATGACAAGAAAGCAGTCCAGGGCCCACGGGGTAATTCCAGTGTGACAATAGGAAGGAACTACTCACCCTTCCGCACCACAACGCTTCTGAAATGGCTTCTCCTCTGTCACTTGCATCAATCTTCAGAGCCACAAACATCTCATCTCCAAGCCTTGGGGTCCTTTCATTTCCACCTGTTTCCCATTTCCCCCTTCCCTGGCTTCCTTCCCACTTCCATTTACTCCCGTGAGAGATCCAAATTCTCCTCCGAGGTAGGACTGGAATAAATCAGCCAGCTTCACTTTTGGTTTGTTTGTTTTGGCTTTGTTGTTGTTTTGGGGTTCTTTGGTACTAGGGGTTGAACCCAGGGGCATTCTACTTCTGAGCTACACTCCCAGCCCTTTTAAATTTTTTTTAATTGTTTTAAGTTGAGGAGGATCTCATTAAATTGCCAAGGCTGGCCTGGAATCTGTGATCCTCCTGTCTCAGCCTCCCAAATACTGTGAGTACAGGTGTGCGCCACCACATCTGGCAAGCCAGTATAGGTTTTATTGGTTGAGGGGAAAGGCCAGGAATAGCCTACACAGAAGGGAAAGTACAGAGTTTAATAGAGGTACTCAGTAGGAAGTCATCAGTAGTCTGGAAAAGTAGGGGAAGGTTCTGGGGAAATGATACTTAAGCTGGACCTGAATTTCGGAGGCGCTAGGTGGGGAGGGAAGAACAAGGCATCGCGAGTGAGACAGAACAGTGAGTGGCTCTGGAGGAGCACTGAGGAGGTTGACGTGTTTAGGGCAGGGCAGGCACACAGATTTGGGGAACAGCCCTGGATAGGCAGGGAGGGACCCCATCATACAGAATTTTACCCTATAAGCAATAGGAGGCAATTGAAGAGTACTTATTTCATAATTATGAATATAAATATATTTAACTTTGTTCAAGTACAATTTATTAATATTTTTGCTAATTGTATTTTCTAAAGCCAAGATCTAGGATCTTTGACTCTGAGCTTCTCTCATCCATTGTTGAAACATGTTCACCAAAGGCTTTTACTCTGGAATGAAAATGAAAAAAATGAAATGAAAATCTGTTTTTTTTTTCCCCTCTAGTACTCAAGATTGAACCCAGGACCTCCCACATGCTACCCAAGTGCTCTACCACCTAGCTACATCTCCAGCCCTTTTTATTTTGTTTTTGAGACAGGGTCTCACTAAGTCGCCTCAAAGTTGGTGTGGAAATAGTCAAAACATGGTGTGTTAGGCTTCCTTCTGATGAAGGCCACTGTTGTATGAGAAACAGCTAAGCATGTCCTGAGCATACCATGTTGTCTCATGTAAAAGTCCTGGCCAGTTGCCACTTGTGTTCTGATTTGATGCATAACCTGGACTGAGATTGTCCAGCGTGCAGACACACTGGCATGTGGAACTGAGGGTATTGTGGAGGCCCCTTGGGGGGTTTCCTTGTGGGGCATTCACACACCCAGGAAGCCTCCACTGGGTGCTAGAGACCCAGGCCTCCTATTTCAGCCTGCCCAGCTGGAATAAAGCCACATCTCGCCCCTCTCAGTGCTTGCTTCTTTTTCAGATGGACCAGATCAAACCTGCAACTTCCCAGCCTTGGTTGATTGCATAATATTTGGGATCCTCCTGCCTCCCAAAAACCTGGCATTACAGGAGTGTGCCATTGGGCCTGTCTTTTCCTTTTTGTTTTGTTTTGTTTGTTGTTATTTTTTGTGGTACTTGAGATTGAACCCTGGGGCATTCCATCTCCAAGCTACATCGTAAGTGCCTTCCTTTCTCCCTTTCTTTCTTTCTTTCTTTCTTTTTTCTTTCATTTATTTTGCAGTACTGGGTATTGAACCCAGAGACATTCTCCTTCTGAGCTACACCTGGAACCCGATTTTATTTCATATTTGGAAACAGGGTCTTGCTAGGTTCGCTGAGAGCTCACTTAGTTGCCAAGACTGGCTTTGAATCTGTAATTTTCCTGTCTCAGCCTCCCAAGTACTGGGATTACAGATGTATGCCACCATGCCAGGGCTACCCAGCCCTTTTCTATTTTTTTGTTTTGAAACAGGGTCTTGCCAGGTTGCTAAGAGTCTGGCAACATTGCTGAGACTGTCCTGGAGCTACGCTCCCAGCCCTTTTTAATTTTTTGTTTGAAAACAGTGTCTCACTGGGTGGCTGAGAGTCTCACTACATTGCAGAAGCTGACCTTAAACCAGCAATCCTCCTGTCTCAACCTCTCACGTACTAGGATTACGGGCATGTGCCACCACACTTTTTTTTCAATTCATTTCTCTTTAGTACAAAAATTCCATAGAAAAGATGAATGTACCCAACACACCTATTCACAAACTTATCCTCTTTTGAATTGCTATAGATTATGTGCTAAACCACAACTACAGTTATTCCAGGAAATGGAACACAATTGCCACTCAGAATGCAGCTCTCCCTGATTAGATTGTAGAATTCAAAATAGTCTCATAACACAATTTGTTTTTAAACTTTCAAATACACACCTTGTTGTCTTCCTCTACGCCTGTAACAAAGATTCCTTTTTCTCTGTGTTCACAGTGAGTGACTGTTCAGCAGGAAAGAGACCAGTCCCTCCTCCCATTCTTTTCCTAAACACCTGGTTACTCAGTTTTAACAAGGTGACTGGTTTCCACCATAACTCAGCTATTTTTCCACTTGGCTGGGCCCCTCTGGGCCTGAAAGTAAAATCTATGTAACACTAGCATTCTTGCTAACACACCACGGGTTCCACCTACGGCATGCCACCGATCTGGGGCAATCATGGGAATAATGTAGATAGGGACACCAGCCCCTGCTTTTTTTTTTTTTTTTTTTTTTTTTTGCATTTCTCTTAGATATACCAAGAGGCAACATCATGCAGACCGTTTTGGTTCTGTGTTCTACCTCACTCCGATTTCACTGATTTGCCATCACAGGTAGAGCTTTTGCATCTGTTACTGGCTCTTCTCCGAATTTAGTGTGTATTTGAAGTAACCACAAAGTGAAAAGATCCTCCATGTTCTTTTATTTATAGGTTTAGAATAATAGCTGCTATTTACTGTCCAGACCAAAGTCCTGTCAAATATAACCAACTAGAAAGAGGTCATTCCACAGTTGTAGTTATCCTTCCAAGTGCTATAGAAATGCAGAAGAAGAATGGGTTCCATGTTGAGCCACCAGGTTTTATATTTGTTATGCAGCAGAAGGGAATTTACCTGGTTCTTACTAAAATCATTCTTAGTTTGAGAGCAGATGGGCCATAAACACCATATAAATAATAACTAATTTTAATCATACTTAATTAAATGAGGAACTTTAAAGTTGACAACAATGTCCTCCTCCCTTGTCTTTGAAGGGAACAATATGATATACTCTGAGGTCTAAAAGAGAAGTGTTTTTCTTAGACCTAGGTAAATGGACCATTGTTCTGAGCCTGGTGCTGTTGAGGATCCTGTCCAGCTCCCCTACCTCAAGCCCTGAGCTTCTTCATGTTGCCAGTAGTCTATTGTGCCAAGAAGAGCCTGCACCGTCCCTCCTAGACCACTTTCAGAATTCCAGGACCCAGAATTCTTTGTCCAAATAGTCCTCACCCTGCTTCCAGAGTTTCTTCACCTAAAGGGAGGCTGTCAGCAAAGGAATGTGGCTGGAGCCTGGACACATGGGTCTGCATATCCTTGAATGCACACATGAAGCCCTTCAGTGTGAGATGAGCCGGAAATGGGAGGAGAGAGGACTGGCTCCCTGCACACCTCCATGTGCTGGTAGGAAACTCCAGGTTAGGAGAAATCACATCTTTAACAATTTGTTCACTCGATTTATAACATAAATATGTTGATGCGTGATGTGTGGGTCTCAATTTATATTCTTGCTCCAAATCTTATCCTTGTGACGGGTGGGCCTTTAGAAGAACATATTGAGTTCAAAGATGCCAGTGACTAACAATCAATTGGGAAATTTTATATTCTCTTCTAAACATAAATCATTGGAGCTGTAATACAAAAGGGTGGCAGGGAAGAGGGAGTAGAGCACCACCACTTAGATCAAACAGGAGCTTCAATCTCTTAAGTTGTTCATAAAGCACGGGGAGTCAGCTAGAACATTCTTCTCTGCCACAAGAATTCCGTCTGTACAACAGTGGCTCCCGGCTGCCAGCTGCTCCTCACTTCCCTGTTGAGAGAATGCAGCTGAGATTGAAAACTTGTCACCATGTTGGAGCCAATATCCACCTGTCCCTCTTGTCAGTCTTTCTGCAAAGTCTCCCTGGGATTTAAAAACCGAAACCATAAAAATGGGATTTGCCTTCACTCTTTCTAGAGCAGCTATGCCTGGTGCATGAGTCGCATGCCCAGGATGATGGCTTCTTTAAATTGTGATATTTCACTAAAGTAACAATTGTGCAGTATCATGAACAGCCATTACACACATTCAAATCATTGAGTATGGGTTCTATTTTTCAATTAAATGAAAAATAAAATACTAAGAGGAGAAGATGTTTAGCTGTAATTCATATAATCATATCAATAAATTAAGTCGATCTCTTATAAATTTAAAGTAAATGTGTACAATCATATATGTCATGAGTATAGCCTTTTTCCCTCTTAAAGTAGGAAAACTATTACTGTATAATATGCATATTAATATACTGTTATCTTAATACCTAATAATTTTTAAAAACTTAAAATATATTAGTGGAGCTTGCTTTGATTTTTCAATTATTTATAAAAGATATATAAGACACTATCATTTCATCAGATAAGTGATAGGAAGAAATAATTATGACATCTGTAAAAGAAAAAAACTTTTAACTCTTTGGAAGAAAAGTATTATAAACATATTTTATATAAGCTGTAATCTTTGTCCAGAATCAAAGATGGAGCATAACTAAACTCAAAGGTCTAAAAGCTGGTGTGGTGGCACATGCCTGTAATCCTACCACTTGGGAGGCTGAGAGAGGAGGATCACAGGTTTGAGGACAGTAACAGCAACCTAGCAAGACACTGTTTCGAAAAAGCAAAAAATAAAGAAGGGCTGTTGGTGTAGCTTGGAGGCAGAATGCCCCTGGGTTCCATTCTCAGTAGCAAAATAAAAATTTAAAAAGGAGAGGTGTCTAAAAAGTGTTGCTAGGGAGCCGGGCGTGGTGGCGCACGCTTGTAATCCCAGCATTCGGGAGGCTGAGACCTGAGGATCCGGGTTCGCGGCCAGTCTCAGCTACCTGGTGAGGCACTCCGCAACTTAGTGAGACTCAGTTTCAAAATAAAAGAATAAAAAATAGGGCTGGGGGTATAGCTCGAAGGTAGAATGCCCCTGAGTTCAATCCTCGGTTCCTAAAAAAAAAAAAAAAAAAAAAAAAAAGTGTTGCTAGGGAATGAAGAATCAATTCAACTCCACCTCTGGTCCGAAATCCAGTGCCACGGTTCAGCAGACCTGAATAGGGCAATCTGAGGTTCCAACTGGGTCAAGACTGAGACAGGACAAGCAAGAGTCATCTGTACATTTTGGAATACTTTTTTTTTGGGGGGGGGGGTACTGGGATACTTTTAACTTTATTAGTTATGATCATACACATATAGATTCCCTAAAAAAACATCTTTTCACATCAATAACAATACTGAATCAACATTTAATAATGATCATGTAATATGCCACTGAAATAATTAAACTATTAGAACAATCAATAGGAGCCCATAGCTTATCTAAAGCAAAATATATACAAAATTAATATTATGCAGAGTTGCAGGAAGCAGATACCTCAAAGAGCAGTCAACCATGCTCCCTTTAGAGTGAATCTTTGAGATGGGGATCAGTTGACCAAGTCTGATTGAGTTAAAGAGAACGATTGAATAATGGTATTTACCCAATTTGCATATACATCATCTTTGGAGATCTTTCTAATTTTCACTTTGAAGAAAGAAAACTTGTATGTCTATTTGCAAGGGTAAAAATGAACGTGAGCCAAGTGTTGTGGCGCACGCCTGTAATCCCAGCATTTGGGAGGCTGAGACAGGAGGATCACAAGTTCAAGACAGCCTCAGAAACTTAATGAAACCCTCAACAACTTAGTGAGACCCTGATTCAAAATAAAAAATAAAATAGGGCTAGGGGTATAGGGTGGAATGCCCCTAGGTTCAATACTCAGTGCCCAAAAATAAAGTGGATGTGGCTTAAGGAAATCCAGCTGCTCGCTGAGGCCCCTGAGCATGTTGTTTTTGCTCTGCTGGAACTGATCAGAAAATAATAAAAGAATGTAATTACCTTCATGGACTCACGAATCTTAGCTCTTCCTGAATCTGAGCTTATCAGTGAGAAATTGTCTCGGAAAGTCACTTCTCAGTTCTCCACATTTCAATCTTCCCATATCACAGGCTGTGATTCTCTAGCGCCCAAATTTGTTTTCCCTGAGGCAAAGCGCTGTTTCCTCTGGAGAGGACACAGCAACTGGAGGCCAGCCACTAAAGGCTAGTCCCTTCCAGCCACTCCCTCACTTCACACCCCTCAGCGCCCCTCACCTCCCCATGAAGTTCCAACACATGCCAGGGAGCCAGGAAGGGCTTTGAAGTCAAGCTTAGGTTTAGCAGAACTGAAACCAGTCATGGCCCTTCCTAAATCAGAGACCGGTAGCTGCACCTGGCAAGGAACCTCATCTACTTTTAAAATATACACTGTGCCCAGGTACAATGCCAGCACTCAGCACCACAGGTACGTGTTACATAGTAATAACTCAAACATTTGCTCACCAGAACCTCTGTGCATGTTCAAATAATATGGGCTACTAAAATTTCACGACACGTTTACCTTTCTACCACCTTTACTGCACAGAAAGCTCATTCAGTTTTAAATCTCAGCAGCCCCAGAGCATGTTTATTTATAAGACTATTTTCCAGTTTGAGTAGAGAGCCAATTTACACACTTCCAATAATTTTAATAAATAAGTGGACTGTATCCTTCCTATCACAGTCTTCATTGTAAGTCTATTATTACATGCAGCAAGACTTCTATTAATATTGGCTGTGCCATGTGTGTATAGATGCATGAACTGATACAGATAGAGATGTAGAATGCAGATAGCTGCTATTCACTAAATGCTGACTCTACACTAGGCAATAGCTCATCACACGACTCAGATATTTGTTGAACACCTCCGATGTGTCAGGCACTGGATTAGGTACTAGTTATGTAGGAAGTAAAAACACAAACATGGCCCTGGTCCTCATGAAGCTTAGAGTCTAGTAGAGAAGACAAACTTTAAAATATATATATATGGCTTGGCCAGGCGAGATGGAGCATGCCTGTAATCTCAGTAGTTGGGATGCTGAGGCAGGAGGACTGAAAGTTCAAATCCAGTCCAAGTAACAATTTTCCTAACATTCTACTTCATCATTAAAATTGTCTTGTTTTGCTTCCTGGACACTGAGTTCTCTGAATCTGGTATTATTCCCAAGAATCATGGAAATATGTTACTTTAGAATCTGATGAGCCAACTCTCAAAACTCATTTAGTTGGTTAGTGATTATACTCACAGCATCATAAAAGCTAGAATGATGAGAAGCCAGCAAAGCCTATTTCAAAAGCCAGGAAAATCTATTCCAATGAGATCTGCCAACATCTAAAACTTGGAAATTAGCCCCACAGAACCAGGAAGGGACCAGCATGAAGGGGAAGAACAGACACGACCCCATAATGCACACTCTCGAGTGGGACATGAAAGGACCATTTCATCTGGGCATGGCTGGAAGTCCTATAGATCAGATGTTCCTGCAGATCACAGGTAGATAAAATAAAGTGAAAGAGTGGCAACCAGCATATCAACCACTGCATGTTCCCTGAAATAAACATGAAGTCACAGTTAGGATGACTCGATGCTATTATCAAGTCTAGTGATGTCATTATAAGAACCTACTTACTTGTGGGGACTTCCCAGGTGTAAGTCACTATGTGACATGAGAGAAAAAAGATGCACATAGAGAGGGAACATCTGGCTAATGCTTTCTCTTATACTACAAATAATTCCCCCAAATAGCATAATAATGCTACTGATTTAATTATTTAGTCAGTGAAAACAAGAAAGAATTGAAATTTAGGGCAATGTCATCCAAATCTCTCTCACACACACACACACACACACACACACACACACACACACAGAGGGGAAAAATCAAATGAATCCAAGTAGTGCATGATTAGTCCAAGAGAACGCTATATAAAAACAGATGGTCAGCCAGGCGTGGTGGTGCATGCCTATAATCCCAGTACTTGGGAGACAGAGACCAGGATCACAGATTCAAGGCAATGTAGTGAGATGGTTTCAAAATAAAAAATAAAAGGAGTCTGGGGTATAGCTAAAAAGTAGAATGCCTCTGTGTTCAATTCCCAGTACCAAAAAAACAAAAATCTAAACTAAACAAACAAAAAACCCAGATTGTCTAAGAAGTTGACTGAATGGGCAAATATGAATATAATCAAAGCTGACTTTATATTAACTTTGAGTGTAGTAGTAGAATATAGAATTAGAAAGTTAAAATATCTAGTATAAATGTACAGACACAAATGGTTCTAACTTTAATGAAACACATGGTACACGCCTATAATCCCAGTACTTGGGAAGCTGAGACAGGAGTATCACAGTTTCGAAGCCAGCCTCCAAAACTTAGCAAGACCCTGTTTAAAAATAAAGAATAAAAAGTCCTCGGTGTGTAGCTCAGAGGTAGAATGTCCCTGGATTCAATTTCCAGTTACCCCACCCCCGCTAAAGAAACTTGTTCTGGTATTACCTACTTTCAACAGAAGTGTTTAGCCTTTTTTTTTTTTTTTTTTTTTTTTTGCGGTACTGGGGGTTGAACTCAGGGGCATTCTACCTCCGAGCTATACCCCCAGCCCTATTTTTTTTTTTTATTCTTTATTTTGAAACCGAGTCTCACTAAGTTGCAGAGTGCCTCACTAGGTAGCTGAGGCTGGCCGCGAACCCGGATCCTCCGGTCTCAGCCTCCCGATGTTTAGCCTTTTAATAAAAAATTTTATGCTAAAATTTATTAATGTGGCCATGTATTAATTTTTTTAAACCAACTCACAAGATTGTCCCTGGTGCTTTTTATGAGATAGAGAGAGCAAGCGTCAGGATGAGCAGTGTCAACAGGCCAGAGATGCCATCCTAATCAACAGGGACCAGGGAGGTCAACAAGTATGCCTTCTTTAGGAGCACAGAGCACAGAAACAATGAGGCAAGGAGCTTTTTTTCCAGGATTTGTACTAAAAGTCTAAACCCACTACAAGCCAAACTTCCAAAATATTAACATTGGTGAGCAAATTCACCAAGGGCTTCATATAGCTCTTGGGCTGGCAGGAGAAAAGAAAGGGTCATGATGTCATCTGTTTCAGCAGAAGAAAGAGAAAGGGGAGGGGGGAAGAAAAGGTAAAAGGGAACAGAAGAAAGAGGAAAGGAGGAAACAGAAAGAAATAAAGATTCACAAATGGGTAAGTAATCTATGAAAGAGTGAAAGCAAACTCCCTCACTCCCTATAAGACCCAAACTTTTAAAGTTTCCCCCAATAATAATACTAGCAAAATTGTAATGGCACTTACTTTGTGCCAGATTCTGTTCTAGAGGTTTCACATATATCATTAACTCAGAGGTACTATTAAAAGGCCCACTTTACAGAGAAGGTTATTGAGGTACAGGGAGGTAGGTAACTTCCCAGAATAACTAAGCAGAGAAACCAGGATTTGAACTTAGGCAGAACTGACTCTAGCCTTAATTTTGTGTCTCTCAATACTGTGCCACTCGAAAGTGTTGGTCCAGTTGAGCTTGGTGACACATGCCTGTAATTCTAGTACTTGGAAGGCTGAGACAGGAGCATCACAAGTTCGAAACCAGCCTCTGCAACTTAGTGAGGCTCTCAGAAACTTAGTGAGTGGGTTCTTTTCAAATAAAACTGCATGATTTGTCTGATCAGACTTTGTCTAGAGCAATGACAAGTTATCCTGTGAATCCATTTAACATAATCCCTGTTTCCAAATAAGGGCAAAATACAATGCACTGTGAGTTTAATCTTACTGCATCCATATTGGGAACAACACTACGTTTAGGAAATAGCAGCGGTTCCTCCGCCTCTCCAGGGTGCCTGTGGAATGGAGGGGGTGTGAGTGGGAATGAACTGTTTCTCTTTCCCACACTGGTGAACAGTTCTGGTCTCACATTGTGCCTTCCATGCTCTGCCTTCAGCATCTAAGTAAATCCCCAGGTAAAGGGCAGGTGAGAGGCAGGACTTACAAGCTGGGAAGTCAGGTCTAAATTCCTCTTGAAGAACTTTATGCCCAAGAGATGGCCACCCAATTCTGCATAAAGTTTATGTGATAGCGAAGTAATCACTTTGAATAGTAGACTATATTAATTTCATGAAACTATCATAAAAAGTCCTTTCTTAACATTAGATGAAAATCTGCTCTGCATTGTCTCTCTTGCAAGCGCTGGTTTTCCTCCTTTATGGAGGAAAACAAAAATCGCAACCTTCTCTCACCTCATCCCTTCACATAGTGGAAAATTGTCATGACCCATGTGTTAGTCAGATTTCTGCCATAGTGACAAAATACCTGAGGAAAAACAATGTAAAGAGGAAAGAGTTATTTTGGCTCATGATTTCAGTTTGTGGTCACCTGGCCCCATTGATTTGGGCCCATGACATGGCAGAACATTATGATGGGAAGCAAAGCTGTTTACCTCATGGCTGCTGAGAAGCAGAGGGAAAGAACAGAGAAAAGGACAGGGGATAAGATACACCTTTGAGATCCACCCCTAGTGTCCTAGTTCCTCCAACTAAGCCCCATCTCCTACAGTTTCCACCACCTCTCAATAGGCCACCAGCTGGAGACCAGCCTTCACATAAGAACCTTTGGGGCACATTCCAGATCCAAACTATAACACCCCATGAGTGTTCTCATGTGGGGGGTGGGGTGCATCACTAAGCATTGAGTCTAGGGCCTTGCACATGCTAGATGGGCACTCTACCACTGAACTACATCCCCAGCCCTTTTTATTTTATTTTGAGACAGGGTCCCCCTAAGTTGCCCAGGCTTGCCTTGAACTTGAGATCTTCCTACCTCAGCCTCCTGTGTAAGTAGCAGGGACTACAGATTTGTGCCTCAATGCCCAGGAGAATGTTCTCTTTTACAAGGAAAATGCTAGTCCTTCAGCCTTTCATCTTACAGCATGGTTTCTAGAACCAGTTGCTTGCTGTAGGCCCTGTCCAGCTGTAGTGAGTCCATTGCCTGGCTTTGAACCTTGATTCTTCCTGTTCTTAGCTGTGAAAATGGGAAGCTCCATTTGTCCTTTCTGTCTTATTGTCCTCATCAGAAAACTAGCCTTATAACATTGCTGAGAATATTAAATTTACCTCTTACTATTACTCCACATATAGTGAGGTTACATATTCCTTGTTTGACAATTTTGATTTTACTAAAGTAATTTAAAGTTACATTTGCTTAGCAGACATTATCATTCTCTTATTCAACAAGTCTGATCCTACTGTGAGTATGTGGAGAGATGGGTGATTCGGAGGGCTAGGAAGGGTGCTGAATTAAACAGATCTGTCAGGGTAAACCTTGATGAGAAAGGGATATTGAGCAAAGACTTGAAGGGAGGACGTTAGCAATGGGTTTTCAAGAAAAAGAGTGTTCCAGTAGAAACTAAGATGACCCAAAGGGCATGTTCTGGGAACAGGAGGCCATTGTCTCACTCCTTCGAGGGAGTGGGACAGTACTACAGAGAAAATCAGGTGTGCACCACCACATCCTGCTTAGGAGTTTATGTAATACCCTGCTAAATTGAGGCACTCCATATCTATGGCACTTTCCTACCTTCCAGCCTAATTTTTTCACCTTTTGTTTTTGTTTTTTTCTTTGTTTGTTTGTTTGTGGGTTTTTCTGTTGTTGTTTTGTTTTGTTTTTGCGACACTGGGGATTGAACCCAGAGTCATTCTACCTTTGAGCTACACCTCCAGCCCAATTTTTTTTAATTTTTATTTTTTTGTGGTACTGGGGATTGAACCCAGGGGCATTCTGCCCCCGAGCTATACTCCCCTCTATTTGTATTCTTTCTTTTGAAACAGGGTCTCACTAAGTTGCAGAGGGCCTCACTAAGTAGCTGAGGCTGGCCTCAAACCCGGATCCTCCAGTCTCAGCCTCCCAAGTACTAGGATTACAAGCATGAGCCACCACGCCAGGCTCCAATTTTATTTCTTATTTGGAAACAGGGTTTCACTAGGTCGATGAGGGTCTCACTACTTGCTAAGGCTGTCCTCAAACCTTCGATCCTCCTGTCTTGGCCTCCCAAGTACTGAGATTACAGGCATGCACCACCACACCCGGCTTCAGCCTAACTAAAAAAAAAAAAAAAAAAAAAAAAAAAAAAAAATTAATGAGGTTGCTTGACATGACTTATTAACAAATCCACATTTGCTATCCATAATTAATCTTTTGGGGATTTTGTTTTGTTTTGCTTTGTTTTAATTGCTTTAAAACAAGATAGCCCCCTCTGAGCAGGCCAGCTATATTCACTCAAAGAGAGGAAAAATCAGAATCATGATGGCTAATGGTCAAAGTACCTTCCCCTGGGCCAACCAAACACCTCTTACCTCCATGCTGGTTCTAATTTAGTTTGACACTCATTCAAGTTACCCAGGTGATGGAGGATTAGGGATAAGTGTACTTGGCAGATACTGCTAGTTGCTTATCTAATTCCCCCTTCTTCTTTATTAACTGGATGCCCAATTTTATCCGAGGCAGCAATATGTTATGCTTTATAAAAAAAAAAAAAAAAAAAAAAAAAGGACAGGGTGCTGGGGGGAGGTAGGGAATGTGAGAAAGCGGTATTTCTTGACCTTTTTTGTTGCCAGGAGTCCATGTTACCAATCAGGTCAGTGAGGCAACAACAGAATTCTCTGCAGGAAGTTTTGAATTTCTGATAATCATATATGGAAACACATTTCTCACCATCATTGACTTTATCTTCTGGTATGGAAAAAAAATGTAGGCTGGAAGCCATGAGATAACAAATAGGAGGCTACAAGCAGCCTGTCAAGGCTGGTGGAGTGGGGAGCTAGAGGAGCTGGTGTGTCCTGAACTGCCACCTCCAGACTTCTTGCTATATAAAGACTACAGACTACCTAGCCAGGTGATGTGGCACACACCTTAATCCCAGTACTTGGGAGGCTGAAACTGAAAGATTGCAAGTGCAAGGCCAGCCTTGGTAATTTGGAGAGACCCTGTTTCGAAGTAAAAAATAAAATAGGGCTGGGATGTAGCTCAAAGGTAGAATGCCCCTGGGTTTAATACCAAGTACAACAACAACAAAAAAAAAATTCCAAACTCCATTTGGTCTAAGTCACTAATGCAAAGTTCCTATTCTGTGCAGCAAAACTTGTACATTTATGTGTGGGTACCAGCTGCCAGTTACCATAGGTGTTAGGAACTATCTATCTCTCTTGCTACATGGTCTGTCTTCCATGGCTTGTATTTACTCTTCCTGAACATTAATTTCTTTTCCTTTTGTTGGTTCCTCATCTAAGCACTATACCTGTTCTCTAAGTCAAAACTTTACTTACTACTAATTCCTGCTATCTCTTAGCAGAGTCTACCATGCCTTTCTGGCATATCATGACTTCTAACCTTCAGTTCCAAAACTAATTTTTTTCTCATCCTTTTTCATTCCAAATTCTGGAGAGAAGGAACACAATTGTACTGTTATGTTTAAGCCACAGACAAATCTACTGATTGGCCACCCCTGGGTCTGGCATGCACCTCCGATCCAGAGAGCTGTGGTTTTTGTGGTGGATGGCTTTAGGAATATGGTAGGAAACAGGGTCCACTAGGGGCCAGTCCAGAAGGGACTCTGGGCAGAGCTGGCAAGAAGAGACCTGGAAAGCAACACAATAAACCCCAGTTCATTGTGCCAGTAGAAGCAGGGCCATCCCTGTAGATCAACGACGATTAAAGTCTTATTTTAATTTATCCACATTTTGAAAAACATAAACTAATCAACTGTGGCTGGGAAATTCCAGGACCCAAGTCCTAATCCCAGTTTTTTTATTAACACACCATGTAAAAGTTTGAAAATCTCTTTGTGCCTTACTTTCTTCATCTGTAAATATAGGAAACTCATATCTATTGCCTCTTGAGGTTGCAGAGAGGAACAATAAAAATTGATTTGCAAAGTGTTTTATTGCCATAAAGTGCTATGTTGAAAATGGTCTGTTTCTGAATAGTCTAATTCGTTGCTATGTGTAGTAAAGAGTGCTAGTTAAAGAATATATTCCAGGTAAATGTACATTTAATTGTTCTTTCTGTGGTTACTTTTGCAAAAGTCATTAAAAGCTAGGAAGATAATATGAAAAGTCTTCACTCACATTAAATGTTCCCTTACCCCCAAAACAAAATTCTGGTCTCACATCTTTAGTTTACTCTTTCACAATTCATTCAGCTAATATTTAAATATAACAACTATGTTCCAGTCTTTAGGCTTAAATATATAGAAGCAAAATAAATGGGTAGGGCCAGTACTGACTTTCAAGAGTCAATTGTGCTCTTCTCTTCCCAACTCCACATTTCTTCCCAGCTCCATTTTCCATGATGTCATGCAACTAACTTGAAATCAGCTCTGGTGGGTGTATTTATACTGCAGAAATTAGCAAATCAAGAAAGGAGGCCTTTTCTTTTTCTTTTATTCCAGTCATCACACCACTGCATTTGCTAGAAGTAGAACAGATACAAACATCATCATTACTATCACTATCAACAATAACAATATACTGGGGGTGGTGGTGCACACCTGTAATCTCGGTACCTGGGAGGACAATTGCAGGTTTGAGGAAAGCCTCAGCAACATAGTGAGACTCTTAGCAACCTAGTGAAACCCTGACAGAAAAAAAAATTTTTTTAAAGACTAATGGTGTATTTTAGCCGGGTGTGGTGGCGCTTGCTTGTAATCCCAGCATTCGGGAGGCTGAGACTGGAGGATCCGGGTTCGAGGCCAGCCTCAGCTACCTAGTGAGGCACTCCATAATTTAGCGAGACCCGGTTTCAAAATAAATAATAAAAAATAGGGCTGGGGGTATAGCTCAGAGGTAGAATGCCCCTGAGTTCAATCTCCAGTACCCCCCCCCCAAAAAAAAGACTAATGGCGTATCTTAGAGATAGAATGCTCTTGGGTTCAACCCCTAATACCACACACAAAAGTTATATTTTTTTAATAACAACAGCTAACATAGGCCTAATAAGAATCAAAGTATTATGTTTGGACCTAGGTTGTCCCCCAAAGTCTCATGTTTTGAGGTTTGGTCCCCAGAGCAGCAATGTTCAGAGGTGGGGCTTTGGGGAAGGGATTGAATCCTGAGGGCTTGGACCTCAATGGAGGACTAACCTGTAGATAGCTGAGTGCCCTGCTAGGAGGGGGAGGAAACTGTAGGCTGGAGGCATGCTTGGAGGAAGCAGGTCATTGGAGCATGCCCAGGATGCGTATTTCTTATGCCTAGCTCCTTCCTCTCTCCTTATTTCTGCCTCCCTGTTGGCATGAGGTAAACATGTTTCCACTGTCACATCTTTCTGCCATGATGTGCTGCGTTGTCCCAGGCCCAAAGCACTGGAGGCTGCTGGCCAAAGCCTAAAATCTCTGAAGCCATGAGCCAAAATACCTTTTTCTTCCTTTAGTTGTTTATGTCAGGTAGTTTGGTCACAGTGATGAAAAGCTGACTAATACAAAGGGAAATTAGTATTTTTAGATACTATACCATCTCCTCTTTTAAAATCTTTCACATGTAGCCAGGGGCATTAATACATGCCTGTAATCCCAGTACTTGGGAGGCTGAGGCAGGAGGATTGCAGGTTTGAGGCCAAGATGTTGCAATTTAGTGAGACTGTGTTTCAAAATAAAAAATAAAAAGGTCTGAGGGTGTAGCTCAGGGGTAGAATGCCCCTGGGTTCTGTCCCCAGTACCAAAAAACAAAACAAACAAAAACCTTAACATGGTAAAATTTTGCTGCAAGTGGATTCAGATATTTTCACCTAAAGCAATGATCCTCAAACTTTAGCATGCTATCAGAATTACCCAGAGAGCTTATCAAAACAAATTACTAAGCTCCAACTCTTGAATTTCTCATCAAGTACATTTCAGATGGGCCCTAGAAATCTATCTAATAAGTTCCCTGATGATGCTGGTACTGCTGGCGTGGAGTGGCATAGAACACACTAAAGGTATAAATAGAAAGATTAGAGGACCTTACCAATATGTATGGATCAGACCAGTGCAAGTGTAGTGAAATACACAGAATTTTTATAAACCTTTGTTTGAAAACTGTGTGTGATGCTGGTTTAAAATACGGACTGCCCTAAAGATTGCCTTGTTTCTAGGCCTCTTTACAGTAAGTGGGATTGCTAGTATTTGCTCCTGAAAAATCTCAAATGTCATGAATATGGAGTCAGGGAAAAGAAAAATTCAAGAGAAAGTTGCTTTGCTTTACTGAGCCTCAGTTTTTTGTTTTTTGTGGGTTTTGTTGTTGTTGTTGTTGTTGAAAGTAAAAATTCAATTCCTTGGGGATTATACATGGTTCCTACTTCTCTCTCTCTCTCTCTCTCTCTCTCTCTCTCTCTCTCTCTCTCTCTCTATCTATCTCTATCTCTCTGTCTGTCTTCTGGCCTCCGTGATGTGAGGAGCACAACTCATGTGCTCTCCTTCTCTCTACTTCCTACTTCCTGTTGCCATACCCTCAGATCTGCAGGCCCCAGCCTCATATGGACTGAACCTGAAACCATAAGAAAATAAATCTTTCCTATAAGTTACATGGTTAGGTCTTTAGATTATAGCTGTGAGAATGCTGACCAGAACAAATAATGGTACCAGGAGTGGGGTTGCTGCTATATCTAAGTCTGACTATGTGGATTGTGATTCTTTGGAACTAGTTTGTGGGAGGAAATTGGAATGGCCAGACGTGGCTAGAAAAGCAGATGGTGGAGTCTGTGGGGGAGAATTTGGAGAGAAAAGATTACTCCATAGGGCAATGGAGTAGAGGCCTTGTGTGTTACACTTTAGCAAAGAACTTATCTGCATTTTTCCTGTGTCCTGAAACTTTGTGTGAGGCTGAATTTAAAGACAATGGTCTGAACAAACTGGTGGAAGAAATATCAAAACAGCAAAATATCCAAACTGCATTATGGTTATTGATGTCTATGATCAGGAAACTGTACACTAAATTTTGGGAGCAGAAAGTAAAGCAGAGATTTTGTAGATTTGCAGTTTGGCCAGAAAGGCCTGTGCAAAGCTGCAGCCCAGAGAGATGATGCCATGGAAGGAAGGAAGATGGCTGAAAGGAAGGAGGAAGCAGAGGCTATGATGGAGTTGGGGCCAGTGATGGCCATAACTGAGTTGGGGCCAGGTGTGGCCCAGATGAGTTGGGCCTAGCAGCTCTAAGTGAAAAGGCCCCAGCAGGAATGATTAAGGAAGGTGTGACTACATTTTCTGTTGGCACCCATCTCAGAGCCCATGTAATGCTGGTTTTGCTACAGAAAAGGGACCATGGAGGCTTCCTACCAGACTTCAAAGGAAGGCCTGGGAAGCCAGGCAATGTGTGGCAGGGTCGGAATCCCTGAAAGCAGCCCCAAATTGAGTGCTTTCTGAAGCTGTGAGGGTGAAACGAATGTTTCAAGAAAAAGCTCCAAGATTTAGAAATGCCAGAAACATGGAACTACCACGAGGAAAGGCTGCTAGTGCAAGCTATGGAGCCAGACTGGAAGAGGAGGTAAACTGCCAATTGCAACCAGCCAGGCCCCAGAGGTTGGGCTGCCAAGGCCCCTTGGAGATTGCACCTCACCATCATGAGCCCTGGATGCCAGAAGTGGAGCTGCAAGATCAAATGCTTGTCTTGCTGGATTTCATTACTGTTTCGGTCCCATCTCTTCCTTCTATGGTCCTATTCCTCCCCTTTGGGATGAAAATGTTTACACTTTGCCATTGTTTTTTGGATGCATGTAACTTGCTTTTTATTTTGATCTCCACTGTCTTTTACAGGGGCTCACAAGAGTTCACATTGAGTCTCAGAGAAGACTTTGGACTTTGGGACTTTTCAGTGTTGCTGGAACTGTTAAGACTGTGGGAACTCTTGGAGAGGACTAAATGCATCTTGCATTCTGAGCTGAGCATTTGCTCTTCAGGGGCCAAGGGTGGAATGTTATAGTTAGATATAAAATGTCCCCTAAAAAGCTCATTTGTTAATGTTTAAAGTTGATGTAATTGAGTCTTGAAGGTTGTAATCACAGCAGTGAATAAATGCTTTATAGTTTATTTATCTGGGTTGTGGCCTGGCTCATAGGGTATGACTAGAGGAGGTGAATCCCTGGGGGTGCAGCTTTGGGGATTATATATGATTTCTTCTCCCCCTACTCTCTCTCTCTTGCTTCTGGCCTCCATGGTGTGAGGAGCACAGCTCATGTGCTCTCCCTCTCTCTGCTTTTTGCTGCCATGCCCTGAGATCTGCAGTCCTCTGCCTCACATAGACTGAACCCAAAACTGTAAGAAAATAAATCTTCTTTCCTCTAAGTTCCATGGTCAGGTCTTTAGATTATGGCTGTGAGAATGTTAACCAAAACAGGAGGATAAAGAACATCCTGACCAGCTGCCTGGATCACCTGAAAACTTCTACCAATCACCAGCTGAATCAGTTCTCAGCCAGCATGTCAGCGAATAATTGTTCACAAACATTGGGCTCCTCCAAAGCAGACCTTGAGACAAAGTTTAAAATGTTAAGTTTATTGGTATATCATCCCAGTGAAGGAATCAAGAAGTGACACAGGAAAAAGCAGTCAGCTAACGAGGTATGTTTTCAAGCCAGCTACACTTTGGATGAAATATACAGCTCTAATGCCAATCAAGCCTCAGTGTTATCCTGCTGAAGGGGCAAAGAAATGGAACATTCCTACACCTATTCTCATCAGTTATTGGTGGGGCTGGAGTGCTCAGAAGGGGGCATCAGAATCCTCTGTTACTCATTCTTAAATACCCAGCATCTAGGAGAGTATTGGGCACTCAATAGGTGTTTCTTGGAGGGAGGGGTACTTGGTGCATTGTAATTATGCATCATAGTGAGATTCAAAGTCACACAAACAAATACGCACACAGGTCTTGGTGTGTTTGCCTTCAGTTCCCACCACTATCCCCCACACTCGTAACAGCAAGATTGGTAGTGATGCCTTCCTTCACACATGAGCACAGCATAACTTTAATTATTTCTTCCATCAATTCTTCCTTTTCCCCTCCCCACCTCCCTCTCTCTGTCCCTCTCCACTATTCTACTGGTCACTCTCCTCAATTATCTAGACTCTCTTTTATTTCCTATTTTCTATCTAGCTTCCACACATGAGAGAAAACATTTGACCCTTGTCTTTCTGAGACTGGCTGATCTCACTTAGCATAATATTTTCTAGTTTCATCCATTTTATTGCAAATAGCAATTTTTGGTTCTCTATGGCTGATTAAAATTCCACTACATATATATATATAAATATATATATATGTGTGTGTGTGTGTGTGTGTATGTGTACAGTATATATATATATGTGTGTGTGTGTGTGTGTGTGTGTGTGTGTGTGTGTGTGTGTATACACACCAGAGTCCAATAAACATATGTTAAACTAACTAAATTGACAAACCTAGCCTGGTGTGGTGGCACATTCCTGTAATCCCAGTACTTGCAAGGCTAAGACAGGAGGATCACAGATTTGAGGACAGCCTCAGCAAGTAGTAAGACTTTCATCAACCTAATAAGACCCTGTTTAAAAATAAAACTAAAATAGGGCCGGGGGTGTAGCTCAGAGGTAAAATGCCCCCGATTTCAATCCCCAGCACAACACACACACACACACATTAATTAATTAATTAATTAATTAATTAATTAATTTAATTGACAAGCCTAGTTTGGATCACAGAATCACAAGTCTATCCTCAGAATTTCACACATCCTATTCTGGCCATTTGGTTCCAAAATAGAGCATGTTGCCAAACTCGAGCATTATTGCTACTACTTGAGAATATTGCAATTTCTCAGTCAAAGCTGTGTTGCTCATTTTACTAATTAGTAACTGTAGAACTATGGTAGTGCAGTTACCACTTTCAGGACAAGAAGGAAGAAAATGCTAAGAAGCCCATTCTTTCCTGAACACCCAATGGTATCTGTTATTAGCGCCACTGACCCAGGAATAACACATCTAAAGTCATTGAGTACCCCCTAGAGAACAGAGCTGGTTTACTTTTATCTGTTATATTTACAGCTATCTATTTATTTGCCTTTTCTCTACTTCTCCTCCCTCTGGTATTCTCCAAAGATCCCAGGAGAGCACTTGGCTCATAAGAGATCATCAATAAACCGTGGCCAATGGGGAGAATCACCCTGCTGAGTAGGTAGAACCACCCCAAGTGAGCATTAATCACTAGAATTCCTAGAGTCCTGAAAGTAGTCAGTGTGTAAAAGCTGGTAAACAGGCTGCTTGGGCCACATCAGTGCTCAGGAATGACTAAACATTTCACTCCTGCAGCCGCCGAGCTTGTTTTCTTAAAGTCATCTCCAACAGCAAGTAAACATATAGTGGCCTTAATCTTTCATTTCTGTGACCCACTGGTATATAGTAAACAGAAACCAGTAGGTAGGGTCAAGGCTTATTAATAGCTGGCATAAGAGGGCTCATTCTGAACGTAGGCACTAAGAGACTCAAGCTGGGCAAAGCATACCAAAATTCTGTGAGTGCCTTTTAGTTAGCATAAGTGGGGTTTGGGGGGAGACTTTTATACTCAGATTCCTGAAATAGTCATTTCTTTGGGTCTTCATGAGTAAAATCAAAGAATTGGGTCATCATGAGTAAAATCAGAATCAAATGTGCAAAGTAAAATAAAAATGAAGAACTCAGACTCCTTAATAACTGCTGTGTTGTGATTTGCTAGGGCCGGGAGCCAGGAGGAAGGATTCAATTTCCAGCAGCTTTGCTCTGTCCCCACAGCCCGGCATGTGTTCCAGCATGGCCTTGATCCGCAGCCCTCCCCGTTTACTATGTGATAGACAGCTGTTCCCTCTCCACATCATCCCTCCAGCTCGCACACAGCCCCTGTGTAAAATGAGGCACTAGCGGAATCCGCAGCCCAACATGAGTAGTAGCCTTTGGCTGGAAGGTCCAGTATCATACCAGGACTGATCGTGACAGGCTCTCCCAAAGGACAGATAAGAAGTCAGGCAGAAAAGAACATTCTACTGCAGAAGACTACCAAGAAATAAAGCTTACACTATGCCACCAAAAACCAACTTGTACTTTTTATCATATCGAGTTCTATTTTCAGCTGTCAGAGCTTTTCCTTCACCTGCTGGGCTCTTCATGAAATAAAGACACCGGGGGAGTGGACCTCACTGCTCCTCATGATTAAGAGCTTCCCTCCGAAGCACACAAATCACCCTCACACGCGAAGCTGTCTGAAAATACCCAGCCCTCATTATCAGGCTCAGCAGTCTCACTGCCACATTCTTATTTTACTTTTTATTTTTTTGGTACTGGGGATTGAACCCAGGGGCATTCTATCTCCGAGCTATTCCCCTATCCTTTTTCATTTTTATTTTGAAACAGGGTTTCCCTAAATTGCTGAAACTGGCCTTGAACCTGCGACCCTCGGGTCTTAGCCTCCCAAGAATTGGGATTGCAGAAGTGAACCACCAAGCCCGGTCACACTTTTATTTAATTGTGTGTGTGTGTGTGTGTGTGTGTGTGTGTGTGTGTGTGTAATATAACATTCTAGTTTGCTTTTATTTTATATTTCCTGTTTCTGGAAGACAGTGATTAAAATGAAGTAGAACAGATTATGGAACCCAAATTACAGAAATATCTTTTTCCTTAGAGTGACTTAGTTTATCATTTTGAATAATAGTCTAGTAGGAATTGGGTGTGGTGGCACACACTTGTAATCCCAGTACTGGGGAGACTGAGATAAGAGGATTGCAGGTTTGAGACCAACCTAGGCAACTGTCTCAAAATACAATTTTAAAAAGGGGTTGGGGATATAGCTCAGAGTTAAAGCCCATGGGTTCAATCCCAAGTATCACACACACACACACACACACACCACACACACTCACACACACACACAACTGCCCTTGCCATCTGTCCTGGAGCCTGCAGAGGGAATCCCACTGTAAAGAGGAGGTCACACTGGAGACCTGCCCTGTTCCTCCCAAGTTAGCAGTTCCATGGCTGTTATATGCTAGAAAATTGCTTTCAAAATGTTTTCCCCAGAAAATTGTCAAACTCCAAAACAACTGATTCATACAGATAAATGCTAACACAATTGGTATGTTTTCTGTTCAAACATAGAAGAGGAACAGTTCCGTGAGGCTTCAAACTAGAGGAATCCATCCAGGCCACAACCGAGCTCACATCAGCCTCGCCTCGGTAATGCTGTCATTGCCTGGGTGAAGTGCAGTTTCCATGACAAGTCCCATTCTCAGAAGCTGGTAATTCATGCCTCACTGGACATCACTGAGTTTAATCTGGGAAGAAATATTGCTATGAAATTTATTTTCCCAGTTTGCTTTTGAGATGAAAAATGAATAGAAAAGCAAAAAGGCATAGAAATGATTTTACATGTCAAGAAATCCCTTTACCACACATTTCACTAATGTGCTATGGACACTTAGGTCACTTTTTCAATTAAGAAAAGAGCAGGAATATGTAAGTACAGCAGTGGCCACCCAAGAGGAGTGCAAATCGAATCCTCCTGTGAAGACCCCCAACCCCAAATAATTTTGTGCCAGAGGTACTATGAAAATTAAAATCTGGATCAGCTCTGAGACTCAAAGAATTTGTACTTATTTATTTATTTTTATTTTTATTTATTTATTTTTAAACACACAAAAAATACAACTTGCCAGCCAGAGAAGCAGGGTGGCAGAGGAGAACACAGCTGATAACTGCTGGTCCCAAACCTGGGGAAAAGCAAGTTTAAGGGGCAACTATATGAGCCAGGCATGGCAGTACACACCTATAATCCCAGTATGTGGGAGGCTAAGACAGGAGGATCACAGATCCAAGACCAGCCTCAGCAACATAGTGAGACCCTATTTCAAAATTTAAAAAAAAAAAAATTTAAAGGCTGGGGTGTACCTCCAAGGTAGAATATCCCTGGGTTCCATCCCTAGTACCATAGTTCTGAATATCTTTCCAAAGAGACTAAAATCAGAATATTATAGTGTATTATATAATATATTATAGAATATTATATGCATATCCATGTTTATAACAGTACAATAGCCAAATGATGGAACCAACCCAGGTGTCCAGCCACAGATAAATGGATTACAAAATTATGGGATATATACACAATGGAATTCTGCTCAGCTATAAAGAAGAACAAAATCATGTCAGTTGCAGGAAAATGGAAGGACCTGGAGAACATTATGTTAAGTGAGATTAGCCCGTCACAGAAAGTGAAGGGGCGTATGTTTCCTCTCATATGTACAAGCTAGAGAGGAATCCAGACACAAGAGGGAATAATGGAGGCGAAACTCCAGTGGAGTGAGGGAGGTGGTCTAGGAGAGGGTAGGAGGAGAATTAAACTTCCACTGACATTATACACACATGTGAGAATGCCAATGCCAATCTCGATATTATGTGTGGGAAAGAGGAGGGAGGAGGGAGGAAGCTACGGGAAGCTCACCAAGTGCTGTGTGCCTGTGTGTCCTCATCAATCTAAACTTCATTATGATATGAGACTACGATGCACCAATAAAAGTATATTTAAAAAGGAAAGCAAATAAATAAACAACAACAAAAGCCAGTGCTGAATGACCTCTGGAGGACTGCTGTCTCATCCTGGGATGATGCGTCTGACTGTCCACTGCTAGCACAGGTCTGCGACAGTTACCCAATTGAAAAGAATCGCTAAAAATAGTAGACTGAGCCTTGGTGCCTCATCAGACACTATAAAATACATTTTCTGTCATCCTGAAGAGTGAGAGCTTAGAGTACCAAGCGTCAACTAATGATACTATTACCCCCATTACAGAAATGAGGAATCTGAAGAGAGATAAACTTGCCCAAGCCATGCTACTGGACTGACTCATTCAGAATTTCAAACTCCATTTGGCTGATTCTAAAGCACACGAGCTTTCCCCTATACCAGACAGCCTTCCAATCACTTATCCCTGATGAAGAAAGTGCTCTGTATAAAACTAGCTATTAAAATAATTATGGCACATATTAATCTTAAAAAGTAGTGGGTGTCATTATAACAATTTCATACACGTCTGTAACATACTTTGGTCACATCTACCTTCTCCATTACATTTTTTACCTCCCCCCTCCCTTCCCTGGGTTTCCTTCTCTTTCCCTAATTGTCCCCTTTCTACTTTCATGTCACCACACTCAGATTACACATATTAAAGAAAACACCACCATGCTTGTCTTTCTGAGACTGGCTTATTTCACTTAACATGGTCTTCAGTTCTAGATCTTTTCCTGCAAATGACATGATTTAATTCTTCTTTGTAGCTAAATAAAGCTCCATTCTGTATGTATACCACATTTTCTCTATCCATTATCTGTTGATGGACATCTAGGCTGATTCCATAACTTGATTAAAAATGGGTATGCAGACATCTCTAGAGTGTGCTAACTTTGATTGCTTTGAATGGTAGAGCTGGGTCTATTTTAGTTTTTTGAGGAACCTCCATATTGTTTTCCATAATGGCTGTACTAATTTCTATCTCCACCAACAATATATAAGGGTTCCTTTTTCCAGAATCCTCAGAAGCATTTATTATTTGTCTTCTTGATAATTGCCATTCAGACTAGGGTGAGATGAAATCTCAATGTAGTTTCATTCTTATTTTCCTAATGGCTAAAGATGTTGAGCATTTTACATGTATTTAATGGCTATTTGTACTCCTTTCAGAAGTGTCTTTTCAACTCATTTGCCTATTAGATTACTTATTCTTTTGGTGTTAGGCTTTTTGAGCTCTTTATATATTCTAGATATTAGGTCCTCTCTATCAGATTAATAGCTAGCAAAGATTTTCTCCCATTCTGTAGACTGTCTCTTCACTCTGTTGATTTTCTTTCCTTTGTTTTGATTCTAAAGAGAAGAATGGGTCTGCATTCCATTGGGATATGTCATTCTTAATACAGACTTCTTTTTTCTAATTAAAAAATAGCTAAAATCTAAAAATCTAAACATCAGAAATTAATGTATTAAAACAGTTGCTCAGCCAGGCTTGATAGGGTATGCCTGTAATTCTAGTACTTGGGAGGCTGAGACAGTAGGATTGTAGGTATAATGCCAGCCTCAGCAATTTAATGAGGCCCTAAGCAACCTAGCAAGACTGAGTCCCTCTTTCAAAATAAAAAATAAAATAAAATAGGGCTGGGGGTGTAGCTCATAGGTAGAACACGCCTGGGTTCTATCCCCAGTACCACCACCACAACAACAACAAACAAACAAACAAACAAAGTTGCTCATTTAGCATTCCTATTGGCAGAATGAATGCTTTGAGGTACAGAAAAGTTGCTTCATTTCAGTAGTACTTTTTGGTTACCAAGTAGCCCTTACAGTGATTACTGTCCTGCTAAAGCTTCATTTGTTTGATAATGAGATTAATCAAATACTTTGAAAATCAGATTTTCACCAATTCCCTAATGGAAACCAAGGTGACAGTGTTGCTTTCTTGGGACGGAACAGAAAAGAGCACTAGATAAAGAATCAGGATGACCAGGGAGCCAACCTTGGTCTTCCACTAACTACCATGGTCACATTTGTCAGGAAATCTACAGTTCCATAAAATGCATTAAGTAACCTCTAGCTTCACTCAGCTATAAACATCTATAATATATTCAAAATACTCACTTGCTGCATAGACGTTTTGGTTAGAAACCACTTTGAATAATATTTAAAAAAAAAAAAAGAACAATTGAATTCATCACTGACACTTTGATTACATCCACATGTATTTGCTAAGCACAAATCAATGAACCCGCCCCATAATGTTTCAGTCCACCCACCTCAAGATGCAAGGTAGAAGGGAAACTACTTAGAGGACTATCAGAGCTGTCTGCATGGTCTTGCTCACTGCCACCTTTCTCTATTTCCCATACACCTGCTAGTTACAACTGAGGAACATTCTGTAACATACATGACTCCTGTGCTTCAAAAATGCCAAGGTCAGCTGGGTGTGGTGGCACATGCTTAAAATCCCAGTACTTGGGAGGCCTAGACAGGAGGATCCCAGGTTCAAAGTCAGCCTTAGCAACTTAGCAAGGTCCTCAGCCACTTAGTGAGAACTTGTTTCAAAATAAAATAAGGTTGGGGGAGTATAGGTCAGAAGTAGAACACCCTATGTTCAATCCCCAGTACTGAAAGAAAAAAGGAGGGGGGGGAGGAGTGGGGAGGGAGGGAGGGAGGGAGGGAGGAAGGAAGGAAGGAAGGAAGGAAGGAAGGAAGGAAGGAAGGAAGGGAGGGAGGAGCAAGCCAAGGCCAAAGAAAGGTTGAGGAGGAAACTGTTGCAGATTAAAGGAGATAAAGAGATTTGATATTAGTATAAAAATCAATGATAATTTTCCCGAATGTATTACTGTGCCTAAATTATGTAAGAGAATTCTTTGTGCTTAGCAAATACAAACTAAGTATTTAGGGGTAAACATGTGTGATATCTCTAACATACTTTCAAATGGTTCTGAAAAAATATTAATATATGTATTTGTTTATATGATGGTATTTGCATTCATGTATGTGTGTGTATATATAGAAACAGAATAGAGAAATGTGAATAAACAAAGGATTATAAAAACACATGGGGCAAAATACAAACTATGGGTACACAACAAAGAACCCAGAGGTAGTCCACATGTGAACAACCAACTGATTTTCAACAAAGGCATCAAGAACTTACATTGAAGAAAGTACAGTTTCTTCAATAAGATTTCAATCCAGGGTTGGGTAAACTGGATATGCATATGCAGAAGAACAGAACTAGACGTCTGTTTCTCAGCATATACAAAAGTCAACTGAAAATGAATCAAAGGCTCTATGTAAGAGCCAAAACTACATAGCAAAAATACTTCAGGACATTGGTCTGGGCAAAGATTTTCAAATATGAGTACAAAACATAGGCAACAAAAGCAAAAACTGACAAATGAGATTATATCAAACTACAAAACTTCTGCACAGTAAAGGAAATAAGCAACAGAGTGAAGAGACAACCTACAGAATGGGGGAAAATATTTGCAAATACCCAGAACATTTAAGAAACTCAAACAACTCCACAGGAAAAAAAAAAAATCTGATTTGAAAGGGGCAAAAGTTCTGAATAGACATTTCTCCAAAGATGATACCCAAATGGCCAAAAACTATATGGCAAAATGCTCAACGTGACTTATAATCAGGGAAACACAAAACCACAATGAGACATCAACTCACATCTGTTAGAATGGCTTCTCACTGTTAAAAAAACAAAAATAGCTGGGTTTGGCGGTGCACACTTGTAATCCCAGTATTTGGGAGGCTGAGACAGGAAGATTACATGTTCATGGCCAGCCTCAGCTACTTAGTGAGGCCTTCCGCAACTAAGTAAGATCCTGTTCCAAAAATAAAGAATAAAATAGGGCTGGGGTGTAGCTTGGAGGTAGAATACCCCTGGGTTCAATCCCGAGTACCACAAAAAAAAAGAAGAAGAAAGAAGGAAGGAAGGAATTAAGGAAGGAAGGAGAAAGAAAGGAAAGAAAGAAAGAAAGAGAGAGAGAGAGAGAGAGAGAGAGAGAGAGAAAGAAAGAAAGAAAGAAAGAAAGAAAGAAAGAAAGAAAGAAAGAAAGAAAGAAAGAAAGATAGAAAGAAAGAAAGAAAGGAAGAAAGGAAGGAAATAGGGCAGGAGATGTAGCTCAGAGGTAGAACAGCCCTGGTTTCAATCTCCAGTACCAGAAGGCACACATGGTTAAAAGTGCAAGGTTCACCAAATTGTCAGTGGAGGAATCCAGTCTACAGCAAATCAGAAGGAAGTGGACCTGCAGAGAAAGACAAAGACAGAGACAGAGACACTAACAGTAACCAAAGCCCTGCTTCCAACTACTCTCTATGTTTGGGCAATAGCTCTGTCTGATCAACATTTTCTTGGTTCAGTGAGTAATTGAAATCATCATTATACCTCAACAACTTGAGTTGAGTTTGTATCACACAACCAAAAAACAAACAAACAAAATGCTACTACACTTACTGAGATACTGTCAGCTACATCTCTGTTATGAGATTCCAATAAAATCACTCAAATCCCATCATACAATCATTTCTCAGCCTTTTGGCTAAGATTAAGTGCAAAATCCCATCATATAAATGTGATCAAAGTAGAGTGACAATAACAAAACTTCAGCTCTCACCTCCAGATTTCCCTCAATAACTGGGTTTTACTTTGCTTTATTTATTCATTCAGTTTTATTTAATTTATTTATTCATTAATTCATTAATTAATTTATTCATTCACTTTTTTGTACCATGGGACATTCTAATTCTGAGCTATACCCCCAGACTTTTTTATTTATTTATTTATTTTGTTTTGAAACATGGTCTTGTTAAGTTGCTGAGGGTCTCTCTAAGTTGCTGAGGCTGGCCTCAAACCTGCAATCTCCCTGTCTTACTTTTTGCTATTTTTAAATTGAGACCACTTTTTAAACTGCCTCAAATATTTTCTTTATTTGTCCACTGCTGTATATATCTTTATATAACCAGAACTCATCATACTTAGTAAAACATTCTCCATCTATCTTGAGGATAATCTTGTAGAAAAAGTATTAAATGACTTCCATTTCTAGAAAGGACTTTACATTTTTAAAATGAAATGTGTTTGCCGGGTATAAATTTTACACTAACTGAAAAAATGTCTGCTGGTAAAAGAAACCTAAAAGGAAGTAAAATACAATTTAGCCTAGAAAAACAACTCAAATAATTTATTTTGGGGAACAGGAAACAAAAACATATTTATTTCCTGATCCTGAAAATACAGCAGTGTTTTGAGACCTAAGGAAGATGGATGATTTTAATGTGCAGCTAAGTTAAAAAAAAAAAAAAAAAGGAAAAAAATCAAGATATATGCAGCACACACACTTACTTTATAGACAAGCCATTAAAGAACAGTTCCCAGGACGCATTTTTACGTTTCTCACAAGACTTTGGAATTTGGACTGCAAAAGCATTTGTGGAAGAGATGTGATGAAGATAATCAAATCAATAGGACAGGCATGTGAACCACGGGATGATGGCCATCGCCAGCTTCCCATACCCCTCACTGGCTGTTTAACTACCAAGAGTCGGTTGTTCAGGCTCATTTTTCTTTCCTAGAGTAATATTTCAAACTCTGGTATGGGATCTCTTAGTATATAAGAAATACCTTAAGAATGATACTGGTAGGTAGTAACAGTTTAAACAAGGAGCTGAATTTCATGAGATAATCATTCTCTTCCTATTTCCTTAGAGCTGTGTCTGCACAAACAGGAAACAGAGATCTTGTTTAATAAAAATATGAGATAGCCGGGCATGGTGACGCACGATTGTAATCCCAGTACTTGGGAGACTGAGACAGGAGGATCACAGGTTCACAAACAGCCTCAGCAACTTAGTGAGGCCCTCTGAAACTTAGTGAGAACCTGTTTCCAGATAAAAAATAAAATAAAATAGGGGGGGGGGGTGTAGCTCAGAGGTAGAATGCCCCTGGGTTCAATTCCCAGCACCAAAAGAAGAAGGGGGGTGGGGGAGGAAGAGAAGGAGGAGAAGGAATGATGATGATACAGCCTTACTACATCATTCATATTAAGGCAATTATCTAAGTAAAAATTTTTTAAAGGCAACTCAAAAGCAGAATGTTTTCTTGAAGCCGGGTGTGGTGGTGCACACTTGTAATCCCAGTACTTGGGAGGCTGAGACTGGAGGATCTGATTTTGCGGCCAGCCTCAGCTACTTAGTGAGGCCCTCCTCAACTTAGTGAGACACTGTTTCAAAATAAAGAATAAAAAATACGACTGGGGGCATAGCCCCGAGGTAGAATGCCCTGGGTTCTATCCCCAGTATCACAAAAAAAAAAAAAAAAAAAAAAAAGAAAAGAATGTTTTCCTGAATTATCTGAGTAACTCCCAATTTTATAATCCATTCTGTTATGATAGGTATAACCTGAGTATAATATTTGCTGTACTGTTCTTTGAATATGGTAAATGACAAAAATCCATGCCTGCCTTTTACTTTATAGACAGATAATCAAACACAATTTTCACCCCTCATCTTTGTGTTTATTCCCTGGTGCAAGACTCCTAGATTTCTCTTTTAGAAACCAGTGTAGAGTAGTGGTATTAAACAGGGGAGATCTAGAATCACAAATACATAGCAAGTGAGTTAACCTCTATTTGCCACAGTTTCTACAACTATAAAGCTGAGATACTAATAGTACCTGGTTAACAAAGTTATAGTAAATATTAAATTTTTAAAAATCTGGTGAAATACTTAGAAAGTAATTGAAAGCAGGATCTTGGGTAGATGTTTGTGCATCCATATTCATATCAGCATTATGCTCCACAGCCTAAGATAGAAGCAACCCACATATCCGTCAACAATAACAGACAATACAAAATGTGGCACATACATACAATGGAATATTATTTAGTCTTTCAAAGAAAGGAAATTCTGACAGATGCTATAACATGGATAAACTTTGAGGGCATTCTGCTAAAGGAAATAAGCCATGCACAAAAAGACAAATACTGCATAATTTTATTTATATGAGTTATCTGGAATAGTCAAATTCATAGGCAGAAAATAGAATGGTAGTTGCCAGAGGACAGGAAATGGGGAGTTATTGTTTAATAGGTACAAAAAGTTCTGGAAATTGGTTGCATGATAATGCATGTATTCTTCTTCTTTTTTTTTTGAACAGGGTCTGAAGCTGGTCTTGAACCAGTGATCCTCCTGTCTCATCCTCCCAAGTACTGGGATCACAGGTGTGTGCCACCACACTTGGCTTATTTTGGAGCAGGGTCTCACTAAGTTGCTGACAGTCTTACTAAATTGCTGAAGCTATCCTTGAACCTGTGATCCTCCTGTCCCAGACTCTACTGGAATTATAGGCGTGCACCACCATGTCCATCTTTATCTTTAAACAAAAGACAACAATAAAAATAAAAACCACTTATAGCATAGAAAGCTTCAGTAGAAAATGACTAATACTTTTCTCCTTCTTTTTGAAATTTTCTGATTCAGGACCAGCCTCTTTTTTATGTCCTATGGTATCATACAAATACTTAATAAATATAGGAGGAAGTCCCTGGGTTCAAACAGAAATAAGCAATTGGCTCCCCCCACCCCCCAGAGAAGGCTTGTGTGGAAGGAAGTTCCTGGAATCAGATATCCAAGCAGGGATGAGGAGGAGCAGGAGTGGTGTGCTCTCTGTGGGTGGCACTGTGAAAGCTGGCAGCCCACCAGTTAGCTCTTCTGTAAATGAAGGAAGTCCATGAGGATCCCAGTTCTCTGCAGCAGTAGGTCAAGACCATGAAAGGAGCTTAGACATGGCTGCATTCAAGAACAGAAAAACATATAATGTCCACCAGGCCTGTGGCATTCAAAGCTCACATCAGGGTACTGCAGAGAGCTCCAGAGATACCCAGTGATACAATATGATACAAGGAACACAATAAAGTTACCTAACCTCTAGGGAAGGGGCTAGAAATTCCAAATCCCTTGGAGTAAACAAGAAATATGCAGTGCTGACATAAAGAAAATTGCTAAATTTGACTAGTAATCCAAAAGAAGTCCTAAACAAGTGGAGTAAAATACCTTGTTCTCAGATGAGAAGAATCATGTAAAATTTCAAATCTCCCAAGTTTTCTTTCTAAATGTAATGTGATCCCATAAAAAAAAAATCCAATCCTGCAATTATGTAACAAAAGAATAAAGAGTGGAAGCCGGGAGTGGTGGCGCATGCTTGTAATCCCAGCATTCGGGAGGCTGAGACCAGAGGATCCGGGTTTGAGGCCAGCCTCAGCTACCTAGTGAGGCACTCCACAACTCAGTGAGACTCGGTTTCAAAATAAAAGAATAAAAAATAGGGCTGGGGGTATAGCTCGGAGGTAGAATGCCCCTGAGTTCAATCCCCAGTACCGCAAAAAAAAAAAAAAAAAAAAAAAAAAGAATAAAGAGTGGAATTAAAATTCCTAAGCAAAAATATCTGAGCATTGTAATTCTGGCAAGATATTAGAAACAGATTCCAAATCCAATGGCACACCCAAAATTCATAGGAATTTAGAATAAGCGAAGTGCTTTATTAGTCAACACAGAAAGGGTAGTTTTTGTTTTGGTTTGGGTTTTTTTGGTACTGGGGATTGAAGCCAGGGGCATTTTATGTCTGAGCCAAATCTCCAGCCCTTTTTACTTTTTTTTTTTTTTAATTTTGCAACAGCATCTCTCTAAATTGCTGAGGGTCTCACTAAATTGCTGAGGCTGTCCTTGAACCTGGTATCCTCCTGTCTCAACCTCCCAAGTACTGGCAGTATAAGCACGTGCCACCATGCCTGGCTGAAAGGGTAGATTTTTAATAAGCAATTGCTTTAATCTTTTGTTTACTCTGAAAAAGAATATAGAGTCTTTAACATTACATATTATCCTATCGTCATATCTTCTTATATGATTTCAGCCACGTGTGGTGATAATGCAATCAAGGTATTTTTTTTTTTTTTTTGTGTGTGTGTGTGTGTGTGTGTGTGTGTGTGTGTGTTTGTGTGTGTGTGTGTCACTGGGAATTGAACCCAGGGGCATTCTACCTCCAAGCTACACCTCCAGTCCTATTTTTTTATTCTTTATTTTGAAACAGGGTCTCACTAAGTTGTGGAGAGCCTCACTAAGTAGCTGAGGCTGGCCGAGAACAAGGATCCTCCCATCTCAGCCTCCCAAGTACTGGGATTACAAGCATGCGCCACCACGCCTGGCTTCAAGGTATTTCTTGTGTAAGTTTATTTTTTAAAAAAGATAAAGACAGCCAGCCAGCATGGAGCATGCCTGTGATCCCAGTATTTAGGAAGCTGAGATACATAAAGGAGGATTGCAAGTTCAAGACCAGCCTCAGTGAGTAGTAAGACTCTCACCAACCTAGAGAGACCCTGTTTCAAAATTAAAATAAAATGGGGCTGGGAGTATAGTTTGGAAGTAGAATGCCCCTGGGTTCAATCCCCAGTACTACACACACACACACACACACACACACACACACACACACGCACACGCACCAAAAAAAAAAAAAGTAAAAACAAAGAAATCATGGCCAGCATAACTTTGAATACGTGTTCACATTTATTATAATTTAAAAGTACAAATTAAAACAATGAGATATGAGCTTAGCTCATCAAATTGACATTTTAAAAAATGACAGCACAGGTGTCAATGAGAGGTCAAGGAAAGGGGCATTTCCATTATCCACAGGTGAAAATGTAAATTAGTAGAATCTTTCAAGAAGCAATTTGGCAATACTTTTCCAAATGTCAAAGACTGTTCAGACCTTTTTACCTCCAGAAAAAAACGTTTAAGAAATAATGAGAACTTCAATATCTAGAAATATTCTGAACCATAGTTCCTTCTACAAAACACTCAGGAATATTAGATTAAAAATAAATTTCTTTTTAAAATGCTGGAGGAAAGAAGAATGAAGAGCTGCAGGAAGGGAAGGGAGAGATGAGAGCTGTAAAACAGGATAAATACGTTTGTAAGGCAAAAATTTGGCAGCCCCAGAGGAGTTCATTAGTATCAGAGTGCAATTAAATCAAGAGACTTCTTAAAATACATTTAAAATTTTTAATTGACGCATAGTAATTGTACATTTTTACAGGGTACCATGTGATATGTCAATATATGTGTACACCATGTCATCATCAGACCAAGAATTGCTACGTCTAGCATGTCAATCATTAATCATTTCTTGTGTTGGAAACATTCCAAATCCTCTCTGCTAGCTATTTTGAAATAAAAAGTTAAATGTTGCCAACCATAGTTATCCTCCCATGCTATAAAAACTAGATGCTATTCCTCCTATCCTACATCACCCTGTATTGTTTAACCAGTATCTCTGCATTCCTCTCACCCCATACCCTTCCCAGGCTCTAGTAACCACAATTCTACTCTCCACTTTTTCTCTTTCTTTCTTTCTTTTCTTTCCTTCCTTCCTTCCTTCCTTCCTTCCTTCCTTCCTTCCTTCCTTCCTTTCTTTCTTTCTTTCTTTCTTTCTTTCTTTCTTTCTTTTCTTTCTTTTGTACCAGGGGTTGAACCCAGGGTGTTCTACCTCTGAGTTACAACCCCAGAACCTTTTTATTTTTAAACAGGGTCTCACTAGGTTGTTGCTAAGAGTCTTTCTATGTTGCTGAGGCTGGTCTCACACCTGAGATCACCCTGTCTCAGCCTCCTAAGTACCGGGATTACAGGCATGTGTCACCACAATTTACTCTCCGCTCCCATGAGATCAATGTCTTTAGCTTCCACACGTAAATGAGAACGTGGTATTTGTCTTTCTGTGTCCAACTTATGACATTTCAAATAATGTCTCCGAGTCTCATCCATGTTATCTCAAATGACAGGATTTATTCTTTTTTCCATCTTTTTTCTTTAATACTTTTATTGGTGCATTATAGTCTCACATCACAATGTTGGTCGTAGTGATGGTGACACACATGCACACAGCACTTGGTGGGCTTTCCCCAGCTCCCTCCTCACTCCCCTCTTCCCCTTACAGGGTGTTGAGGTTGACACTGGTATTCTCACATGTGCACATAAAACCGTTGGTAGTATTTCCTTCATTGATCCTCCCTCTCCCCGCTCCATCCCCTAGACCAGCGCCCTGGGGGCGCTGAAGTTTCTGAAGTTTCTCCTCCATTATCTGGAGTTCCTCTGGTATCCCAATTACTCCCTTGCTTCCACATATGAGAGAAAACATATGACTCTTCACTTTCTGTGACTGGCTAATCTCACTTAACATAATGTTCTCCAGGTCCTTCCATTTTCCTGCAAATGATATAATGTTGTTCTTTTTTGCTGAGTAGAATTCCATTGTGTGTATATCTCATAATTTTGTAATCCATTCATCTGTTGATGGACACCTAGCTTGGTTCCATAATTTGGCTATTGTAAATTGTGCTGCTATAAACATGAATATACATACATTGCTATAATTTTCTGATTTCAGTCCCTTTGGAAAGATACCCATGAGTGGTTTAGCTGGCAAACGACGAGATTTTATTATTTTTATGATTGAGTAGTATTTCATTGATAGACACCTAGGTTGATTTCGTATGTCGATTGTTGTGAATAGTGCTAAAATAAACATGGGAGTAAAGATATCTCTTTGACATACTGGTTTCAATTCCTTTTGATATATACCTAGTAGTAGAATTCTTGGATAATAGAGTAATTTTATTTCTACTTTTGGAGGAACCTTCATGCAGTTTTCTATAACAGCTATACTAATTTACATGCCCATCAACAGTGTTTGTGAGTTCAAGGTTCTTTTTTAGATAGAGGAAATAGATTCAAATGATTCAAAATGGAAGTCTTATACAGGAAAGGTAGGAAAAAGACAGATTTCCAAACCTTTTCTCAAACAGCTCCTCCAAGGCAGCCACTGTTACCGGTTTCTTGTGTGTCCTACAGTCTATGTTTACCCTTGAAAATATGCATTTGTAGACATCTTCAGTCTGTATCATAGCACCTTGCACTCTGTTCTGTATTTTGTTGTTTTCAGTTAAGATGAGATTACTCCATTGCTATATATAAAGCGCTTCCTCTTTTTTGTTTTTGTTTTATTTTGTTTTGCTGTGCTTGGGATTGAACCCAGGGGCATTCTACCTCTAAACTACACCCCTGGCCCTAGTTTATTTTTATTTGGAAACAGGGTTCTCACTAATTTCCTGACTCTGGCTTCAAACTTGTGATCCTCCTATCTTAGCCTCCCAAATATTGAGATTACAGGCATGTGCCACCAACCCCGCCCAAGATCTTCCTCTTTATATGAGATATGAGTTTTGCCCTGAAATCATGTAGGGGACAGGGGTGATAGTCCATCGTCTGTAGCTTCTTCAAGCTGGACAGGGACGTGAACATGCCAGGACTTCTCCCTCTTGCTCTGTCAGGGCAGGACCTGTTGGGCCAATGCACAGGTCCTCAGAGTACTTGCTGCCATTGCAGAGGGGTTGATAGTTTGGCCTGAGTCTCATTTGAAGTTTGATAGTCTGGAGCTGGAAGGAAAAAAAAAATTGTCAGTGAGTTTAGGAGACCAGGACCAAGGGAAAGAGAAAGTTAATGAGAGAAACGAGATTCATGAAGGTCAAAATCAGGAAAACCAAGACCAAGTCTCTTTTAAGAAAATCAGTCCTGGATTATCATTTCTCTAAATTGTGATGCCTGATTGGGTAGTTTAGCCAGAAATAAAGGGTCTTTTGGCAGGAGAAATGACCTAGTTTTTGAGGAAGGCAGCCAGAACTAGGAACTTATGGGAGGTTTACTTACCTGTTTCCTTTTTCAAAAGGAACCTTAAGTCATCTATGAGCTCACAGCTCCATGCAAGTTTGGCTTGATCTTGAAATTGAAGCTTTTTCTTTGGGGGCAGGACTTATCCCATGGATCCAGCTAGCGATTCTGGGCTGTAGAGGTAGAGAGAACAGTAAAGGGGATCAATTAGGATCCTGGGGATCCATCCCTCTGGGTCTTAATGAGGACTTGGCCCCCATAGAGAGATGTTACTTGGCTTGTTTTATCTCCTACTTCTTTTCCATAAACAGGTACTGCCTGCTGGAATTGACATAGAGAAGTTTCATATTGGTTAGGTTGGGTCTTTCTGTATCAAGCATCAGGTCAGTGTAGAAAAATGGCTTCTCTTAGACTATTTTGAAAGGGCTACGCTGGAGATGAGCCTTTGGAGCAACTCAGAGTCTGAAAAGAGTTATAGGGTAGTGAAGTTTCTTGATGGAGCTTGCCTAAGGTACATTTCAAAGTCTAGTTGGCTCTTCCAGCCTTACCAGAAGCTGAGGCTTCCAAGAAGAATGGCAGACGTATTTAATTCCCAGGTCTTTGCCACCTGCTATGGTGAATTGACATAAATGTAGTTTGGTTATTACTCTGTAGAGACCTATGCAACCCAAGTCAGAGAATAATTTCCTCCAGGAGGACCTTTGGCATCTGCTGTATGTATCTGTTCTGGTGGGAAAGACTTTTACCTAGCCTTTTGAAGGTATCAATAAAAAATCAAAAAGGATTTATAAATTCTGAAAGAGGATAACTATGTCAAGTTTAACGGTTAGTCTTCTCTTGATAGGAGCCCTTATGGGCTCAAATGGAGGGAAGGCCTGGTACCCTATGTTTGGAAGAACAAAGACAGCATGCCTGACAAACTCTATAATTTTAATGAATCCCTTACCTATGAATAGTCTTTTATCTGTGTCTGGTGAGAAAATACCAAATGAGCTCAATCTAAAACACTGACCATGTAACTTAGAAGATTTATTTTCTTACGGTTTCCGGTTCAGTCAATGTGAGGCCAGGAACCTTGGATCTCAGGGCACGGCAGCAGGAAGCAGAGAGAGGGAGAACACATGGGCTGTGCTCACACCATGGAGGCCAGAAGCGAGAAAGTGAGTGGGGAAGGGGGTGGGGGGCATATATATAATCTCCACTGCCGCACCCCCAGGGAACACCTCCTCCAGCTACACCTTACCAGCCTACTGGGTAAATCCATTGCAATGGATTTATCCACTGCTGGGATTACAATCCTCATGACTCAATTATATCAACCCTGAATATTAATAAATGAGCTCTTTAGGGGACATTTTATATCTAAGTATAACAAACTCCCAGCATCTGAGCTATATTCCTGCCCAAGAGAGGGCTAGGGGAGCAATTAGACATAACTAAAATACGATGGGGGACAGGAAATTCTCCCACAAACAGCGCAAGAGAGGTGCAAATTGTCATTTTGTTGATCTTCCATTCACCCCACTGCCTGCAGGATATAGAGAGGGAAGGGCTCCAGAACAAGAAGTTAGCACCAAGTGGGCAGGTCCTGAATTTAAAGGAAATTTGGGATCCGGCTTGCCAGGTCCAAGGTTGCTCTGGGTTGCATCCCTTTGATGGTGATCTCTGATGAGGGAGCCAATTGGATGAAGGGTCTGACCCTGGATCCCTTCGCTCCTCAGGCAGTCTCTCCACCAGCAAGCTAGCCTCTGCATAGAGGACAGGGTGCTCAGGGGTCCTTGTCTCCTCCGGACATTGCTTTCCCAGTGTCCAGGCTTCCCAGAGTGGCTGGCAGCTTCCTTAGAGCAGGATCTACTGGGTTTGGGGTTGGAGGGGACCTGAAGTTGACTGTCAGACCTTTAAAGAAGACAATTGTTGGGTTTCCTCTCCTTTTTTATCTTTTTCCCTTATATCCTTGTCTTGGTTATAAAAGATCAACGAAGTTGTTTTAGTGTCTGGGGCAAACTGGGTGAAGAATTTATTATTTGGAACTAATGCCCTTTTAGAGGAATTAGGTCTCAGGGTGGTATATTTAATAAAAGAAAAAAATTTTTTTTCCTTTTTGGGATAATGAAAACAGGAGCTTTCTACCTCCAACTACATCCCCAACCCTTTCTTTTTTTTCTTTTTTTTTTTTTTTTTTTTTTTTGGTACTGGGGATTGAACTCAGGGGTGTTCTACCTTAGAGCTATACCTCAGCCCTATTTTTTATTCTTTATTTTTGAAACAGGATCTCTCTAAGTTGCAGAGTGCCTCACTAGTTAGCTGAGGCTGGCCACAAACCCAGATCCTCTGGTCTCAACTTCCCAAATGCTGGGATTACAAGCGTGCACCACCATGCTCGGCTCCCCAGCCCTTTCTATTTGTTTTGTTTTGTGATACTGGGATTGAACTCAGGGACATTATACCTCAGAGCTACACCCTGGCACTATTTTATTTTATTTTTTTGAAACAAGGTCTCACCAGGTTTCTGAGAGTTGAACTACATTGCTGAGGCTGTCCTCAAGCTTGTGATCCTCCTGTCTCAGCCTTCCAAATATTGGGATTACAAGTGTGCACCACTGGTTAATAAAGACCTTTTGAGACCTCTCCAAGAGCTGTGGAATTTTCACTGAGGCCTTAATCTATGGTAGCCAGTTTGTTGTAATTTACAGGCTTGTCTGGCTGTGTTATACCTCTCAAAACATATCAGGTGATTTCTTGCCTAAATTTCCTCAGGGGTATTATAATTCCAATGGGGATCAGGTGTAGGAACTGCACTAGTCAAATGCTAAAACTCTTTAGTAGATAGCTTTGCCAGTTTTTAAATTAGATTATTTGCTTTTTGTTGGTGCTGTTGAGTTTCCTGAGTTCTTTATACTTTCTAAATATTAATCCTTTGTCAGATAGTTGGCAAATATTTTCTCCTATTCTGTAGGCTGTCTCTTCATTCTGATGCTTTTTTCCTTTGCTGTGTAGAAGCTTCTTAGTTTGATATGATCTCATTTGTCAGTTCTTGTTTGTGTTCCTTGTGTTTTTGGAGTTATGTATATAAAAAAAAAAAAATCTTTGCACCAGGCGTGGTGGTGCACACTTGTAATTCCAGTATTTGGGAGTCTGAGACAGGAGGATCACAGGTTCATGGCCAACCTCAGCAAATAATAAAATAGGACTGGAAGTGTAGTTCAGAGGTAGGATACCCCTGAGTTCAATCCCCAGTACCACACAGGAAAAAAAAAATCTTTGACATACTGGTATCTTGAAGTGTTTACTGTATATTTTGTTCTAGGAGTTTCATAGTTTCAGTATTACATTTAGGTCTCTAATCTAATTTGAGTTGATTTTTGTATGGAGTAATAGATAGGATCAAGTTTAATCCTTTTGCATATAGATATCCAGTTTTCCCACCACCATTTATTGAAGAGGATATCCATTAGCCAATGTATGTTTTTGGCAACTTTGTCAAGAATCAGTGGGCTGTAGGTGCATGAATTTATTTCTGAGACCTCTGTTCTCTTCCATTGGTTGATGTGTCAGTGTTTATTCCAATATCATGTTGTCTTGGTTTTATGCCCTGTAACATGTCTTGGGATTGAGTATTATGGTGCCACCAGCTTTGTTCTTTTTGTTCAAGATTGCTTTAGCTATATGGAGCCCTTTTTGCTTCCATATACATTTTAGAGGGTTTTTTTTTTAATTCTTTGAAGAATGTCATTCAAATTTTGATAGGAATTGCATTAAATCTGTTAATCACTTTGGGCTATATTGACATTCTCATAATATAAAGTCTTCCAATCCATGAACATGAGATGTCTGTGTGTGTGTGTGTGTGTTCGTTTTTTTATCAGTGTTATTTCTTTATTCTTTTCTTTTTTTCAGTTTCTTGATGGTGTACTTTGAAGCACTAGAGTTTAAAATTTTTATAAAGTCCACTCCTTTTTGCTTTTGTTGCTTGGGAATGTACCCTTGTGTTTTATCTTAAAAGTTTTATAGCTGTAGCTCTTAAGTCTTTGCTCCATTTTAAGTTTTGTTTGTTTGTTTGTTTGTTTGTTTGTAGCATGAAATAGAGGTACACTTTCATTCTGTTCCATATGGGTTTCCAGTTGTCCTAGCACCATTTGTTGAAAATATTATTCTTTTCCCATTGAATGATTTTGGTACCTTGTTAAAAATAAAATGACCACAAATATAAGGGTTTATTTCTGGAGTATAATTCTGTTTCATTAATGTATATATCTATCATCATATCACTACCATACTGTCTTGATTACTGTAGCTTTGCAGTAAATTTTTATTTCAGGAAATGTGAGTCCTTCACCTTGTTGTTGTTTTTCAAGATTGTTTTGGTTATTGAGAGTCCTTTGAATTTCCATATGAATTTTAAGATCAGCTTCTCAGTTTTTGCCAAAAGTTATTAACCAAAAAAAAAAAAAACCCAGCTCTGATTGTGCTGAATCTATAGGACATGTAGGGGGAATATTGTCATCTTGAGAATACTAAATATCTAGTGAACATGGGATGTTTATTTATTTAAATCCTCTTTAATTTTTTTCAGCAGTGTTTTGTAGTTTCCAGTGTACATCCCATATTTCTTTTGTTAAATATATGCCTGCATACTTTATTCAGTTTTATGCTACTGTAAATGAAAATGTTTCCTTAATATCATGTTCAGAATGTTTATTGCTGGGGTATAGAAATAAAATTAGTCTCTTTTCGTGTGTGTGTGTGTGTGTGTGTGTGTGTGTGTGTGTGTGTGTGTGTTACTGGAGATTGAATTAACCTAGGAGAATTCTATCTCTGAGCTATTGAGATATACCCCCAGACCTCTTTTTTTTTTTTTTTTTTTTTTTTGAAACAGGGTCTTCCTAAGTTACCACATGCTATCCTTGAACCTACAATCATCCTGTCTCAGCTTCCCAAGGACAGGAATTATAAACACATACCACAGCATCCAGCCGATTAATTAATTAATTTGGTACTGGGGTTGAATCCAGGGGCATTCTACCTTTGAGCTACACACCCAGCCCTTTTTACTTTTTATTTTGAAAAAGTCTCACTAAGTTGCAGAGGGCCTTGCTAAGTTGCTGAGGCTAGCTGCAAACCTGTGATCCTCCTGTCTCAGGCTCCCAAGTACTGGGATCACAGTCGTTCTCCATCATGCCTGACAAGGTAACTGATATTTTTTGTTAATTTTATATCCTGCAACCTTCTTGAAATTCTTGAATTTTATTATTTATTATTTATAGTAGTTTTTAGTAGATTACTTTACATATTCTATATACAGCCGGGCATGGTGGTGCATGCTTGTAATCCCAGTACTTGGGAGGCTGAGACAGGAGGATCGCAGGTTTACAACCAACCTCAGCTACTTAGTGAGACCCTATTTCAAAATAAAGAATAAAAATAGGTCTGGGGATGTGGCTTGGAGGTAGAATGCCCCTGGGTTCAATCCCCAGTACTGTAATAAATAAATTAATTAATTAATTAAATATTCTATATATAATATCATGTTTTCTGCAAACAGGATAATTTTACTTATTTCTTTCCAATTTGGGTGCCTTTTAATTTTTAGCAGCCCTATTTCAAAATTTAAAAAAAAGAATTCAGGAAAGTGATCAGGGTTATAAGATATAAATTTGGAGTTATTTATAGAATTTTCAAGCCATGGGACTGAATGTGATCACTTCGGAACAGTCAAGGTATCCAGACCAAACCTTGGAAATGTAACATAATTTAGAGGTCAGAGTAAGGATCAGAGTCCAGCAGAGGAGAAAGGAAGTCTATATCCCAAGAGACAGAAATCTGTCTGCTCTATTCACTATTTATCTTGAATAATTCCTGGTACTTGGAAAACATTCCAAAAATATTTATTCAATGATTATTTTTTATTGTTATCTGGTGAGGTGAGAAGAACAGAGGCAAATGTGGTGTGCTGAAGTTCAAGTGAAAAAGATTATTTTCAAGAAAGGGTTTGGGAGCCGGGCGTGGTGGCGCACGCTTGTAATCCCAGCATTCGGGAGGCTGAGACCGGAGGATCCGGGTTCGCGGCCAGCCTCAGCTACCTAGTGAGGCACTCCGCAACTTAGTGAGACCCGGTTTCAAAATAAAGAATAAAAAATAGGGCTGGGGGTATAGCTTGGAGGTAGAATGCCCCTGAGTTCAATCCCCAGTACTGCAAAAAAAAAGAAAGAAAGAAAGAAAGAAAGAAAGAAAGAAAGAAAGAAAGAAAGAAAGAAAGAAAGAAAGAAAGAAAGGGTTTGAGGATGTGGCTCAGTGGAAGAGTGCGTGCACAGCACGTCTAAGGCCTTGGGTTCCATCCCCAGCACAAGGGGAGAAAAGAAATAAAGGAGGGAGTCTCCTTCCATGGGTGTGAAGTGATGTTGTCCACACCCATAGCCCTGCTGTCCAGGAACCTGCTGCCATCTGTGCAGCTCTTACAACACAAGAAGATGAGCACGGCCTTGGTGTACAGCAAATACGCCAACAGCTTCAACAAGGTGAGCAACCAGGTCACTCCTGGAGGTGAGCGAACGGAGCGCAATGCACTGCAAGGTACTGGAATCCGTTCTGCCTCCAGGCACAGAGCGCCTCACTGGCACGGACATTTTGCCTGTGTAAAGCATGGTGGTCACCTGGCTCAGATTTAAGAACTCTGCTGGTCCATCTTCAAAGCCCTGGTGCCTATTATCAAAAATATTTGGATGAAGCTTCTAAGAAGATCAAAGACATCCTCATCTAGTGTGACCAGCCCCAGCCAGCAGCTGACTTTCCCTGCAGATCCAAGAGGTTCAGAAGCTCCGGTGCCACACTGGGTATAAAAAATGCTGCCAAAAGCCCCTTGGGAGGAACAGGGCTGGCCTTTATGTTAAACCAAAGTTTAAACAGGTGGGAGAAGAAGCACTCTTCCAGGTTAAGATGATGTGAGCACACAGACCTGCTTCTCTCCCTTTCCACCTATCTGAGAGAATATATTTTTTTTAATATCCAGACCTGCAAATGTGAGGAAAACAGTAGAGGAAAGAACAGCAACAACGCTTTGGAAGTTGGGAAGTAAATGAATGTGTGATAATGATTTAGCAATTGGGAGAAACATGGATTCCCTAGCAGCAAGGAATGTTCATAACCAACATCATTTGCACTGCAGTCCTCAAAACGAGCAGAAATTGGTAGCACCAGAAAAATCTGCAACTGAGTGTGAAAGGGTTCCTAAATAAGAAAGTGTAGGTACAAGCTGTTTGAGAAGTGATAGATACCCACATCCCTTACCCGAGCCTAGATAAGACAGAAGGGAGGCCAGGAGACCAGGTGGATGGCTTGTGACCTCATGTCTAGTCCCTTAGCCCTGCCCCCCCCCACAAGTCCTAGAAGGCTGACAGCTAGACATTTACCCTCCAGAAAACAAATTGAAAGACCCTTTTCTAGCCAGAGCGCGCCATGGTGGCACACTCCTGTAATCCTAGTACTTGGGAGGCTAACACAGCAGTATTACTTAGTGAGACCCTGTTTCAAAATAAAAAATAGAAAGGTCTGAGGGTGCAGCTCAGAGGTAGAAGGCCCCTGGGTTTAATCCCCAGTATAAATAAATAAATAAATAAATAAATAAATAAATAAATAAATAAATAAACAAAATATACTAAATTCTCTAATAGAGCTATGCATAGTGGACTATGGACCCCAGTCTTTTGACTTGGGAAAGGATTTATGGGGCAAGTAACATCTGAGATGTGACTTAGAGAATATGTAATGGTTTGCACATGTGAAGGAAGAGGAGGAAGATACTTGAGGAAATGAAAGAAATCAGCATTAATAAAGGAATAAGCATCATAATGTGAATAGAATATTAGCCAAGAACCAAGCACAAAGAACACTTTCCTGTTTATTGGGCCAAATTAAATCACTTGGTGTTTCTTGGGGTTGGCATACCTAGAGAAACCAATGTCCAGAGACCTGTTATCCAAGAGTTAGGTTTATTGTTATAGAACAATAGACTTAAGGAACAAGGTACTGAAAAACATATTCTGGAAGAGAATTGAAGATCAAGTAAATTTAGGAAATAATCAAGATGGTAAGCTTCTTAGCATCTTAAAAACTTCTCCTACCAAAGAACTTCTGCACTGTCTTAGAAATACTTTGGCTGACTCACAGTTGACAGTTTTTTTTTTTTAACTAAGTTTGAATTAACCTTAGTGATATTTCATTTATTTAATTCAGGAATATTTCTCTTCATTTATTCATTGCTAGTTTATTCTACAGAAAAAAAAACATTTTAAGCACTTATTTATTTAGACACTATTTATATAAAACAGTCTTTGTGATGCTTGTAGTCCAGTGGGAAAGGCAGATACTAAGGAGATAGATGAACTTTAAGCATATAAATAGCATTTTTAAATGACATGAGGTCTCTACCATATGACACAACCAGAAGAGTCAAATATTTCAGTACCATTAAGGTCAGTTTCAATCTTAAAAATTCTTTCTAGACACAATAGCAGTTTTTAGTGTATGTTATATACACAGCCAAACAAACAAACAAACAAACCCTAATTTGGACTTTATCTGACACGAGTCATTACTTACGTTTTAATATTAAATCCTAAATTGTTATTTGTGATGATTCCAGGCTTATTGGCTGGACTGACAGCATTAGCAAAATGACAGAATATATTACAGAGAAAGTGTAGTAGCATATAGATTAATTTTCTTTTTAAGTTTGAAAAAAGGAGCCTTTGACTCAAATGGAGCTTCTGTTTGGTGAATTAATGGGTTGCCATAACCAAACGATTGTAAGTCACAATTTAACTGAAAACCAGAAGGGTAAAAATAGCAAAGACTAAACATATAATATCCGTCTTTCTTCGTCTTTGCTTCTGGAAGGTGTGTCTTTCCTGCACCATGAATCACTGCCACAGACCTTGCAAATTTGTTCCATAAGAGGGAAGTACCAGAGAGAACAGCAGCCAGGCTCTCACTGTGAGCTTCACAGGGAAGGAGGGAACAGGCACAGCCCAGTGTGGATAATTCCATTCCCCACAGGGTGCATGCAATGGAAGCTAACGTTAAAAGAGAAAAACTCCACGTCAGCTCACCTTTCCCTTCTATAACCACTGCCATGACTACCCCAATGGCAGACATGACCCTTGTCCCCCCCCCCCCCCCCGGTGTCTTGAACTTGAGTCTTGGGTATTGTCATAATCATAGAACTTTCAACACCACAGTCCTAAAAGGTAAATGAAAGTATGGTTCATAAAATTTAGTTTATGCTTGATATTTTGGCAGCTAATGCTACTCTATAGGCCTGGAAATAAAACAAATATGGCTTGAATTTTGAGCCAGAATCAAAACTAAGGTCTCTCTCTCTCTCTCTCTCTCTCTCTCTCTCTCTCTCTCTCTCTCTCTCTCTCTCGGCTTAACTTGATTGCTACAGAATTTTATCAAATTCTCAGACTACTAATTGTTATCTTAACCAAAAATTTTCAACATTGTTAAAACATAGCATTCCCTAAAACCTACATATTTTATTTGAATTTTTGCATTCTTTAAAATTTATATTTTTACATCTTCTTTTGGGCTGTTTTTCTAAAAATTATACATTGGCATTGATGTATTAGCTTTTCCCCCAAGATATTTTTCTTTACAAACATAAACAAAAGTTGCAAATGATAGCTCATTCGAAATTACACAGAAATAAGTTAGGTGCCATTTATTTTCTTCTTTGTATTTCTAATAGAACTGTTTAAACAATCATAATGATGAATTTATGGTTAGAATTATTGATATCTTTTCTGTGCCCTTTTGCCTAATTCAGGGTATAGCAGCGACACCTAGCGGACATCTTGGCTATTTCTCAGTGAATAATCATTTCACTCCTTCAAAATATGAAATTGCCTTGTTTTGAGGAATGAAGTTTGTATGGCTATTACTTGGAATTCTATTTCTCAATATTGCTCTGGTGAGCAAATTGTGAATTTACCTAACATAAGTAATGATAATCAGCTTCATAGCTATTGAGTAAAGAGAGAAGTATTTTTAAATAAGCATGACAATACATATATAATCTGTGCTTCAAATTTAGTATGTCATAGTAATTATTTCCTAAAAGAGACTTTATAAGGGAAACAGCCAAAGCCTTAATTACCAGCAGTAACAATCCTCAGGGTAAGTCATTTGTTTTCTTCACACATTCCCACATACCTAAGGAAAGATGTCTAATAGAGGTAATTCTTGCTGTTGTGATTAAAATCAAGGCATCAAGGAGAAAATACGTTCCGTCCCAGGAGTTAATATGTAAATGTAGTTGTCACAAAAAACCCGTGGTAATACTAACATTCTACTTTTCTTTGGGGACAGTAACTTTGAAATTGCCAGGCATTCAATCAAAACCAGCGTGGGAGCAAGGATTTTTACACATTCATGGAGAAACATAAATGGCTGCCATCTAAATGCAAGTTAGAGATGGGTGTGGTGATGCATGCCTGTAATCCCAGTACTTGGGAGGCTGAGGCAGGAGGATCACAAGAGGCCAGTCTCAGCAACTTAGCAAGACCTCATTTCAAAATAAAAAATAAACAGGGCTAAGGTTGTAGCTCAGAGGTAAGACGCCCCTGGGTTCAATCCCCAGCACCACGATAAATAAATAAATAAATGCAATTTAATATTGTTCTAATACTTTTTTTTTTTTTTTTTTTTTTGCAGTACTGGGTATTGAACTCAGGGGCATTCTACCTCTAAGCTATACCCCCAGCCCTATTTTTTTTATTCTTTATTTTGAAACAGGGTCTCACTAAGTTGCAGAGAGCCTCACTAGGTAGCTGAGGCTGGCCTGGCCGCGAACCCGGATCCTCCAGTCTCAGCCTCCCAAGTACTGGGATTACAAGCATGTGCCACCATGCCCCACTAATACTCTTATGTGAAGGAAAATAATTTCAGCACGTGCCAGTCAGAGATACAGGCAGAGATTTATTTAGGAAAGTAGGAAATACACATTCAAGAGAAAATTTGGGCCATCCCAAAAGTGAGACAAGCCCTTTGAGAGGACAGGGCTTTTCTTTTAAAGGGAACCTTCATGAGGGGTGGACAGGAGGCTGTGAGAGGAGGACCCCAGTCCCGTAGGTGGCTTAGGGTGTGACAGTCGCCTTACAAGTCCCGCCTTTGTTTTCTTATCAGTAGGGGCCCATTTTGTGTAAACTGTACAAGGACAGCTAACCCTTCTGAGGAGATTGCTCTGAGCAGTGCCCCCAGGAGAGTCCTCTTTTGTGTGGTCTCTGTTGTCTAGTAACAGACACAGAGTAACACTAACTTTGGTGTCCTTGTCACATGCTGCTGTATTAAAAGGTTACATGTTCCTTGTTCTCCCTTTAAGTCTCCTTTTGGCGTAGGGAAAGGGAAATGGGGCATTCTGCTATGCTCTACCTCAGCCCTTTGTTAGGGGTCTCACTGTATTGCTGAGGCTGTCCTTAAACCTTCGATCCTCCTGTCTCAGCCTCCCAAGTACTGGTGTGAGAATATAATTAGATCTTTTCTATCAAAGGAATAGCTTGATTTCAGCTCCATTTTTTAGAACTGTCATTGTGTAACCTTGTGTGTGCTTGTGTTCCCCCCCCCCAATGATCACACTTCCTGGAAATTGTGAGTGCCAACCCCTCCCTCGACCTCTCCTTCAGCCAATGGTGTAAAGATTGTGAGACCACGCTCCCACCAATAGGAGTGCAGCGCAGAAGCCTGCCCTGCAAGTGAAA
>PVLC010000478.1:146648-182799 GCA_004027655.1 Graphiurus murinus
TTTTTTTTTTTTTTTTTTTTTTTTTTTTTTTTTTTTTTTTTTTTTTTTTTTTTTTTTTTTGCAGTACAGGGACATTTTACCTCCGAGTTACACCCCAAACCCTATTTTTTATTCTTTTATTTTGAAACAGGGTCTCACTACGTTGCAGAGTGCGACCCTACGCAGCTGAGGCTGGCTGCGAACCCAGATCCTCCGGTCTCAGCCTTCCTAATGCTGGGATTACAAGCATGCGCCACCATCCAGGCTCAAATATGTGTCTTTTCTTACAATGCCATAGAAATTAATTTCCAACACTGGGATTATAGGCATGCATCACCACACCCAGCTTTGTGTGTGTGTGTGTGTGTGTGTGTGTGTGTGTGTGTGTGTGTGTTACTGGGGATTGAACCCAGGGGCATTCTACCTCTGAGCTACATCCCCAGCCCTATTTTTTTATTCTTTATTTTGAAACAGGGTCTCACTAAGTTGCAGAGGGCCTCACTAAGTAGCTAAGGCTGGCCCTGAACCTGGATCCTCTGGTCTCAGCCTCCCAAGTACTGGGATTACAAGCACGCACCACCACACCCAGCTCATGCGCAACTTTCAATGTCTCCTTTCTACCTACTTATTTCATTTTTTCTATCCTATATCACTCTCGTCACTTTTTCTCTCAGGATAACTTAGCCTCACAGACTCAGCATACAACTCCCCTCTAGCTTAGAGTAGAGACAACCTAATAACCCAGAGAGGGACACTCTGTAGAAGGGGTAACTCATCCCTGACCCTGTGTCTCCCAGGGCTTCAGCCAGGTTGTTCCCAGGGGCATTCAACTCAGGGGCAGTCTATCTCTGAGCTACTCCCCCAAACTTTTTTATTTTGAAACAAGGTCTCTCTAAATTACCACACACTGGCCTCCAACGTGGGATCTTCCTGTCTCAGCCTCCCAAGTACTGGGATCAAAAGCATATATCACCCCACCCACTTAAATTTACACGAGAAAAAAAAAAAAAAGAGGCAGCAGTGCAGTGATTTGTCACAGGCAAAGCCTAAAATATTGACTATCTGGTTGTTCGTTTTGTTTTGTTCTTAGTACTAGATTGAACCTATGGTTACTCTCCTATTGAACTACATCCCCAGTTCTTTTTATTTTTATTTTTTTTATTTTTTATTTTTTTGAGGTACTGAGGATTGAAACCAGGGGCATTTTACCTCCGATCTACACTCCCAGCCCTACTTTTTATTCTTTAGGTTGAAACAGGATCTCACTAAGTTGTGGAGGGCCTCACTAAGTAGCTGAGGCTGGCCACGAACCTGGATCCTCCGGTCTCAGCCTCCCAAGTACTGGGATTACAAGTGTGCACCACCATGCCCGGCTTATTTATTTATTTTGAAATGGTCTCATTAAATGGTCTCATTAATGGCCTTCAACTTGTGATCCTCTTGCTCCAATCTTCTGAGTACCTGGGATGATAGGCATGTGGTTCCATGCCTGGCTTATCTGATCTTTTATAGAAAAAGTTTGCTGACCCTGCTATAGAAAAAGACTCAACACTCAATGAGGTTAGACTCTAATAAGAAAATTATTATTGTGTGTGTATGTATGTGGTCCTGGGGATTGAACCCAAGGGCATTCTACCTCTGAACTACACCCCCAGCCCTATTTTATTTTTTTATTTTGAAACAGAGTCTTACTACATTGATGAGAGTCTCATTGTCGCTAAGGCTGTCCTCAAACCTGTGTTCCTTCTGTCTCAGTCTCCCAAGTATTGGGTTTACAGGCATGCACCACTATGCCCAGCTTAATAAGGAAATTAAACCAATAAAAATAATAAGAAACACAACTTATAATTTTTATCACTTACTGTGGGTCCAGAACTGGATATTACATTCATCAGCTTGTTTAATATTTACAAGAAATCCTATGAGATAGTTATGAACATCACCAATTTACCAGTGAAGACCCCAAGACTTTGGGAGGCTAATAACCAAGGCCACATAAAAGACTAAATCTGGGATTAAAATGCAGGTGTTTGGCCCCAGCACTTAATCAGTCAGTTTTAGTACATATATGAGAATGACAAAAGGCAAATAGTGGTAGGTGTCCCAGGAAATATAAAAATACAACACACCACAAAAATACAGAGGGCTGTTCTGGGAAGATGCATGGGCAAGGCACCTTTAAACTGGGCTTTGCAGGATGGAACCAGTATGGACATGCGACACTGCAGGGTAGGACGGCCAGCTTGGGAACAACCTAGAGGCAAAGGAAGTGAGAGTGTCAGGGAACAGTGAAGAGGCCCCACTTACTGGGTAGAGAGGCTCCTGGGAGATGAGTGGGAAATGCGGGTTAGAGCCAGCTTGTGGATAATGCTGAGGGCTGAACCAAGGGAAAGAGGGATGGAACATCAATGCCTAAATAGTTGACATAAACAGCCCTGTGCTCTAGAGAGACAAGTCTCACAAGGATTCATTGGATGGGAAAGAAAAAGAAAAACTAAAGGCAGAAGAGTAAAGCAGCACAATTCACAATTGCCAAACTATGGAACCAGCTGCGGTGTCCGTCAACAGGTGAATGGATTACAAAATTGTGGGATATGTATACAATGGAATTCTATTCAGTCATAAAGAAGAACAAAGAGCCTCATGTGGTGGTGCACGCTTGTAATCCCAGCATTCGGGAGGCTGAGACCGGAGGATCCGGGTTCGAAGCCAGCCTCAGCTACCTAGTGAGGCACTCCGCAACTTAGTGAGACTCGGTTTCAAAATAAAGAATAAAAAATAGGGCTGGGGGTATAGTTCAGAGGTAGAATGCCTCTGAGTTCAATCCCCAGTACTACAAAATAAATAAATAAATAAATAAATAAATAAATAAATAAATAAATAAATAAAATAAAAATAAAGACGAATAAAATTACATCATTTGCAGGGAAATGAATGGAACTGGAGAATATTATGCTAAGTGAGATTAGTCAAGTCACAAAAAGTAAAAGGACAGATGTTTTCCCTCATATGTGAAAGCTAGGGAGAAACTGGGACACAGGAGGGACTCCAGACAAAGGAGGAGAAACCTTAGTGGGTTGAAGGAGGGGACCTAAATGAGGGAGACAGGAGTGGGGAGGAAGACTTGAAGAGGAAACACCTCAATGGACATGATGTACATACACAAAGTTATCAAAGACAATCGCTGTGCTGAGCACGGGAAGGTGGGGAGGGAGAGGGAGTGGGGTGGGAACTGGGGGAGGGCTCACCGAGTGATGTGTGCATGTATGCTTCTATCACCCTGAACTTCATCAAGATGAATGATTACAATGCACCAATTTTTAAAAAAAGTTTAAAAAGAACTAACAGCAATGAAATGTGTAAATTGATCAACTATCTCAATAAAAGCAAAAACAAAACCCAAAATATTCCACACATAATAAAAAGAAAAGTAATCCATGTCTGAGATCATGAACACCCAAACTATTGTAGAGGCAGCAAGAAGAGTGGGAGAGATCAATTCAAGATGGATCAAAGACCTGGAAGTCAGGCCACAGACCTTGCAGCTACTTGAAGAGGGCATAGGACCAACACTTCAACACATAGGCACAGGTTAAAACTTTCTCAACAAGACCCCAAAGGCACAAGCAACTCAAAGGAAGATCAATACATGGGACTGCATTAAACTGAAGAGCTTCTGTGCAGCAAAGGAAACTATCAAGAACCTCAACAGAGAGCCCACAGAGTGGGAGAAAATTTTTGCCAGCTACTCTTCTGATAGAGGTCTAATATCTAGGATATACAGAGAACTCAAGAAACTCACAGCTAAGAAAACAAATAACCCAATCAAAAAATGGGAAAAGGATCTAAATAGACACTCCACAAAAGAAGAAATACAAGTGGCCAATAAATGTATGAGGAAATGTTCAACATCATTAGCAATCAGAGAGATGCAAATCAAAACTACCTTGAGATTTCACCTAACCCCAATTAGAATGGCAATCATCAAAAACACAAACAGCAAATGCTGGTGAGGGTGTAGAGAAGTGGGAACCCTAATACATTGTTGGTGGGATTGCAGATTAGTACAAGCACTTTGGAAAACAATATGGAAGATCCTCAGACAAATGGGAATGAGCTTACCATATGATCCAGCAATACCACTTCTGGGTATCTACCCAAAAGAATGGAAACCAAACTATCAGACGGATGCATGTGTATCTATGTTTAGCTGAACAATTCACAATTGCGAAACTATGGAAACAGCCAAGATGTCCATCATCAGATGAATGGATTACAAAACTATGGGATATGTACAAAATGGAATTTTACTCAGCCATAAAGAAGAACAAAATCATATCATTTGCAGGGAAATGGATGGAACTGGAAAACATGTTAAGTGAGATTAGTCAATCACAAAAAGTAAAAAATTGTATGCTCTCCCTGATATGCAGAAGCTAGGGAGAAAGTGGGACATAAGAGGGACTGAACCTGCAATCTTTCTGTCTCAGCCTCTCAAGGACTGGTATTAAAACAGGGTCCTGCTATGTTGCTGAGGCTGGTGTCAAACCCATGATCCTCCTATCTCAGCCTCCCAAATACTGGGATTGAAAATGTGTGCCACCAACCCGGCTCATTACCATCACTTCTTAAAGAGTACCTGGATCTCACCAGGACAGATCAGCCATGAGGCCAGGGCAGGATATTAAAGGCAAGCCTAGAAGGGCTTTCTCATCCTGAGGTACTGCATGCTTTAGGCTAAGGCAGAGATAAGAAAGTGTGGATGAGAGAAAGCAAAGTCAAAAGCCAAGAGGCTGTAATAAGCTGGAAGAGTAGAGTGCAGATCCAAACCACAGAGAGGCATCAGAAGCAAGGAAGAGAACGGAAAGTGGAGGGAGTGGAGCTGAGTCAGGGCCTGGGGACAGGAGGTCTGTGTACAGTAAAGGTGCAGTGCAATCCGGCCTGATATGACACCACACTGGACAGCCTCAGTCTACTGATCGCAAGTAGGTTCCGGATCAGTAGATGTTACTGGATTGTGGTGCTCACAACTCCGGGAGCAGGTGGAGAGGACAACAAGGGTTAGCATAATCAAATAAGACCAATCCAGTCTGTCCTCAAGGGGCCAAGCTTCGACTGGCACTTCCAAGCTGCTATTCCAGGCCTTCTTTGTTACTGTTACTTCACCGGACCAATTTTCTTTTTTTTTTTTTTTCTTTTTTGCGGTACTGGGGATTGAACTCAGGGGCATTCTACCTCCGAGCTATACCCCCAGCCCTATTTTTTATTCTTTATTTTGAAACAGGGTCTCACTAAGTTGCGGAGTGCCTCACTAGGTAGCTGAGGCTGGCTGTGAACCTGGATCCTCCAGTCTCAGCCTCCCAAATGCTGGGATTACAAGCGTGCGCCACCACGCCCGGCACCGGACCAATTTTCAATGGCGCGCTCCGGGCCCCTCTCTGCCCCAGTGTGGCTTTGAATTCCACCTTCCCTGCCCTCCATGAGTCATCAATGAGCCCACAAGGAAGGATTTCAGTAGAGGAAGCAAGCGGGATCATTAGAGGGACCGTCCTGGGGGCCTTCTCGATGTTTGCTGGACGCTGTGTGTTTCACTTGGTGGATTTACAAGGCAGCAGCTGGGCTTCAGTTTCTCCTGCAAGGCTAGCTGCAGAGAAAGTCATCAATTAAAACAGACAAAAGAGACCACAGATGACTTTACCAGGTACCCAAGTCGGCAGTCTAGAGAATACAAACAAGTCCTGGAGTGTTCTGCTGGCCCACTGTGTTACTCTGCAGGTTCTTACCGTCCACACAAAGGCCTGAAGCAGGAGAAGCTCTCGGCCCAGCTCCAGGGTTTCAAAATGTGTACTATACTGGAAGCCTACCTGCAGTTTTATGAGAGTTTCTGTTAAGCTTTTGAGGGTTGGGGCTATAGGCTGTCATTCTTCATTTTTCAAAGAATACATTTTTTCATTGCTGGTGTTTCCCATATATACTTCCCATGGCCGGCAACATCTACCCTGGGTTATTTATAAACTGCTGTCAAACTCTCAAAACTTTTCTGTCTGGCAGCATACTGAACTTGACCCCCACCCCCACCCCCACCCATGATGGATGGAGAAAGCGTTAAGAGGCCCGTAGTGGGTTTGTGTGGTAGGAGAGAGATTACAGAGAGAAAGAAGGAACTGGAGAGTGGAGACCAAACAACTCCTGGCAAAGTGGCTTTGCACGAGGCCCTTCCACCCTTGTGATATCTCCGTACTGCAGGAAGCATCACAGCTGCGTCCTGTGTGGAGGAAGGCTATGGTGTGCCACACACAGGCCCAGTCACTGGGACAGAGTAGCAACCCTTGGAAACTGGCAGCAGGAGTTTGGCCTCCTCCTCAAAATGTTGTCAGGAAGCCTAGTGTTGGTACACACCTGTAATACCAGTACTTGGAAGGCTGAGACAGGAGAATCACAGGTTCGAGGCCAGCCTCAGCAATTTAGCAAGGTCCTCGACAACTTAGTGAGGCCCTGTTTCAAAAATAAAATATAAAATAAGATGGATGTGTAGCTCAGAGGCAGAATGCTCCTGGGTTCAATCCCTAGTACCACAAAAGTAATTAATTAATTAGCCAATTAATTAAATTTTAAAAATTAAAAGGACTGGGGTGGTAGGTAGAATGTCTGTGGGTTTAATCCTAATACTTTGACCCTCCAAAAAAATTGTGTCAAGAGACTTCTTTGCCACTGAATGAACTATTGGCCTGTTGGAGGGGACCGGTGAGTGGATTCACACATAGGCCCCCCGGGTCAGACGTATGCAAAAAAGGTTTCCTCTCCCCTGTATCTGGGAAAACTGCTCCTCATTCTGATTTTTACCAATAGCTAGCTGTGTGGCCCAGGGTCATGTTACTTCACATCTGTGTGTTCCAGTTAAGTTGCTGCAAATAAAGAGAGGGGTCTGAAAGACAGACAGGCAATGTAACACATACCTATAATCCCAGTACTTGGGACAGCTGAGACAGAAGGATTGCAGGTTTGAGGCTTTGGCAACTTAGTAAAACCTTTTTTCAAAATAAAAAATAAATTTGGGCTGGGAGTGTAACTCAGAGGTAGAATGCCCTTGGGTTCAATCTCCAGTACCAAAAAAAAGAAAGAAAGAAAAAGAAAAAGAAAAGAGAGGCTCTGTATAAAGCCTGTCTCTGACTCCACCATACCATGGGCCTGTGATCTATCGGTATATCTGCAGCTTCAAGAAAAGTGGAAGTCTGGGCAGCGGCACTTCTAATGCTGTTTTTGTCTAGTCAGGTCTATATCAAGCCAAGTCCCACCGTTTGTGGTATTAACACGGGGCACAGAATAACTGTGTGTCATCGGAAACAAAGAGTTTGGAAAAGACATTTCCCCCCAACTAAATTAAATATCACTGCTCAAAAATAATAACATGCTATAGAAAGAAAATATCAACGCCACCACAAATCAACATCTGAGGAGTAGCCCTAGAAAACATCTGGAAAATAGCATTAAGTTAATAAACCACTAGATAAAAATGTTTGATTTCCCAGTCACTGATGTTGCTAACTGCAAAAGCAGTTAAAAAGTCTTACGAGGAATAATATCTTGGCGCTGGATGAGCAGTAAGAAGCCCAGCTGTTTGCACTTGCTGTATAACAAGCGCCAATGTGCGTACTGTAACCCACACAGTCTGCGGAGCACTGGAAGAGCAAGCCGGACGGTGTGATGGAAAGTTCCGACTGGGAGGAGTGAGTAGGCTACTGGGACTAAATAACAGGCAGATGCCTCTTTTTACTACAACAGCCCACTTCCAGAGCAACTTCCTTATGAAATGCTTTTTTTTTTTTTTTTTTTCTTGCTCTATATTCATTCATTTGCTTTTACTAGAAATTTATATCATGGTCTGGAAAGAACTTCTATTTCTAGGCAAGAGTCCCTTTAAACCATACCAGATGTTGGAAATACCATAAGACTGGCCCAAAAAAGAGGAGGGGATTTCAGCCAGGACTTTATCCATGACAGACAGACAAGAAGCCAATAGGTGAGTGGACATGTAGGAAAAGAAGCAAATGAGCATGCTAGAACAAGACCATGTGACTCTTCCGGACCCCACCTCAGCGGCCACAGGTCAGAGCCAGACCGTAATTATACATGATAGTGAGGTTCCAAGCAATACAATCACACAGGCACACAGGTCTTGGTGTGTTCCACTCCAGATCGCTCCCTCCCTCACTGCTAGTGAGATTGGCAGTGATACCTTCAAATATGGACATAGCATTATTTGAACTATTTTCTTGCTCAGTTTTCCTTCCCTTCCTATCTCCCTCCCCCAGTCCCCTTCCACTACTCTACTGGTCTTTCTCTTCATTTATCTAAAGTCCTTTTTGTTCCCTATTTTCTAATTTCCACATATGAGAGAAAACATACAAACCTTAACTTCCTGTAACTGGCTGATCTCAGCATACTTTCTCTAGTTCCATTCATTTTCCTGAAAATGATATAATTTTGTTCTTCTTTATGGCTGAGTAAAATTCCAGTGTGTATGTATATACCATATTTTTGTTACCCATTCATCTATTGACAGAACCTATGATGGTTCCAGAATTTGTCTATTGTGAATTATGCTGCTATAAACATGGATATGCATATATCACTATAGTATTCTGACTCTAATTCTTTTGGGAAGATACCAAGGAGTGGTATAGCTGGGTTATGTTATGGTCCCATTCCTAGTCTTTTGAGAAACCTCCATTTTGGTGGTACTAACTTATACTCCCACCAACAACATATAAAAGTTCCTATTTCCCCACATCCTCACCAGCATTTATATTGTTTGTATTTTTTTTCTTTGTGGTATTGGGGATTAAACCCAGGGGCTTTCTACCTTCAAGCTATACCTTCAGTCCTTTTTATTTTTATTTTGAAACAGAGTCTCCCTAGGTTGCTGAGTCTTGCTATGTTGCTAAGTCCATCTTCGAACCTGTGATACTCTTGTCTCAGCCTCCCAAGTACTGAGATTACAGGCCTATGCCACCATGCTGGGCTAGTGTTTGTATTTTTGATGATTACCATTATTACTGGAGTTAGATGGAATCTCAGGGTAGTTTTGATTTGCATTTCTCTGATTGATGATGATGATGAACATTTTTTTCATACATTTATTGGCCATTTGTATTTCTTCTTTTGAGAGTGTCCATTCAGTTCAATTGTCCATTTTTTATTGGGTTATTTTTTTGTGTTAAGATTTCTTAAGGACTAATAGCAATTGAGATTCTAAATGAAACTAAGGTAAATTTCCGAGACACAGGAAAAAAGAAGGAATATTTGGACATCTGTACAACTTGTTTATTTGCAATGTTACTTGGGCATTCATTGAAATCAGCAATTCATTACAAGTTGGAAGAAAAAGTCTAGCCAATTTGGCTATCATTTTATTTAATTATTAGGTGTGAGAATTGGGTTGAAATAATAGTGAACAAGAAAGACATGGTGTGTTATAGAAGAAATATTCAGGTAATCTCATGAATAAATAATCATTTCTTACAATAACCGTTATAAAGACAAAAGTTGTATGCAGAAAAGGGGTTTCCTCTCTTTCCTTTATTTATACACTGGAATAATAACAAAATAATGACAAAACAAATATAAAATTGCAACTGTGATGACTGCTACAAGAAAAGGTAGATGGTTCTGTGAAAAAGAAAAATTAGAACATTTGAACTTATCAAAGAGATAAGAGTGTCCTTGAGGAAGAGCTATTTGAAATTGTAAGGATGAGTATAATTTAATTTGGTAAAGAAGGGGATAAATGGAGGAAAGGAAGAGTTCTCCAGGAAAGAGTCTAAATAAAGGGATAAGCTGGGCGTGGTGGCACATGCCTGTAACCCCATTACCTGGGAGGCTGAGATAGGAGAATTGCAGGTTTGAGGCCAGCCTCAGAAATTTAGGGAGACCCTGTTTCAAATAAAAAGGGCTGGGGTATAGCTCAGATGTAGAATGTCCCTGGATTCAATCCTTACTATGACAACAGAGCGGGGGTGCAGGCCAGCATTCAGGAATGGAGAGCGCTTACATGACGCATGCTACAAAATAAAATTGGAAAATAATGTAGGAGTAAAGTGTACAGGAGTCTACAGGTCTTTAATCAGGATAACATGGTCAGATTTGGTATTGAATGATCACTCTGGCCACAGTGCCTAGAACAGATTACAGGAGAGAGAATATATTCAGGGAGATGAATCTGTAGATTATTTCTGTAGTTCAAGTGATGGAGGGTGGTAGCTTGCATGAAGATGACACTGATGTTGGAAGACTTGGAGCTTTGCAAAGACTCAAGGTGGGCATAGGTAAGATGTGAGTCTGTAAATGGGGGTTCACCATCAGCCCCAAGAAGACACAGTTCATTCAAACAGAAATTTCCTTTGCATGCCAACAGAAGACAATTACATTCTAAGAAATATAAACAACGAAGAAGGCTTGCCATAACTTTCCTTACTTATATTACTTCACTGTATGAGCCAACTACTTACACTAAAAATGACATAAGAAGCAGGGCATGGTGGCATCCCATGTACTCCCAGTACTTGGGAGGCTGAGACAAGAGGCTTTCAGTTTCAAGACTAGCCCCAACAATTTAGTGAGATCTTGTTTCAAAATAAAAACTAAAAAGGGCTTGAGGTGTATCTCAGATATAGAAGGCCCCTGGGTTCAAGCCCCACTACAAATAATAATGATAATAATAATAACAACAACATAGGAGAGGAACACAGGGAATTCATAGTTCCTTTTCCTTTCAATCCTTTCTTATTCTTTGGTAAGCTGAAGGTAGAGTGTTGCTAGAATGTACATGTATCTAAATGTGAAAAAAAAGAGTTAATTTTGTGTATTTCCATTTTTCCTTTGAGGACAAATTGCATATACATATACAAGCTAAGAAGTACAAGTTGTTTATTTTGATGCCACATATGAATTAAAGGCTTTCATATTTGTATTTAAACTGGCATTGTACATTATATAGGTGAATGACAAAATCTATGTTAATACTTAATTTTTTTTGCAGTACTGGGGATGGAACCCAGGGGCATTCTATCTCCGAACTACATCCCCAGCCCTAGTTTTTATTTTGAAACAGGGTCTCACTAAGCTGCAGAGGACTTCACTAAGTAGCTGAGGCTGGCCGCAAACCTGGATCCTCTGGTCTCAGCCCCCCAAGTACTAGGATTACAAGCATGCACCACCATGCCTGGCTAATACTTAAATTTTAATTTTTCTTTATTTAGAACATTACATAAGAAATAAAACACACATAAAAATTTAAGAGAAGGAGGTAGGCTTGGTAGTGCATGTTTGTAATACTTGGGAGGCTGGAGCACAGATTCTCAGTCAGCCTCAGCACCTTAGTGAGGCCCTATCTCAAAATAAAAAATAGAATAAGGCTTGGGGTATAGCTCAGAGGTAGAATGTCCCTAAGTCCAATCCCTAGTAATACACACACACATGTAAAGAGAAGCCAGGATGCTGCTGTACACCTGTACTCTCAGTACTCAGGAGACAGGAGGATCAAAGGTTCAGGGCCAGTGCTCAATAACTTAGCCAGATTCTGTTTCAAAATAAAAAATAAAGTAGAACTGGACGTGTAATTCAGAGGTAAAATGCTCCTAGGTTCAATCTCCAGTACTACACACACACGCGCGCACACACACACACACACACACACACAAACACACACACGAGCACACATGCCCACACATATGCAAAAGGTAAAAGAGACAACAAAGAAAAGGGAAAATCTATTTTGGTACCTTTGTTGGCACTTTTGAACAAAAGACAGCCTACATTTTCACTTTGCACTAGGCTTGGAAGATGATGTTGCAGGCCCTACAGAGTGTATACCTTGCTGGGCTGTAGGCGGCTGTTTACTTGCTTAATTCCTACTAGCTTGTCCCACTCTGAACACATGGTAAGTGGGAAGGAAATGGCAATGAAAACAAGTCTGGACTTAGATAAAGAGGCCCTTTGTTCAAAAGGATCATTGCAAGAGAAGGAGAGGGACTATTGTGATAGGGGGGATGCTCTGGCCGTGCCGTCCCAAGCACCTCCTTGGTCTTCATAAGAAGAGGAACTGTAGATGCAGACACACACACCCAGAGGAGACCACGCGGGGACACCGTGGGAATGAGGTGTCTGCGAGCCAAGAAGAGAGGCCCCAGAAGAAATCAAACCTGCTGACACCTTGCTCCTGGACTTCAGGCCTCCAGAACTTCAGGGAAAGAAATTTGTTATTCAAGCCACGCAGTGGTACTTTGCTATGGCAACCCTAGCAAATTAATACAATCTTCTTTTTTTTTTTTTTTAAGATACTTTTTTGTATTCTGCACACAAGCCTTTTATCAGATAAGTCTAACACAAATATTTTCTACCAGACTGATTTGCTGTTGCTGGGCATGGTGGCACACACCTGTAATCCCAGTACTTGGGAGGCTGAGACAGGAAAATCTCAGATTTAAGGTCAGCCTCAACAACTTAGCAAGGCTCTCAGAAAATTAGAGAGACCCTCAGCAACTTAGTGAGACCCTGTTTTAAAATAAAAACTAAAAAGGGCTGGAGGTATAACTCAGAGGAAGAATGTCCCTGGGTTCAGTCCCCAGTTCCATCAAAAAATAAAAAGAAAGAAAAGAAAGTTCTCAGGGCAAATCAACCTAAGACAGGGTTCGTTGAATGACTCATCGAGACCCCATGACAGGTAAGATTAAGCACCTGGTAGGAAACAACCTAAGACAGGCACAGTCCTTCGTGCATTTTAAAATAGAAATGGGGGAGTTGCGGGAGCCCATCTGGGCCCTTTTCCCCCTGGCAGTTGCTATCTGCATATATGAGCAATTATACTGACTCTTCTGCTATGGCTACATTGGCGTCTCGAAGTCTGGAGATTGCCCCTAGGATGCATAGATGAAAGACCCTCCTACTTCTTGGAAAGTAAATATATGACCCTAAAGGAGTATGGTTTTATGACTCTAGAAAGTTTGCTTTACCAGGCTGTTAAGAATGTGGGCTATATGTGTAAAACGAAGAAGTGGTGTTATTTGTGATCTGACAATGATTGATATGTCATAAATGTCTATGTAACTCTGTTGTACTCAAGAAATGTATAAAAAATCCGTGCTGAAAAAATAAATTAATTAATTTTAAAAGAAAGAAAGAAATTTTTTATTTTTATGAAGTCATATTATTTAACTATTTAGCTCTTTTATGTTATGATTTGTGCTCTTTGTGGTATCATTCCCAAATCCTCCCTCTGCTTTATTATATCAGCCGGGGCCTATATGGAGACAAAAACCATACTAGTTGTGCCACACTCAATGACACACACCTGTATCCTAGTACTTGGGAGGCTGAAGCAGGATAGTTGCAAGTTTGAGGCCAGCCTGGGAAACTTAGCCAAATCCTGTGACAAAATAAAAAATAAGGCTGAACCAGATGTGGTGGTACACACCTGTAATCCCAGTACTCGGGAGGCTGAGACGGAAGGATCACAAGTTTGAAGCCAGCCTCCGTAACTTAGGCTGTCAGAAACTCAGTGAGACTCTGTTTCCAAATTAAAAAAAAAAAAAATAGGGCTGGGGATGTAGCAAAGAGGGGAGAGAGATAGAGAGAGAGAGAGAGAGAGAGAGAGAGAGAGAGAGAGAGAGAGAGAAGGAAGGAGGGAAAAGGAGAGGGAGAGAGAGAGAGAGAGAAGCTGGGCTCCATGGCTCACACCTATAATACCACTTGGGAGGCTGAGACAGGAAGATTGCAAATTCCAGACCAGCCTCAGCTATGTAGTGAGACTCTAAGCAACCTAGCAAGACCCTGTTTCAAAATAAAAAATAAAATAGTCCTAGGGGTGTAGCTTGGAGGTAGACTGTCTCTGGGTTCAATCTCCAGTAGCGAAAAATTTAAAAAAATAAATAAATTTGAAATAAAAAGGGCTGGGAATGTAGCTCAGTGGTGCATATAGCTCAGTCTTCAATCCCCAGTACTGCAAACAACAAAATAACAACAAACTCACTTATTTAAAGAGATGTTTAAGCCGATCGTGGTGGTGCACACTTGTAATCCCAGTACTTGGGAGGCTGAGACAGGAGGATCTGGGTTCGCGGCCAGCATTAGCTACTTAGTGAGGCTCTCTGCAACTTAGTGAGAGCCTGTTTCAAAATAAAGAATAAAAAATAGGGATGGGAATTGGGAGTGTAGCTAGGAGGTAGAATGCCCCTGGGTTCAATCCCCCCCCCCAAAAAAATCAGTAGCTTTTCTGTATGCCAACTATGAATCCATAGAGAAAGAAATACAGAAAACAATTCCATTCACAATAACCTCAAAACCAATAAAATACCTAGGAATAAACCTAACCAAAGAAGTCAAAGACCTCTATAATTAAAATTATAAAACACTAAAGAAAGAAATTAAAGAATATCTTGGAAGATGGAAAGATCTCCCTTGCTCTTGGATAGGCAGAATAAATATCATCAAAATAGCCATTCTACCAAAAGTGATCTACAGAATCATTGCAATGCCTATCAAAATACCAATGTCATTCTTCATAGACCTAGAAAAAAATCAATCATAAACTTCATATGGAGAAACAAAAGACCCAGAATAGCCAAAGCAATTCTCAGCAATAAGAGCCATGCAGGAGGTATCACAATTCCTGACTTCAAGTTATACTATAGAGCTATAGTAATTAAAACAGCATGGTATTGGCACAAAAACGGGCACATAGACCAATGGCTGGCAGTGGTGCTCCATCTCAGTCCCCTCTGCATGTCCTCCATGCACACTGATATTTTGTCCTTCTAGTTTTCTTTCCTGGAAACAATAACAGCACATAGGAGAGAAGAGAAAGGCCGTTGACATGCATTCTGTCTGATTGCACATGGGCCCTCGCAGACCCATAATTTACAGCTCCTCCACTGAAGAGAGATTCCAAACCAAAATTGGATCACTTTATTCTCAACACTGAACTGAGAGTGAAGAGGGTCAGATTTACCTTTATGGAAATCAAAATTTGATTTGTGTCAAGCGCCTTACCCTTAGTCTGATAAGCTGTCAGGTCCTGCCGGAAATACAAGGCTGACAGTTCCAGCTGTGACTATAAGGACAGAGAGTTGTGGGAGGCATGGAGGAAAGAGAAGACTTGTGGACAAAAAGGTCTTATAACTCTCCCTAGTCATATCAGATACTGCCTCTTCTAGGGCTGAGAATCCTATATCATTTCTCAGTAGTAGTTTATCAATTGGTTGAGGCTGATGTGAAAGAAAAAAAATTATTCAGTGACACTTGTTAAAACATAGAAGGAAGCACCATCAGAATAGATATAGGGACTAACTACTGGAATGAGATCTTGAGAAAGGGGAGAGAGATTGAACTCAAACCCCTATACAGCATGGGCAAGTGGGAATTTGTAGCCAAGGAGCAGGGTGGGAGTCAGTGAATGGAAAATTACTAAGAGGGAACATCAGGGGTAAGGGAGAATTCTGGCTAAAATGACTAACAAGATTCTTGCTAAAGACAACCAGGGTGATCAGACATCACCTGGGGGATGGTGAAGGATGAGGAACCTGATCAGCTATCGAGAATTAGCAGATATCAAGGGTTCTCGCTAAAATGATTTAGCAAGGGCCTTTGCTAAAATTTGATTTTTTAAGGAAGGACACAGATGGACCTAGGAGAAGCTTCAGAAGCCTAACTACAGTTTTAACAAGCAAAGAGTCTTTGTCACTGTCTAACAGTTGAAGGCACTGGGGGCTGGGAAAATATGGCTTATGCTTTCTTCAGTGTTTTGATACTAGAGTGTTGATGAAGTAAGTTTATCATTACCCAAGTTGCCTGCTCTGACAGACAGCAGCTATTTAAGTGGTTAAATAGGTTTTGGTAAACGTGAAAAATAATTTTATTATATTTTTATCACATGGCATATCATTTGTCACATACTTATTACAGGAGAGAATGACATTGATCATGCTGTTTATTTATTTTTTATTCTGTTACGGGGGATTGAACCCAACGTGTTCTACCACTGAGCTACACTCCCAGGCCTTTTTATTTTTTATTTTGAAACAGACTCACTAAGTTACTGTGTGCTGGCCTGGAACCTGCGATCCTCCTAACTCAGCCTCCCAAGTACTAGGATGACAGGCCTGTGCCACCACAACCAGTGAGCAGGCTGTATATTCAAGGTCTTATTTGTTCTACTTATAAAGAAATGACCAAAGAAATTAACCCCCCAATTGCTGAATATTAAGAGCTACTCTGGTACCCTGATGTCAGGTGTTAACTATTTGCCTAGAGTCATAGGGATATTAACATTTTTAACTCATAACTGATTGACAAGAACTGGACCTATGGCTCAACCTCACCACCAGGTGCCATCAGCACATGCAGAAGGCGGGTGCTGGAGTGACCCAAGGGCCGCTGCTCTACCATCTGCTTCTCCTCTGTCGTAAGCTTTTCCCCACCACGTCCTTACACTAACACTTCAAGGTCACGGTGCATATAAGGTTATCTGAATTTTAAAATAAAAAGACATGGGACAATATTATCAGAAAGGAGTACATTCTTAATGTGGAAGTCTTAAGTGCAGGACAAGTGGGGCTATGCAAACCAATAGAACCGGATATAGATGTGGACCCTCCGGTCCGCTCAGACAAGACCACTGCACCGAGCCCAGCGTGGTGTCACACACTTGTAATCCCAGCATTTGGGAGGCTGAGACCGGAGGATCTGGGTTAGCTACCTAGTGAGGCCTCCGCAACTTAGTGAGACCCTGTTTCAAAATAAAGTATAAAAAAATAGGGCATAGGGCTGGGGGGTGTAGCTCAGAGGAGGTAGAATGCCCCTGAGTTCAATCCCCAATACCAAAAAAAAAAAAAAAAGGACCACTGCATCGTTTTACTTAAGTTGCTTCATGGCCCTGGGGTTGTTTGTAAAGTGTCATATGCTATGGAGTGTGACTTGAAGGATTTGAGCAGGGCTTGTTTTTTGTTTTCAGTCCTGGAGATTTAACATGGGGCATTCTACCACTGAGCTACAGCCCTAGCCCTTTTAATCTCTTATTTTGAGACAAGGTCTCACTAGGTTGCTGAGGCTGCCCTTGAAAATGAGATCCCCTATCTCTGCCTCCCAAGCACGAGGACTAAAGGTGTGTACCGCTGCACCCGGTTTTACAGCAGAATTAAAGAATATTTTCATTACTTTAGTTGTTTCACCCTAGTCTGTAATACAATGTTTAAAAATTGTTCCCCATTTTATCCATTTAGTTTTCACATTTCATGTATTCGTTTCAGATCAACTGCATGAATGGAAAACTTTAATCCCCCTCTGTGCCTCTGAATCAGGGCACAATCTCAAATCAGGGCACATCTCTACCTTGTCCACTAGATGGCGATGGAAGCCCATTAGACCAACACGAAGGAGAAGGGAGGTAGGCTTTCTTCTTATCAGAAGATATATTTTAAAAACAAATTGTTAAATGAAAGAGGACTGCTGCATTTTAGAGCCTCAGATATTGGAATTTGGGGGGTGAATTGGTTTTTTTTTTTTTTTTTTTTGCTTTTTTTAATTTTTAGAAATTTTATTTTTAGCTTTTAAAAGCCCTTTTAATTTTTTTTTTTTTTAATTTTAAGATATATTAAACAGGGCATGGTGACACACACTTGTAATCCCAGTATTTGCGAGGCTGAGATAGGACAATCACAGGTTCAAGGACAGCCTCAGAAACTTGGCGAGAACCTGTTTCAAAATTTAAAAAATAAAATAAAATAGAGCTGGAGGTATAGCTCAGAGGTAGAATGCCCTTGGGTTCAATCCCCAGTACCACAAAGACCAAAAAAGGACCAGGAGGCTGAGACCGGAGGATCCAGGTTCGAGGCCAGCCTCAGCTACCTAGTGAGGACCTCTGCAACTTAGTGAGACCCTGTTTCAAAATAAAGAATAAAAAAATAGGGCTGGGGGTGTAGCTCGGAGGTAGAATGCCCCTGAGTTCAATCCCCAGTACCGCAAAAAAAAAAAGGGCTGGAGGAGTAGTTCAGAGGTAGGATGCCCCGGGTTCAGTTCTCAGTACCACAATATATATGTGTGTGTGTGTGTGTGTGTGTGTGTGTGTGTGTGTGTGTGTGTGTGTTAACGACAAAGTATGGCCTGGTGGTTCACTTCTGTAATCCCGGTAGTTGGAAGATTGAGACAGGAGAATTGCAGGTTTGAAGCCAGTCTCAGCAATCTAGTGAGATCCTCAACAATTTAGTGAAACCCTGTTTCTTTTCTGTTGTTGTTTGTTTGTGGTACTGGGGATTGAACCGAGGGGCATTCTACCTCTGAACCATATCCCCATCCCTATTTTATTTTTTATTTTGAAACAAGGTTTCAGTAAGTTGTGGATGACCTCACTAGGTTGCTGAGGCTGGCCACAAACCTTCGATCCTCCTATCTTAGCCTCCCAAGTACTAGGATTATAGACATGTTCCGCCACACCAGGTTGAAGCCCTGTTTCAAAGTAAAAAAAAAATAGAACTGGAGTGTAGCTCAGAAGTAGAATGCCCCTGGGTTCAATCTGAAAGGTTTAGAGGAGGAAAGAGCCAGGAGACAGCTCAACTACAGTACAGGTTTATTTAGGATAAAACCTGCAGAGCGGGTTCTCCAGGAAAGATGGAGCCCATGTCTTCTTACAGACTAGAAGTTTATAGAGATTGTTTAAGGAGAGATTCTACAGGGAGGGGGAGTGGTAGTTAGCTATTGCCAAGGGGGTTGTTGCATTGGGGGAGCGATGGTTAACTATTGCCAAGGGGGTTGTTGAATCAAAGTTAAGTAGGGTAATGGGGCTTTACCATAAGCAGAGGGGTCTGATAAGTGAGGGGCTTATTAGGCAAGACAGTGGAGACATTTTGGGAAGCAGGGGGAAGGGTGCACTGAGCAAGACTTGGGAATTTCTGGTCAAGATGGAGTCACTGTTGTTTGGGGCTCTAACACAATCCCCGGTAAGAGAGAGAGAGAGAGAGAGAGAGAGAGAGAGAGAGAGAGAGAGAGAGAGAGAGAGAGAGAAGGAAGGAAGGAAGGAAGGAAGGAAGGAAGGAAGGAAGGAAGGAAGGAAGGAAGGAAGGAAGGAAGGAAGGAAAAAGAAAAGAGAAAGAGAGAAAGAGGGAGGAAGGGAGAGGGAGGGAGGAAGGAAAGAGGGAAAAGAAAAGAAAGAAAAATGACGCAGTATTTTAATAACCTAGTTAAATTTATATTTTCTAGTTCTTTCTTTAATGAGGCAAAACCCATCACAGCCTTGGTAAAGTTTAGAAAGTTGTTTTTTTTTGGGGGGGGGGTGGTACTCGGGATTGAACCTAGAGGCATTCTATCTCTAAGCTACACCACCAGCCCTGTTTATTTTTATTTAGAAACAGGGTCTCGCTAAGTTGCTGAGGGTGGCTTTGAACCTGCGATCCTCCTATCTGTTTTTAAATTCTTGGTAATCTGTTCGTTACCAAGTTACTTGAAGTTGGGAATGAAGTTAAAGTTACTTGGCTGGGGATGCCCAACTGAGGCATACTGGAGAAAATATAGTTAATGGACATGGTTAGCTGCTGGACACTGGACATCTTTACCTGGATTTGAAGTCTTACAGACAATCCTCCTTCCTTCTCCTGTGACCTCTCCTGTTACTTACCCTGCTCTCCAAATTATTAGAATAATAATGCGTGATCTTGGGAAAGATCCTGAATCTCTTTGAATTTCGGCTTTCTCACCCATAGAATTATTTTTCAAGTGCCTGTTTTTGTTTGTTTGTTTTGTTTTGCAGTACTGGGGATTGAACTCAGGGGCATTCTACCTCCGAGCTATACCCCCAGCCCTATTTTTTATTCTTTATTTTGAAACAGGGTCTCACTAAGTTGCAGAGTGCCTCACTAGGTAGCTGAGGCTGGCCGCGAACCCAGATCCTCCGGTCTCAGCCTCCCAAGTACTGGAATTACAAGCGTGTGCCACCACATCCGCTTTCAAGTGCCTGCTTTTTTATGGAAATAATATATTAAAGTACATAGAAAAATGTCTGGCACATTCAAAAAATAAAAACTTATTTTTGTTATGGTCGTAATGGTGCTGTGGGCTCTTTTCCTCTGTTTAAAAGATAAATTGAATCGGAAAATTAAAACTAATAGACAGCTTGGTTGCAGCTTCAACAAATCTTTATTACAAAGTCAGTAGGAAATAGAAAGGGAAGAGAAGAAAATCGGCATGCCTGGCAGACAGGCTGAAGAGCTGGAAAATGGAACTTTCCCCGTCCTCAGACTCTGACATACAGTTTCCTTATTGGCATGTTCTTATCAGTGTTACCAAGACAATGGGCTAGTAACTTATCTCTTAGGCAGGTGGTGCCTCCTTGTCTACAGGCAGTGCACTTACTAAGTGCAGGGGTCAATAATCTATCTTGTTTTTACCTCTGTTGTATTGGACTGTATTGGTTGCCCATCAACTATGGGTGCTTTGAAGTGACACAGAGTTTACATTTCCCACACCAAAGCCGGGTCCCAAAGAACAGGAGGGAAACAGAGGCACAAATTACAGCCAGTGTAACTGTGTGTAATCTCTAAGAGCAAGGCATAAGGCTCTTTTTAATTGTTTTTATATATTTGTAAGTCTAAAGGCTTCAATTGCCTCTATGTATTTTTAAGGCTAAAGACTTTGTCTTTACATTCTTACTATGGGAAGACAGTAGGACAAAGGGCAGAAGAGAGGGGGAGTTCTGGAATGTAACAGGCCAACCTATTTCTCCCTGCCTGAGTGCCTGTGCAGCACCCAGACTCTGACTGCCTTTTTGTTTTTATTGGAAATTAATACCGGAGCAATTTTTTTTTTAAACCGAGAATTGAACTCAGGAACATTCTATCTCTGAGCTACACCCCCAGCCCTATTTTTTTTTTTTTTTCGGTACTGGGGTTTGAACCCAAGGACATTTTACCTCCGAGCTACACCCCCTGTCCTATTTTTTATTCTTTATTTTAAAACAGGGTCTCACTAATTTGCGGAGGGCCTCACTAAGTAGCTAAGGCTGGCCTCAAACCCCGATCCTCTGGTCTCAGCCTCCCCAGCCCTATTTTTTATTCTTTATTTTGAAACAGGTTCTCACTAAGTTGTGGAGTGCCTCACTAAGTAGCTAAGGCTGGCCGCGAACCTGCAATCTTTCTGTCTCAGCCTCCCAAATACTGGGATTACAAGCATATACCACCACACCCAGCTCCAGCACAATTTTTACCTTTAACTTTTACATTATTTTGAAAGTAGACATGTGATATTAATTATAGTGATTTGTTTGCGGTTTTTATCATTTGTGCCTAATCATCATATAACAAATTTATATACTTGAGCCAGGCATGGTGATGCACACTTGTAATCCCAGTACCTGGAAGCCTGAGACAGGAGGACTATAGGTTTGAAGCCAGCCTCAGCAAGTATGTGAGGCCCTCCGCAATTTAGAGAAACCCCACTTAAAAATAAAAAATAAAATACAGCTGGGAGTGTAGCTCAAAGGGAGAACACCCTTTGAGCTGGGTTTTTTGTTGTTGTTGTTGCTTTAGTCTGATTAGCTGATCACAACAACATAAAACACATAAGCACACACAGAAGAAATGTTACCTAAACCCAGAGTATAAGTGTGTCAAAGCACATGTTTTCCAAACTTCAGTTAGAAGGCAAAAGTAATAGATACCAGAACCATTTCCCAGCTCTGAGTTACAGAAAAAGTACCACGTGGTTCCAGCCATAAAATCTACAGATCCTTTGGAGTTCTATGGAAAACAAAGCAAGCATGCTTTTAGTCTTGAAAGTAGACCCATTTCATTCATACGTCAGAAATCACTTAGATCCAGCAACTAAGAATGGCCAAGACTCAAGATGGTGTTTAGATGAAGTCTGTGCAATCTACAACTGAGGTTCCATGAGGTATCATTTCTATGGGGAGTCTCATTCAGAGGTGAGATGTGACTCATTCTGATAAGTAATGTAGATCTTAATTATAGGTTTCCATAAAAGTTATATGTAAAGCTTCCTACCCTCAGCAGTTTAGCAAGACCCTGTTTCAAAATTTAAAAAAATGAAAAAAAGGCTGGGGTATAACTCAAAGGTAGAACACCCCTAGATTCAACTCCCAGTACTAAAAAATAAAAATAAATAAATAAATAAACCTCTCTCCATTTAATCAGTATGTATTTTATGCAGGTATCGAATTACCACACCGCTTGCTTTGGTAGCACATACACTAAAATTGGAACAATACAGAGAAGATTAGCATGGCCCCTGTGCAAGGACAACATGCAAATTCATGACACGTTACAATTTTTTAAAAAATGATCACACTGTGCCCCATAAATGTGTACCATTGTTACGTGTCAAATATGTATGTATGTATGTATGTATGTATGTATGTATGTATTTTTACATTGGTACTGGGGATTGAATCCAGGGGGCATTCTACCTCTGAGCTACATGCCAGCCCTTTTTATTTTTTAATTTCCTTTTGAAACAGGGTCTAGTTTGCTGAGGCTGACCTCAAACCTGTGATCCTCTTGTCTCAGCCTCTCAACTACTGAGATTATAGGTATGCTCCACTGTTCCCAGTTATGCATCAACTTTTAAAGTTAATGGTAATAATAAGGAATAACATCTTACTTAGAAATACATACACAGAGGATGAACGTTTTTGGTTTACTTAGTCTATTGTAAGCATTTGCTCACTTATTTTTCTTCCTCTTGAGAGTGTGTTGTGGCTTTTATAACATTAAATAACAGGAATATAATTTTACAACCATGCTGGAATGCATTCAGGCTGGTTGTAAAATATAGATGTCCATAATAGATGAAATAACGATATTTGCTGAATTCTCTTCTGAGAGAAATATTTTTATTGAGATATTTTATTAGCATTGACCTTTGATAGTCAATAGCATACTACTTCAAATAAATACTCATGTTTGATTTAAAAGAAAACTCTCTCCCATCCCAAAGTTCATGTTGCTTAAGCCCTATAATTTGTATGATTTTGCTAGGATGTGATAGGTATTAGTTCTTAGTCTATTACCTAGTATCTGTGTACAGGACTCTACTTAATTTCTACTTTTCATTAATGAAGAAGAAAGTTGTTATACAGATGAACATTTTCAAGTAGATAATGAATAAAATAGAGAAAATCTACTTCCATGTGAATAAAATACAAAGAAAGAGAAGAACCCCACAAGAAGGCTATTTAAATTATACTTAAGTTGGAGATACTTTAAAAAACTTTAAGGACATTAATCAAAGTTCTTTTAATTACTGAACATATCAAACTAAATGAAATCAAAATATCAAAGAAAACACAGGTTATAGGATTTAGAATTGGGAGAAATGTAAGAAAGCGTGTACTAGAATCTAGCTCACAATGTGGAAATGTCTCTTTTTTCCTTTCTTTCTTTTTTTTTTTTTCCCCAGAAACCCCAGCACAAGTACATCGATTTGTGCTTGCACACATCTCACCTATCAAAACTCAACTCATAGCCAGGTGTGGTGGCACACGCTTGTAATCCCAGTACTTGAGAGGCTGAGACAGGAGGATCTGAGTTCGTGGCCAACCTCAGCTACTTAGTGAGGCCCTCCATAACTTAGTGAGACCCTGTTTCAAAATAAAGAATAAAAAATAGGACTGGGGGTGTAGCTCGGAGGTAGAATGCCCCTGTGTTCAATCCTCAATTCCAAAAAAAAAAAAACTCAACTCATTGGTACATTGGTATTTGTTCTGCCATCTGAAGCAACAAACTTACATGCTCTTCAGTAGATGATTGTTTAATATTTTAAGACATGTATTATTTTCTCATGATCTTGTCTTCTCTAACCCAAGTTCCCCAATTCCATAACATTTCTCATATCCCAAACTTAATTTTTCAATTTTACTTTTAGTTCACAAATAATAATTGAATACATTAACAGGGTGCTGTGTGTATTTTGATATATGTTACATTGTGAAATTATCAAATCAAGCTAATTAACAAATCCATCACCTCAAATACTTTTTTTATGGTTGAAAACACTAAACTCTACTCTTTTAGCCATTGTGAAATATACAATACATTACTTATTATAGTCACTACCCTTTGAATTATATCACTAAAGCTTATTCCACTAATTGAAAAATTGTGCCCTTTGATCAACATATTTCCTTTATCCACTCACACACTTCCTCCAAACTCGGGTAAACATCATTCCACTCCCTACTTCTCTGAGATTGACTTCTATTAGATTGGCTTCTTTAGAATTCACATCTAGATTCCACAAGTGAGAGCATGTAGGTTTTGCCTTTCTCTCCCTGGCTTATTTCACTCAACACAATGTCCTTTAGGTTCATTCATGTTGTTACAAATGACAGATAGTCCCTCATTTTAAAGGCTGAGTAGTGTCCATTGTGTGTATGTGCCATAATTTCTCTATCCATTCATCTAATGATAGATGCTTAGGTTGGTTCCATATTTCAGCTATTGTGAATAACGCCACAACAAACCCGGAAGTACAGCCCTCTCTTCAGCATACTGATTTCAGTTCCTTTGGAAATATGCACAGAAGTGGAATTGCTGAGTCAGATGGCAGTTCTCCTTAGTTTCCTGAGGAATCTGCATACTGTTCTACACAATGGCTGTATTAACAGTGCACAAAGGTTCCCTTTTCCCTACCTCCTTGCCAACGCTTACTCATCTTCTGTTGTTTTGGTAATAGACATTCTACGTGGTATGAGGTTATCTCAATGTGATTTAATTTGCATTTCCCTTGATTAGTGAAGATGAGCATTTTTACATATCTGTTGGCCATGCATATGTCTTTTTTGAGAAATATCTATGTAGGTTCTTTGCCTATTTGTTGATTCGGTGTTTTGTTTTCTTTTATTGAGTTGTTTGGATTCATTCTGTATTTTGGACATTAGCATCTTATCAGATGCATGATTTGTAATGTAAATATATCCTCCTAATCCATGGTTGTCTCTTCACTCAGCTACATATTTCCATGGTGTATAGAAGCCTTTTTTTTTTTTTTTTTTTTTTTGCGGTACTGGGGATTGAACCTGGGGGCATTCTACCTCTGAGCTACACCCTCAGCCTTATTTTTAATTCTTTATTTTGAAACAGGGTCTCACTAAGTTGCAGAGGGCCTCACTAAGTAGCTGAGGCTGGCCACAAACCTACAATCCTCCTGTCTCAGTCTCCCAAGTACTGGGATTACAAGCGTGTGCCACCATACCAGGCTATAGAAACCTTTCGGTTTGGTACAATCCCATTTATTTATTTATTTATTTTTAATTTTCTGGCTGTGCTTTTCTTCTGCCCCTAATACTAGGAATTGAACCCAGGAGCACTCTGCCAGTGAGCTATATCCCCAGTTAGCCCTTTTTTATTTTGACAGAGTCTCCTTAACTTGCCCAGGCTGGCCTTGAACCTGTGATCCTCCTGCCTCAGTCTCCCCAGTAGTTGAGATTAAAGGCATGCACCACCATGCCCATCTGTTGCCAGTGATTTGGGAGTCAGATCCAAGAAATCTTCACCCAGACCAATGTCCCTACATTCTCTTCTATAATAGTTTTGCAGTTTCACATATTATGTGTGAGTTTTTGATCCACTTTGAGTTGATTTTTTTTTTTTTTTTTTTTGCGGTACTGGGGATTGAACTCAGGGGCATTCTACCTCCGAGCTACACCCCCAGCCCTATTTTTTATTCTTTATTTTGAAACCGAGTCTCACTAAGTCACAGAGTGCCTTACTAGGTAGCTGAGGCTGGCTGCGAACCCAGATCCTCCGGTCTCAGCCTCCTGAATGCTAGGATTACAAGCGTGCGCCACCACGCCCGGCTTGAGTTGATTTTTTAATATGGTGTATTTCAAGCTTTTAATCACCTTGCCACCATAGTGTTTTAGCTTATCAATATTATTCTTTCAAGTGTAGTATCTTTTCTAACTGAACTACTATATTCAATAACATTTTTTTAAATCTGGCATTTTAAAGATTTTTTATTAACTATTCATTTATTTTTGTTGTACTGGGGATTAAACCCAGGGGCAATATACCTCTGACTTACTTAGGCCCAGCCCTTTTTATTTTTCGACTTACAACCCCAGTCCTTTTTATTTTTTATTTGGAATCAGGGTCTTGCTAGTTTTCTAAGAGTTTCGCTACATACCTGAGGCTGTCTTTGAACCTGTGATTTTCCTGTCTCAGCCCCCTAAGTACAGGTATTACTTGTGTGTGCCACCACACCCAAGTAAATCTGGCATTTTTTGAAGAGATGTATTTCACATTTTTTCCATGTAATTGAAGTTCTTTCTTTAAAATAGTAAGAAAAAAATTAACTAAATCCTCTGCAATACAAAAGCACCCTTTCTTATGATAACTTACACAATTTTATAAATAAGAATGAATCTGCTGCTGGGCAAAGCAGGGCATACCAGTAATCTCAGCTACTCAGGAGGCTGAGGCAGAAAGATTGCAACTTCAAGGCCAGCTTGAGCAACTTAGTGAGGCTCTCTCTGGGGTTGTAGCTCAGTGGTAAGGAGCTTGACTGGCTTGCAGAATGTCCTGAGTTCATTCCCCTAGAGAAGAGTGGGCGGGGAAGTGAGAGAGTATGAATGAGAATATGGATCTGCTTTCTGGAGCAGCAGTGTATTAACTTTGCCTGTCCAGCAGATGGCACTGGAGATTCTGCACAGTAATTTTGATCTAGTGTAGCACTGCCCAACCCCTTCATGTCATAGCACAGCTACAAAATAAGTAGAAAATAAGGGGCAGAAAAATAAAGGCATGTGGAACCGACAGAGAATAGTCTGAAGATAACTCAAGGATCCCCTTAGCTGTCCTCAGACCCAAAGGACAATGGTATGTTGTAATATCATTTAATGAATTGCAGTCCACAGTGCCCTGGTGTAATGGTGCCCTGATCTAGATCATCTTCTTATCAATTTGGGGACTAATGTGGATTTATGCTTTTAAAATGTGGTTTAGCCAGGTATACTGGCACATGCTTGAAACCCCAGTACTTGGGAGGCTGAGACAGGAGGATCACAGATTCGAAAATAGACTCAGCAACTTAATAAGGCTCTCAAAAACCTAGTGAAACTCTGTTTCCAAATAAGAAATTAAAAAATCGGGTTGGGGGTGTAGCTTGGAGGTAGAATGCCTCTGAGTTCAATCCCCAGTACCACAAAAATAAATAAATAAATAAGTTTTACAAATATTAATCGTACTAGCTATATCAGTAGGAAAGCAAAAAGAATTCCAAAGGTAGAAGTAAGAAAAGTGTTTTAAAGAAGTTGATAAAAGCAGAGGTTTAAGAGGGGCATGGTGGCACACCTATAATCCCAATATTTAAGAGACTGAGACAGGAGGATGCAAGTTCAAAGCCAGCCTCAGCAACTTAGTAAGGCTGCCAGCAACTTAGCAAGACCCTGTTTCCAAATAAAAAATAAAATAGGGCTGGGGGTATAGCTCGGAGGTAGAATGCCCCTGGGGAGTTCGATCCCCAGCACCACAAACAAAACAAAACAAACAAACAAAAAAAAACAGAGATATGCATTATAATGAGACAACTCACTTACAGTAGGAACAAATCTGAAAAGCATACCATCAGTGAAAATGCCATTTGCTATGGAGCAATTTGTGCGCCCTAACTCCCCAAATTCATGTTAAAGCCCTAACCCATCTCACAACTATATTGGAGATACAGCATTTAAGGAGGGGATTTATTTTTGTACTTGGGATTGAACCCAGGGGCATTCTACCTGAGCTATCCTGCCAGCTGTACTTTTTTAAAAATTTGAAACAGGGTCTCACTAAGTTTGCTGAGGCTGGCCTCGAACCAGTGATCCAGTGATATTCCTGTCTCAGCCTCCCAAGTACTGGGATAGCACTTAAAGTTAAGTGAGGCCACAAGGTAGAGTCATGATCCAAAGAAACTGAAGCCCTTTAAGAAGGTGCCATGGTACAGGCCTGTAATCCCAGTACTTGGGAGGCTCAGACAGGAGGATCACAATTTCCAGGTCAGCCTCAACAAGTCAAGAGAGGCCCTCAGGAACTTAACTGGACACTTTCAAAATTAAAAAATAAATAAATAAAATAGAGATGGGGGTGTGGCTTCAAAGTAGAATACCCTTGGGTTCAATACCACTAGAAGAAGAAGAAAAAGGAGGTGGGGGAGGGGGCAGGAGAAGGAAGAGAAAAAGAAGAAACACCAGAGAGCTTGTTCTCTCTCTCCCTCCCACCATGTTAAGAACAGTGAGATGGTTGTCACCTACAAGCCAGAAAGAGGGCCCTGACCAGAATCCACCGTCCTGGTACTGACTTCCAACCTCCAGAATTGGACAAAAATAAATATCTATTGTTTAGGCATTCAGTCTATGGTCTTTTGTTATGGCTGCCCAAACAGACTAATTCATCGTTTTCTACAACAAATAATAATTGGCAAGAAGAAAAGTAATTGACAAAATGAAAACACTGTTGAACATGTGAAGAAAGATCAGTGTCAACTCATAGAGACTTGATTTTTTTCCTCATAGTGAATAAACAGACTTGTCATCCTCTTGGTCTTGTTGCCTTGGATTTTTAGTACTCTTGGCTGGGACTGAAGCTATTGAGGGGCGTTAGCTTTACATAGGCACCTCAGTTCTGTTCCACTCTTCAGGTGGTTGTAAGAGGCCTCCTGATCAGCATGAAATCCCTGGTCATCACCGAGTCAATACCACTGCTCTCATCCACCTGCCAAGGTTTTTGCAGCATAGATTCTTCGTCTTTCTTTTCTTTGTTTAGTGTGTGTGTGTTACTGGAGATTGAATCCAGGGGCATTCTACCTCTGAGCTACAACCCCAGCCCTATTTTATTTTTATTTTGAAACAGGGTCTCACTAGGTTGATGAGAGTCTCACTACTTGCTGAGGCTGTCCTCAAACCTGCGATCCTCCTGTCTCAGCCTCCCAAGTACTAGTATCACAAGTGTTTGCCACCACGCCCAGTTCCATGCCTCATCTTTTGAGGAATCTCCATACTGATTGTGGTTATTGTTGGAACAGAATCCCCACAAAAGCATCCCAGCATGGCAAACATCGGTTTCTTTTCCGGGCATCAGCTGGCAATGGGCATCAGCTGGCGGTGACATCCTGTGCCCTGGGGTCAGCCAGCCTATCCCCTCTGGCCGGCTCCAATTTCTTCTTCGTCGCACCCTATGAAGCCCCATACCTGGTCCTGCAAGACTGCCCCCTACCCTCCCTATAAATATTGGTGGTTTCCCTTTGTACTCAGGAACAATAAACTTTCTCCCTCTCTATCACTCTGTTCCTCCGGCCTCTGGGATCCCCCTTAGCCCTTACAGTTATACTCATTTACAATCCCACCAATAGTGTTTAAGACTTCCCATTTCCCCATATTCTTGCCTTTGTTGTTGTTTGTGTTAATGACTGCATTCTAACTGGTGTTAGATGATATCTCATTATAGTTTTGATTTGCATTTCCCTAATTGCTAATGAGGTTACGCATTTTTTCATATATTTGTTGGCCATTTGCTTTTCTTCCTTAGAGAAGTGTCTGTTCAGTTCAATTGCCCATTTTTTAAACTGGGTCATTTGTTTTATTTAGTGTTAAGTTTTTTGAGTTCTTTGTATATTCTAGGCATTATTCCTCTATTCGAGAAGTAGCTGGCAAAGATTTTCTCACATTTTGTATATTCCTTCTCCAGACTCTTGTTTCTTTTGCTGCACAGAAGCTTTTTAGTTTGATGCCATCCTATTCATTGGTTCTTAATTTTATTTTCTGAGCTCTGAGGATCTTGTTGAGGAAGTACCTATATTTACCCACCAGGACCTATATGATGGAGATTTGGTACTATGTTTTCTTCTACCAATTGCAATAAGGCAAAGGGCCTTTCAGCAACACTGTTCCCCTAAAGAACACTGTGCTAAGCTGGCCTATTAACCTTCAGCCTGTTTCTTCCTTAGGCTGCAAATGAATCTCAGGACCATCCTTCACACTTCACTGGCATCTTTTTTTATCATCATCATCATCATCATCATTTGTATGTATATATGCATGTATTTATTATTTATTTATTATGGTTTGGGGATTGAACCCAGGAACCCTCAACCTCTGAGTTACACCCCAGCCCTATTTTTTTACATTTTTATTTTGAAACATAGTCTCGCTAAGCTGCTGAGACTGGCCTGGAACCTGTGAACCTCCAGTCTCTACCTCCCAAGTAATGGAATAACAGGCATGCACCACCACACCAACTCACTGGGGTAATTTTTGTGAGCCAGCTTTGATTCTCATTTCTCATCATCACCACCTATATAGTAAGTTTCACTCATGCCCAGACACCCAGATCTAGGATGTTTCTGGCAGATGGGCCAGCTGCAGTGCCCTCTCTTCTGAGACCTCAGAAGGGAGCAGCCTAGAAGCCCTGGGGGAAGGTGAGCAGGGGGCTGTGGTGGCTGCCTCAACTGCTTTACTGCACCCAGCCCCATGGAGGCTCCACCCCTGGCTGCTGCAAGACAGAAGACCCAGGAGGTCAGCAGGGGAGGACAGCTGAGGAGGCCAGCAGGGGAGGACAGCTGAGGAGGCTGGCAGCAGAGGGGCATTTGTGCTTTGACCCTGCCAAAAATGCTGACGCAGGCAATACCATTGTGGGAAGACCCCTGACAGGCGGGGGAGTGGGGGGCGGGCTCCTGAACCCCCAGAATTCTCCTCTAAACATTTTTCTACATGTCCTCGCCCCCATTCCACTTGTCCCAGCTGCACTCTCCCGAGTCCTAGCCGAGGTCCCTGGCTGGCCTTGCTCATCCTGTGTCCTTGCTCATGAATGGCCCTCCCCTCCCCAAGTCTGTTCTACCTCTGCCATTTCTAATCTTATTTTTACACAAAGTTCACCAGGAAAGCCCTCAAGCAGAAATGAATACCATTCCCCAAGCTTTGAGGTCCTCCAGCATCTGAACCCGTGGCACCTTACCTACTTGGTGATGGGAGTTACAGTGGGTGATTTATAAAACGCTGGTGTCATCCATCCCCCCCAAAAAACTCTCACGGATGTGGAGAACACTTGGGAACCAACCCATTATTTTAATAAGTGTAAATAAGGCAAAGAATAAAACATTTATGTCTTGATTAAACATATTATCAGGGTAACCTAATAGCAGCCTGGGGAAGCTTCTCTTTACAGAAGATGCCAACTAACATAGGAAGCAGAGATGGCGGAATGGAAACATAGCCCATTCTTCCATAACCCCGGAAGAATTAGCAGATCTAGGCAACAATTTTGAATGCTGTTAACAAAGATCATCTGACATTACAAACTTTTTTTTTTTTTTTTGTATTAAAGATCGAACCCAGGGACATTCTACCTCCGAGCTACACCCTCAGATCCATTTATTTATTTATTTATTTATTTATTTATTTATTTATTTATTTATTTATTTATTTTTGCGGTACTGGGGATTGAACTCAGGGGCATTCTACCTCCGAGCTACACCCCCAGCCCTATTTTTTATTCTTTACTTTGAAACCGGGTCTCGCTAAGCTGTGGAGTGCCTCACTAGGTAGCTGAGGCTGGCCTCGAACCCGGATCCTCCGGTCTCAGCCTCCCGAATACTGGGATTACAAGTGTGCGCCACCACACCCGGCTAGATCTTTTTATTTTTATTTTTTGTGGTATTGGGAATTGAACCCAGAGGCATTCTACCTTCAAGCTACACTCCCAGCCTGATTTTATTTCTTATTTGGAAACGGTGTTGCTAGGTTGATGAGAGTCTCATTACTTGCTGAGGCTGTCCTCAGACTTGTGATTTGTGATCCTCCTGTCTTAGCCTCCCAAGTACTGGGATTACAAGAGTGTGTCACCATTCCTGGTTCTAGTTTTTATTTTGAAACATGGTCTCCCTAAGTTGCTGAGGATCTCACTACTTTGCTGAGGTTCTGGTGCTCCACAATCCTCATTGTGTCCATTTAGGATTTAATGAAGGGGAATTTATTCCTGTCCTTAGGGTTTTCCTTTTTTGTATGTGTATGGTACTAGGGATGGAACCCAGGGGAATTCTACTTCTGAGCCATAACCCCAGCCCTATTTTATTCTTTTATTTTGAAACGGGGTATTATTAAGTTGAGTAGGGCCTCACTAAGTTGCTGGGCTGGTCTCAAGGCTTCCATCCTCCTGTCTCAGCCTCCCAAGTACTAGAATTACAAGAGTGTGCCACCATGCCAGGCATTGGACAGGATTTTTACAGTGACCTCTCTCCCGGAGAGGATATGAAGGGCCACTTTGACCCAGGCAAAGCTGCCCTGGCCAATGTCTCTCAGGATAGTATCATGATCTGTGAGGGCATCCTTACAGGGAGAGCTGGCAGAGGAGCCTGGCCTCTCCTCACTTTCTCTCTATCTCCTAGCACTGTCCACCACAACTAAGGATGCTAGCTACAAAAACAAAATAACAAACCCAACACACATACACAACAACAACACCAAAAGCCCAAACCAACAAATCAGATCCAAAGCCACCAAACCACCAAATGATGTGGCAAGTGCTGGAGACTCCCTCACAAGGGCTCCTTGTGAGGTCAGAGCCGCAAACAGCCAGGTCACTGCTGGGCGTGGCCCACTGCAGCTGGCTCACCTTTGAGCTTTCAGGACCTTTTCCACTTTAATAAGAAGAATAAGGACTCTAGATGCTTTTTTTACATCTAGTGGGTTTTTTTAGTGGGTTATTGAGACTGATGTTTATTGTTTAAAAATTAAAATTTGTAGACTGCTTCAATGCTTTTTTTTTTCATTTTGGGTCAAGAAAACCTAATTAAATTTTTGACTTCTTAAGACCTCATAATATCTACACTCAAGGGATTCAATTTCTTTTTCTTGCAACTTGAAATGATTGCTGTCAAAAGAATTGTAGCACATCACTCACATCGTGAATAACGTTCCCTAAGACACCATAGGGAACGTTATTAACATCTGTGGGGCTGAGAAAAAGGGAGATTTCTAATTGCCCCATGAGGTCCTCATCACATTTCTTTCATATAATTATTTTTAAGTTTTTTGTTTGTTTTTTGGTACTAGGGATTGAACCCAGGGGCATTCTAGCCCTGAGCTACATCTCCAGCCCTATTTTTTATTCTTTATTTTGAAACAGGGTCTCACTAAGTTGCATAAAGCCTCACTGTAGCTAAGGCTGGCCATGAACCTGAATCCTCTGGTTAGCCTCCCAAGTACTGGGATTACAAACGTGCGCCACCGTGCCCGGCTTATTTTTAAGTTTGATTGGAGCCTTGTTATTATACATCATAGGTTAAATGTGATATACACAGTACTTGACGTATTTGCTTCAGCATCCCTCCTGGCTCCCACTCCTCCCTCCCTGTACAAGTTAGTGTGATTGGTACTGATACCTTCATACCTGGACATAGCAATATTTGAACAGTTTCCTTCCTCAAGCCTCTTTTTCCCTTCCCCATCTCTGTCCCACAATCCCTCCCACTATTCTACTGATCTCTCTCTTCATTTATCTAAAATCCATTATCTTTCCTATTTTCTCTCTAGTTTCCACATATGAAAGAAAACATAAGACTCTTGACTTTCTGAGACTAGCTGATCTCACTTAGTATCATATTCTATAATTCCACCCATTTTCCTGAAACTGACATAGTTTTCTTCTTCTTTATGACTGAGTAGAACTCCATATGTGTATGGAACATCTTTTCTTTGTCCATTTATCTGTTGACAAACACCTAGGTTGTTTCTTTAATTTGGCTATTGTTAATTGTTATGTTATAAACATGAGTATGAGCCGGGCATGGTGATGCATGCCTGTAATCCCAGTACTTGGGAGGCTGAGACAGGAGGATTGCAGGTTGGAGGACAGCCTCAGCAAGTAGTAAGATTTTCATCAACCTAGTGAGACCCTGTTTCAAAATAAAAATAAAATAGGCTGGGGGGATAACACAGAGGTAGAATGCTCTTGGGTTCAATCCCCAGCACCACGAATAAATGAATAAAGAAACAAACATGAGTACGAGCCAGGCATGGTGGTGCATACTTGTAATCTCAGTATTTGGGAGATTGAGACAGAAGGATAGTGGATTTGAGACCAGCCTTAGTAATTTAGCAAGGCCCTGTTTCAAAATAAAAGATAAAATTAGGCTGTGAGGCCAGGCATGGTGGCGCACACTTGTAATCCCAGTATTTGGGAGGCTGAGACCAGAGGATCCGGGTTTGCGGCCAGCCTCAGCTATTTAGTGAGGCCCTCTGCAACTTAGGGAGACCTTGTTCAAAATAAAGAATAAAAAAAAATAGGGTTGGGGGTATAGCTCGGAGGTAGAATGCCCCTGAGTTCAATCCCCAATACCACAAAAAATTTAAAAAATTGGGCTGTGAGTATAGCTCAGAGGCAGAACATCCCTGACTTCAATTCCAAGTACCACAAAAAAAAAAAAAAAATTTTAAATTATCGGTATGAATATATCACTATAGTATTCTGACTTTAATTCTTTTGGAAAGATACCAAGGAGTGGTATAGCTAGTTCATATGGTGGTTCCATGCCTTGTCTTTTGAGGAACCTCCATTATTGATTGTGGTTATACTAATTTACAATCCCACCAACAGAGTATAAGACTTCCCATTTCCCCACCTTCTTGCTAGCATTTACTATTGTTTGTATTGATGACTGCTATTCGTGTGTGTGCGCGCGCGCGCGCACATGGGCACACGTGTGTTTCTTTCTGGGAACTGAACCCAGGGGAATACTACTGCCAAGCTATACCCCCAGCCCTATTTTATTTTTATTTTGAAACAGGGTCTCACTAGGTTGATGAAAGTCTCACTACTTGCTGAGGCTGTCCTCCAACCTGCAATCCTCCAGTCTCAGCCTCCCAAGTACTGGGATTACAGGCAAGTGCCACTCTACCCAGCTGATGACTGCCATTTTAACTGGTATTAGATGGAATCCCAGTATATTTTTGATTTTCATTTCCAAGGTTACTAATGAGATTGAATATTTTTTCATATATTTGTTGGCCATTTGCTTTTCTTCTTTAGAGAAGTGTCAGTTCAGTTTATTTGCCCATTTTTAGATTGGGTCATTTGTTTTATTTAGTGTTAAGTTTTTTTGAGTTCTTTGTATATTCTAGATATTAGTCTCTATTCAAGGAATAGCTGGTAAAGATTTTCTCACAGACTATATATTCCTTCTTCAGATTCATGTTTCCTTTGTTGTACAGGAGCTTTTAAATTTGCTGCCATCCTATTCATTGGTTCTTAATTTTATTTCCTGAGCTCTGAGGGTCTTGTTGAGGAAGTACCTACATTTACCTATCAGGACCTATATGATGGAGATTTGGTCCTATGTTTTCTTCTAATAATTGCAAACTTTCTAGCCTAATTTCTGGGTCTTTGACCCAGTTTGACTTTGTGCAGAGTGAGAGATAGGGGTCTAATTTTATTCCTTGACATATGGATATCCAGTTTTCCTAGCACCATTTGTTGAAAAGTATATCTTTTCTCCAGCATATGTTTTTGGAACCATTGCCAACAACCAAGTGACTAACAAAGAACAAAACCATGTCATTTGCAGGAAAATGAATGGAACTAGAGAACATTATGTTAAGTGAGTTTAGCCAGTCACAGAAAATTCCTATGTTTTCTCTCATATATGGAAGCTAGGAAGAAATCAGAATATAAGAGGAAATCCAGATAAAGAAGGAGAAACTCCAGTGGAGTGATAGAGGGGGCCTAAGGGAGTGGGGAGAAAGAGAGAGAGAGGAAGGGAGACTTGAAGGAAACACTTCCATTGATGCTATATACATATATGAAATTACCAATGACAAGTGAGGTAGGATCCAGGGGAAGCTCACAAAGTGCTTCGTGCATGGATATCTCTATCAGTGTGAACTTCATTATGATGTGTTATTACAATGCACCAATAAATGTGTATTAAAAGTCAACTGGCTCTAAGAGTGACGATTTGTTCTATATCTTCTGTTCCATTTGTCTATGTGCCTGTTTTGAATGACATTGGTATTTTGATAGAAATTGCACTGAATCTGTAGATTGCTTTTGGTAGTATGGCCATTTTGACAATATTTATTTTGCCTATGAAAGAACATGGAAATTGTTTCTATCTTCTAAAATCTTCTTCAGTTTCTTTAGCGCTC
>PVLC010000478.1:182899-211531 GCA_004027655.1 Graphiurus murinus
TTTTTTTTTTTTTTTTTTTTTTTTTTTTTTTTTTTTTTTTTTTTTTTTTTTTTTTTTTTTTTTTTTTTTTTTTTTTTTTTTTTTTTTTTTTTTTTTTTTTTTTTTTTTTTTTTTTTTTTTTTTTTTGCAGTACTGGGGATTGAACCTAGGGGCATTGTATCTCTTAAGTTATATCCCCGGACCCATTTTATATCCTTTATTTTAAAACAGGGTCTCATTAAGTTGTGGAGGGCCTCACTAAGTAGCTGAGGCTGGCCACGAACCTGGGATCCTCCTGTCTCAGCCTCCCAAGTACTGGGATTACAAGTGTGTACCACCACGCCCAGCTACTAAGTATTTTTCTTTTTGAGGCTGTTGCGAATATAACTGGTTTCTTTGGATTTCTTTTTCAGTGGATTGGTGGTTGGTGTATAGAAAAGCTATTGAAAGTGGGGGGTAGTATACAGGGAAAATATACCAAGCAATGTGTGCATGTATGTTTGTCTAACTTTGAATCTCATTGTGATGTATAATTACATGGCATCAATAAAAATATTAAAAAGTAAAAAAAGGCTATAAATTTTTATAAGCTCATTTTGTATCTGGATACATTAATGAATTTGTTTATTGGCTCTAGAAGCCTACTGGTGAGTGTTTTTGTTTGTTTGTGTTTAATCTTGCAAGTACAGGATCACATCTTGGGCACTGTTAGTCCTGCATGGCAGGCTCCAGGAAGTGGATGAGTCCGCCTTGAGCAGCTCCTTGGTCTGTCATTTCTCCATAGGGTGACCTCTCTTTAACAGGACCTGTGCTGTAGATGGACTGGTTGAGTCCCATGGTCCATTCCCTGGGTCTCAGTGTCTTCAAGTGCCACCGCATGGATGAACAGCTTCTGTTTCTTTTTTTTTTTTAGGTACTGGGGATTGAATTCAGGGGCATTCTACCTCCAAGCTATACCCCCCAGCCCTATTTTTTATTCTTTATTTTGAAACAGGGTCTCACTAAGTTGTGGAGTGCCTCACTAGGTAGCTGAGGCTGGCCGAGAACCCAAAGCCTCTGGTCTCAGCCTCCCAAATGCTGGGATTACAAGTGTGTGCCACCACGCCCGGCTACTTCTGTTTCTTTTCTTCCCCACCTTCCCTACCTCACAGTCAGACCGCAGTGTCTATAAGGAAGGCATCGTGGCCCTCATGTGGGCCATTGGAGTCATCAGCCACCAGCTCTGCATCACTGGGAATTTAGCCATCTTCTTTGGTCACAAATATGAGTCCATCCTTCCCTTCCTGCTGGGAGGAGGCCATGGCTGCCGCCCATCACTCAGTCCTGGCACAAGCAGCCATGACTCACCTCTCCTCAATATTAAACTTAATATTTTTTGAGGGGTGGGGGGTACTAGAGATTGAACCCAAAAGCATTCTACTTTGGAGCTCCACACTTAGCCCTTTTTATTTTTTAATTTTGAAATAATGTCTTGCTAAGGTGCTGAGTGTCTTGCTAAGCTGCTGAAGCTGGCCTTGAACTTGTGATCTTCCATCTCAGTTTCCCAAATACTGGAATTACAGGTGTGTGCCACCATGCCCTGCTAATATTAAGCTTATTTTTTAAACATTTCATCTTCTTGACCCTGTTGATAGTCTTCTTTTGTTCTTTGTTCATATCTACAATGGTTTGAATAGTCTTGTGCTTCACACTAAAGATAACTTCAAAGAGTAAGGCAAAGGCCTGTCAGGGACACTGCTTCCCCTAAAGAACACTGTGCTAGGCTGGCTTATCCTCCAGTCTGTGCTTCCTCCTTAGGTTCCAGAATGAATCTCAGGATTCACTGGCATCAGTTTTTTATTTTATTTATTTATTTTGGGTGCTAAGGATTGAACCCTGGAGCCCTAAACCTCTGAGCTAAACCCCCACCTTATTTTTTTGGTTCTGGCAATTGAACCCAGGGGCATTCTACCTCCAAGCTACACCCCCAGAGCTACACCCCCAGCCCTATTTTTTATTCTTTATTTTGAAACAGGGTCTCGCTAAGTTGTGGAATGCCTCACTAGGTAGCTGAGGCTGGCCACGAACCCAGATCCTCCAGTCTCAGCCTCCCAAATGCTGGGATTACAAGTATGCACCACCATGCCCAGCTCCCCGCCTTATTTTTTATACTTTCATTTTGAAACAGAGTCTCACTAAGTTGATAAGACTGGCCTGGAACCTGTGATCCTCCTGTTTCAGCTTCTCAAGTAATGAGATTACAGGTATGGGCCACCGTACCGGCTCACTGGGGTCATTGTTGTGAGCCAATTTTGATCCTCATTTCCCATGACCTCCACCTATATAATGTTTCACCCTTGGATGTTTCTGGCAGATGGACCACATTGCAGTGCACTCTCTTCTGAGGCCCCACAAGGGAGCAGCCCAGAGGCCCTGGTGTGGTGGAGTGCTCTGGTCCTGGCCTCCACAGCCTTGCCCTATCCAGCCCCATGGAGGCTCCACCATCACTGACTGCTGCAAGGCAGAGGACCCAGGAGGCCAGCAGCAGACGGGCATTTGTGCTCTGAAACCATCAATGCCACTGGTGGGAGCAATCAGATTACAGGAAGAGAGGCAGGTGTGCCTGGGGTGGGTTCTCAAACCCCCAAAATTGTCATCTAATATTTTTTCTGAGTGTCCTCACCCCATTCTCCTAAGTTCTAGGCGCAGTCCCTGGCTGCCCTTTCTCATCCTATGGCCTTGCTCATTAATGGCACTGGCTCACCCAAGCAGAAGTTCCACCTTGGCTGCCATTTCTAACCTTCTTTCATGATAATGTTCTCCAGAGAAGCCCTCAATCAGAAATGAATAATGAATAATGTTCCCCTAGTTCTTCCTGAAAATGACATAGTTTTGTTCTTTATGGCTGAGTAAAACTCCATGTGTGTATGCAACACATTTTTTTAATCTATTCATCTATTGACAAACAACTAGATTGTTTCCACAATTTGGCTATCATGAATTGTGTTATTATAAACATGGGTATGAGCCAGCTGTAGTGGTATATGCCTGTAATTCCAGTATTGGGAGACTGAGACAGGAGGATTGCAGGTTGGAGGACAGCCTCAGCAAGTAGTGATATTCTCATCAACCTAGCGAGACCCTGTTTCAAAATAAAAATAAAAAAGGTTGGGGGTATAGGTTAGAGGTGGAATGCCCCTGGATTCAATCCCCATTAACACACACACACACACACATACACACACACACATGCACACACACACATAAAATAAAAATAAAAATAAAAATAAAAGTGGGTATGAGTTGGGTGTGGTGATGCATGCTTATAATCTCAGTACTTGGGAGGCTGAGACAGAAGGATCACAGTTTTGAGACCAGTCTCAGTAAGTTAGTGAGACCCTGTTTCAAAATAAAAAATAAAATTGGGCCAGAGTTGTAGCTCAGAAGTAGAATACCCCTGAGTTCAATCTCCAGCACCACAAAAAGCAAAAAAAATTAAAACATGGGTATGCATATATTACTATAGTGTTCTGACTTTAATTATTTTGGAAAGATACAAAGGAGTGATATAGCTAGTTCATATAGTGGCTCCATGCCTTGTCTTTTGAGGAACCTCCATACTGATTGTGGTTATAACACATACACCAATAGTATATAAGACTTCCCATTTCCCTACATCTGCCACGAATGCCATAGTGTACAAAATACCACTTTTAAGTGTTTGCAAAGAATTGTTGAGCATATCAACTACTAGCACCCTGTCCATTAGTACTAATAACTTACTTATTATAAGTGTTAGCCACAACCATCTGTCTCTTGTTTTTATATATTTGGCAGAGCTGTCTGTAAATCAGATTCTTCTTTTTTTTTTTTTAGATGTCCAGGGGTCCTAGACCTCTAAAACCTCAAGAGGGACAGGCTTAGTTTCATAGCATCTTATAAGAACTCCATGAGTATACCCCAGAATAACACACTTGTTTTTGGTTATAATTTCCTGCTGGGTATTCAAGACCAAGTAGGTAGCCCTATGTTGGGCAAACATAAAATTTTACAAAATTATTTTGCTGTTAAGGTTAGTTAATGACCCTCAGGGTTAGTCTTAGGAACTTTGTGAGGCTTTTCCTTTACTAGCTGTGCCATCTGCCAGGTTGGGTCATGGTCTTGCTGACCACATGGCTTCCCTTGAAGCACTGGGAATGTTTCCCTCTTCAATGACTCTCCTTTTTACAGAATATGCACTGGTGGCTCTTAGCCTCTGGGATCTTTGCATCCCCTAATCAGGGGGTGGGGTAAGTTACTAGTATTTTAGAGCCATTAAGAGTCTCATTAATTTCCTGGGTCCTATTGAGCCTTGGAGGGCAAAGGCCAAAAATTGGCTGTTTCTCTCCCCCTGCCCTTTTATTTCCTGATTGTTCTCCAAGTCCCAGTTGAACATCTAGTAGGTTAATTTCACCAATCCTTGTTAATGAATAGGGGTCAATATTATACCCTATCTGTTTTCCAGGTAATGGCTATTAAAACATTGTCTAGGTTATTCTGTTAGAAGTTGTTCATCTGTAATATTAACAGATAATTACAAAGATATACAAGGAAAATATAAAACAAAACTATTAGGGACAAAATAAGTCGTTTGTATAATATTTATGATAATATTTGATGGCATAAACAATCCCCATTTAAATACCCAATCTTTAATTAGAGTGGCATGATTTAGAATGACAAGTGTTCAAGTATTCCTAACTATCTTTGCTTAAAGATGGTGATAATACAATTTAGGAAAACACAAATATAAACCTGAAAAAAGGCTATGAATATTAACAATTATTGTTTACAGGACACCAGATTGGTAAAGTGTTCTCTTAAGCTTTGCATTTCAGAGGATACTTGGGAAACACAAATATATCAAACTTACTAAGAAGCCAATAATAATTAATATCACAGTTGCACAAAAGTTAAAATGTATTAATTTTGTATTTATTTTTGGAGTGAAATTCAGAATCCATGGCTATGATTAGAGGTCTGTGTAGGTTAACAGCATTGACAAAAATCAAAGACTAGCTTTAGACCTTTTATAAGTTTAGGGATAAGCAGTAATGATCTCCAATAGCCTTATTATCTAATGAGTAATTGTATTCTTCCTGTACAATAATATAGTAAAATTTAAGCCAGGCGTTGTAGCACACGCTTGTAATCCCAGCATTTGGGAGGCTGAGACCGGAGGATCCAGGTTCGTGGTCAGCCTCAGCTACCTAGAGAGGCATTCCGCAACTTAGTGAGACCCTGTTTTGAATAAAAAATAGGGCTGGGGATGTAGCTTGGAGATAGAATGCCCCTGAGTTCAATCCCCAGTACCGCAAAAAAACAACAAAAAAACAAATCTCTTTAGTCAAAGCAAAAAGCTATAAAGCAGGTCTTAAATGACAGGGACTTTTGAATGGTACTAAACATATAAATGGCATAAGTTTAATAATTTCACTAGCCATTTTATATGATTAAGGTTCACAATGCACACTGCGTAATGAGATCACTTATTGGTTACCCCGCATGTATATAAAACTCATATATCTAACCTTTATAGGCTTTTATGAAACATTTGGATAAACTTCCTGTGTTCCTCATTTGCACTTTCTGTTTGAATGTTTCCCAAGCAGATGGGCAAGGACAGAGGTGCTGCAAAATAACTTTTGGATCTGCCATCCCATAACGATCTCCACCCTGACTCTGCTGAAATGCAATATACTAAATATCCCAAAAGCCTGATAAACACAAGGGATTATCTTGATAAATCAAAACCTTTCCTCTTAAACAAGCGCTTCATAAATGTTACTAGCAGCAGAAAACCTTATTGTTTTAAATAAGAAGAACATAGGAAATTACCTTAACAAACAAACAAAAAGTCAAACTCTTGTTCTCTAGGCTAGGTTTTGTAAACTTTTACCAAGAGCAGATTAATGTCTTAAGAAAACATAATTGCTTTAAACATAAAATCAATGTATCAAATGTGACTTTAGAAAACTTATTTTTATCTCTTGTAAATCATCTGGACCTCCCTTAAGCCCTCCTCAAGCCAATAAATATCTCTTTTTATTTATTGGGTTTTCTTACCTTTAAGACAATCCTTATATAAATCTTTTAACTTAGACAAAATACTTTTCAGTAAGAATGCTTAATTAATATGCAAACAAAAGTAATCTTAAGCTGTTCTTTACATATATGAAAACACAGTTGATAAAACAAATATATTGTCTCTTGTTGATGTTAACATTTAACAGGGCAGGGAAACAGGATGGGGGAAAGCCTAAGTATGACCAAAGGCTGGTGGCTTTATGCTGTAGCCCTAGAAACAGGAAAGTAAATTCCAGCATGGTGGTCTTCGCACTATAGTCCAAAGCTCTAATGGGAAACCCAGAAGCAACTGAGCCCATGGCTGCACCAATGGCCATAGGGAAGGAATCTGAATGCCTTACTTTAAAATCACAGTCTTTAGCCAGGCGTGATGGTGCATACTTAATCCCAGTACTTGGGAGGCTGAGACAGGAAAATCCAGGTTCGCGACCAGCCTCAGCTACTTAGTAAGGTCCTTTGCAGCTTAACGAGACCCCCTTTCAAAATAAAGAATAAAAAATAGGTCTGGGAGTGTAGCTTGGAGGTAGAATGCCCCTGCGTTCAATCCCTAGTACCGCAAAATAAATAAATAAATAAATAAATAAATAAATAAATAAATAAATAAATGAATAAATAAATAATCATAGCCTTTGCTACCATGATTACAAGCTGACCAGGCCTCTGATCTTTTTTTTTATGCAAAAATCTTTAACTGAGCCGGGCATGGTGGCGCACGCTTGTAATCCCAGCATTCGGGAGGCTGAGACCGGAGGATCCGGGTTCGAGGCCAGCCTCAGCTACCTAGTGAGGCACTCCACAACTTAGCGAGACCCGGTTTCAAAATAAAGAATAAAAAATAGGGCTGGGGGTGTAGCTCAGAGGTAGAATGCCCCTGAGTTCAATCCCCAGTACCGCAAAAAAAAAAAAAAAAAAAAAAAAAATCTTTAACTGAGCTCGGTGTAGTGGTGCATGCTTGTAATCCCAGTACTTGGGAGGCTGAGACTGGAGGATCCGGGTTCAAAGCCAGCCTCAGCTACTTAGTGAGGCCCTCTGCAACTTAGTGAAACCCTGCTTCAAAATAAAGACTTAAAAATAGGGCTGGTGGTATAGCTCAGAGGTAGAATGTCCCTAGGTTCTAGCCCAAGTACCACAAAAACAAAAACCAAAAACTTTTAACTACCCTAATTCCAATCCTCTCTTTGTTTCTAATCAAAGTATTAAAACTTTCTTCAGCCATCTTACTTTCTTTTGCAGCATTATCTCTTTCTGCTATTGATATTTGATGTGCAATTATTGAATATTTTGTTGTTTGGGATTTTCTCTGCCCATTTTATTAATCTGTCCATCACCTTTAAATTTGGACTCACACAAGGATTCACACTGATCCTAACAATGGACACTATACCTCTAGCATTACACTGAAGCAAATAATACAATTCCTTATTAGCCAGTCTGTATTTGTTAATTTATAAGTCAGGTGAACTAAAAGGCATTTGGATCCATTTTGTTCTCTTAATTCATGAGCACTCATTTATAACTGATATAACCAATTCTTATTTGGCCCAAACTAAAGTTGGCTGGTAGTAATACAGGCTCCTGGGTCCAGATGAAACAACAGTTAATCATCCTTTGTTCCTTTTTTGTTTTTTTCTCCCTAAGTCTATGGATTACACCCTGACCCAATATTGTAACATTAGACCTAAGGGACTATCAGAAGGAATTTTGTCCATAATCTTGTATTTTAGATACCGTTTCTTTCTATTCCTGGTAGAGACTCAACCTATGCCCAGAGGTGTCTTGTCATCTACTATCCCAGTGTCCCTGGCTGTGTGTTCCCATCTGAGTCTCAACCCCCCTATTTTTCTGGGAGTTTCTTGAACTCGGACCCTGCTTCCCCGTCCTCTGGCCAGGCCCCTCACAGGGAGGCCATAACCTTTGGGATCCACTTTCATCATGTGTCTTCTGATATCCCTATTATTTACATACAACCCTCACATCAGAATATTCTGACCACCAAGAAAATATGTGGTCACCTCCCATGACATTTTTTTTTCTTGGTCTGATGCAGAATTACCTGGTCTCTGTGGTGCAGCCAGGATGCCTCTCTTTCACGTTGCTGTTACACTTTCCACTTGGGGTCCATTGTTGGCCAGGGAATGCGGTATTTCCTGTTCTGGGGCCTCCAGCAGCTCAGCAGCAGGATGTGTCACCCCAGAGAGGAACACTTGCGACCGTCTGGCAATGATTTTGTTCCCATACAGACCACCAAATTGTTAGAAATAAATTTCTATGGAGTTGTAAAAAAAGACACATATTTGAAAGCAGCTCGACAAGGCAAATTTTACTTTTTGCAAAAAGGGATCCTGCAACCAGTAAGTCAGGCATGCAGGAACAACATGGCAGAAAACTGTGGGGCATTTATTTCCAGCCTAGGACCTCTGTGCTGTGCTCCTATCGGTGGGAATGTAGCCTCACAATCTTTATGCCATTAGGTGAAGGAGATGCCAGGGGAGGGTGTGGCACTCACAATTTCCAGGAAATGCTATCTTTAGCAAAATACAAGCACACATAAGGTTACACAATGGCAGTTTTACAAAATGGAGCCTAAGTTAAGCGATTCCTTTGATAGAAAAGATTAAATTATATTCTCACAGAGCTGGGCCTGAGAATTTGCATCTCGAACTTTTGGGATCCATCATTCCAAAGAATTCTGGAATACTAAATATATAAACTAAAAATCTTTCGACACGAAAAAATAGTATATCAAAGTAACACAGCTTTATAAGAAATACAAATTAGTCCACTGTAGTTTATAATGAATAGAAAAAAGGTATTGGATCTAAGTAGATTTGGGGTTGAGCTCTGGTTCTGCTAATTACAGGTTAATGATTCTTATTAAGATTACTTGTAGCTGGGCATAGTGGCACACACTTGTAATCCCAGCATTTGGGAGGCTGAGACCAGAGGATCCGGATTCATGGCCAGCCTCAGCTACCTAGTGAGACACTCTGCAACTTAGTGAGACCCTGTTTCAAAATAAAGAATAAAAAATAGGGCTGGGGATATAGCTCGGAGGTAGAATGCCCCTGAGTTCAATCCCCAGTACTGAAAAAAAAAAAAAAAAAAAGATTACTTGTATTCTATAATCCTTAATTTACTCACTGGTAAAATGGGGATAAGAAAAACATCCCACAGACTAATTGTGAGAACTAATGGAAAAAAAAAAAAAACAACCCTATATATGTAATGACTAGGACAGTACCCAGTGCATGGGAAGTATTCATGTAGTCCTACAGCCTTTTGTTCACTCATAACAGTGATGGAACTTAAAGCAATAACATGATACAACATTTTCATAAAAGTTGAATGACCTGTCATTTAAAATATTCTTATAACTGGCCTCAGTGGCATACACATGTAATCTCAATACTTAGGAGGCTGAGACAGGAGGATCACAGGTTCGAGGCCAGTGTATGGTAATTTAGACCCTGCTTCAAAGTAAAAATTAAAGTAGGGCTGGTGGTGTAGGTCAGAGGTAGATAAAAATGCTCCTGGGTTCAATCCCCATTAACACACACACACACACACACACACACACACACACACACACGGTTATTATAAATGGAGGGAAGGAAAAATGCCTTTTCCTTCACACTTCTCAGTTCCCAGCTGGGGTCCCTGTAATAAAAGGCAGAGTAACAAAAGAAAAGTATATAAATGTATTTCATATAATTTTTTTTGTGTGTGTGCGTCTATGTGTGGTATTGGGGATTGAACTCACCGGCATTCTACCTCTGAGCTACATCCCCAGTCCTATTTTATTTTGAAACAGAGTCTCGCTAGGTTGATGAGTCTTTCTGGGCCTGTCCTCCTGTTTCAGTCTTCCAAGTACTGGGATTACAGGTATGCACCACCATGCCCAGCTTCATATAAATTTTACATGACATCAGAGCCTTCATAAGGAAATGAAGACCTGAAGAAAGGGTGAAAAGTGATTGTTTTTCAACTACATTTGATGCAGAGGAAAGAGTCATGAGAAAATGTGAGAGGACATAAAGGGGAAACTAGCAAGGCCAATTCACCCAGACTCTTCAGAGCTGAAGAGTTCCAGCATCTTCAGAGCTGAGCATGCTCTTCCCTTCCACATGTAGGGAGCTCATCCCAGACATGAGGGTCACATGACCTGTTTCAGGGGAAGGTCAGAGAGTCCTTCCTACACCTGCCATTTCTCAAATTCCTTCAGCTTAAAATATTCAATACGTCAAAGGGCCACTGGTGCACATACTATTTAGTGTAGCATGTCCTGAATATTGTCATAAATGTGTGAGAAAAATTCTATGGTGAATTAGCTGGTAAATGGCAGGCTAAGTACTAAGTAGAAGATCTATGAAAATACAGGCTCCCAATCCTCCTGTTAAGGAGTCTCCTCTCAAGAGACAGCATTCTTCAGTCCACACACCTCTGGCCTCTCACACCCAGGAGAATACATCCCAGGGGCAGAAAGTCCATCGCCTAGTGATCCCTTTACCCACGTAATGGCAGCCTTTAATGGAATCCAAATTCCTTGGGAATGCTGGAAACGTTAATCGTGTAAACTCCTTGAAGAAGCAGAGAGTGGTGTTTTGCTCATGGGAAGTTCCTGTGGAGAAGCTGGGAACGCTGTGGAATGCTTAGAATATGTAATGTAGTTGTTATAGGGCTGTATTTCCTCAGTTTATGTCCACCAAAAGAAAGATTTTGGAGGAAAGATCCAGAGGATGCCGTTAAGTAGCCATGAAAAAGCTTTTTGGGATAAATTCCAGAGGGTACCGGAGCCCAGTAAAGGGGAGAGGAAGCAAAGAAGAGGGAGGAAGAGGAGTGTCCCACGGAAAGATAGAGTCCCACTGCTGCATGGTGGGCTTTTAAAACTCCCAGAAATCCACTCCTTTTCATGTATATTAATTTTGAGTTTCACACCACAGCTAGTGTGGTGGCCCAGGATTGTATCATGTCGGAAACCTAAAGATGCAATGTACTAGGCTTGAAGTCTCTGACCACAGCTGGGCGGGGCAATCACTGTGTTTCAGGAAGGGCTTTCCTATCCTTTTTTTCTCTCTGCCCTGTTCTATTTTCCTATCTAATTACCTAACAGTTGGAAACCCAGAACTTAAAAGAATAAATCCTAATCCCAGTACTTGGGAGGCTGAAACAGGAAGATCACGGTTCTAGGCCAGCCTCAGCAATTTAGCGAGCCTGTTTCTGAATAAAAAAATAAAAAGGGCTAGCGATGTAGCTCAGAGGTACGGTGTCCCTGGGCTCAATCCCCAGTAACACACACACACACACACACACACACACACACACACACACACACAAGGTATAAATCCAACTACTAAAATCCTACTTGTGGTTTCTCATGGCAACAATGAGAGGAAAACACTGTATTATTCTTGGACTACCACACACTTTATGCTTTTGCACAATCTTCCAGTAAATTAGACTCCTCGCTCCAGAAATATCATCTTGCTAGCTCCCATTCTGAACCCAATCTTTTTGAGCAATTTCGGTTCCAGTTCAGAACGATAGTGGACTGCTCAGGATTCTAATATTGCAAAACAACCTGGGTAAGGTAGTCCTGGCTTGCTCTGGACAAACCAGAGCGATTCAAAAATTTCACCGTGTAGACAAAGCAAGCTGATTTATGGATGCCACAGCCTCTTCGAATACCAACAGGATGAGCCAACGCTTGGCAAAAAAGTGGAAGATGAAGCTAGCCTCCCTTACTTTATTTTCGCCTTTCCCTTCCCTGGATATTTTAAGCTAGTGGGGAAAGTTTTGCATAATTCTATTCTTACTGAGAGTCCTGTGTTCATCATAGAGAAATGTTTCCTCTTTGCCGAGGAATTATATATTACCAGCAGAGAATTTAAATGCCGAATTTCCTTTGGAATTAAGGAAAAACAATTTGAGAATTAAAAAAAGCTGAAGCCAGGGCTCCTCTTCGGAGGAAGGAAGGGTGGGGGGCTCAGTTGGCTCTGGGGTGCCCGGGGCTCGGGACGTCACCCCGCGCCTCCGAGAGCGGCTCCCGGCGCCGCCCAGCCCGCCTGGGGCCGGGTGGGAGCGGGGCTCGCGGGGCCCTACGCGGCCGGCCCGCAGCCTCGGGCGGGGGCGTCGTCGGGCCCGGGTCGCCGGATCCGCCTGCAGGGGGCGCTGCTGCTGCGGCTGCTGCTTCGGCGGCGGCGCGAGGCGGCGCGGGCGGGAGCGGTCGCCGTGGGGTTCCGCGGCGCCGGCGAGGCCGGGCTGGGAGGGCGACAGGGTCCCCCGGCCGCGGCGGCTGGGCGGCGGCGCGTGGGCGCTGGGCCGCGGTCCCGGCGACTCCCCGGTGACGCCGGCGCGCTCCTTCCTCTTCCTCCCGCCGGCCGGCCCCGCCCTCCTTTCCCTCCGCCCCCTCCCGGAGCCCAGCCGCCGCCGCCGCCGCCGCCAGCCGCGCCGTCATGTCGGCCCCCGCCGGGTCCCCTCTCCCGGCCGCCGCCAGCGCCCGGATCCCGCCCAAGTTCGGCGGAGCCGCCGCTCCAGGAGCCGCGGCGCCCGTGGGCCCGAGCCCGGTGCCGCACCAGCAGAACGGTGAGGGCGGCGGGGCGCGGGGCCTAGCGCGGCGGGGCGGCCTGCGGGCCGCGGAGGGCGGAGGGCGGCCGGGGCGGCGGGCCGGGCCGCGCGGGGCTCGGGGCGGCGGCCGCGGGAGGGCGGCCGGGCGGGCGGGCGCCGCGGCCTGGGAGCCGGGCCGGCTGTTTGTGTAATGTGACCCCAGGCCCGAAACCGCCGCGGCGAGCCGGGCGGCCGGGCGAGGAGCCCCGCGTGGTCTGGACCCCGACGTCCGGCCCGGGCGCGGCGGCGGCGGCGGCGGCGGCCCCTGCGGGGCGAGCGGGCGGGAAGCCGAGGCCCAGCGTGCGAGGGAGGTCTGGGAAGGCGGGGACCGCCCGAGCCTCTGCGAGATCGCCTCGCCTTCGAGGCCCGGTCAGCACGCAGCCTGCAAAGGAACTGAAGTTCGCTCCCAAGTTTGTAGACAAAAGGGTGTAAATACGCTACAGAAGTGTAACAGTAACCCTGACCCAGATCGGCCTCGAGATCTGTCATTGCCGGGGCTGCTGCGGCTCCTTCAGCCTTTGGAGTTTGTAAGGCTTGAAAGGGAGCAGGTGTCAAACGGATCTAACCGAATACCTTTAGATTGGGGTGGGTTTTTTTTTTTTTTTTCTTTTTTCCTGCCTCCACTGTCAGAAACAAACGTGCCAGAGTTGGTTGGCCCGGCTTTGAGGCAAGGCCTTCATGGGGCAGCAGCCACTGCAACATGAAAGCCACTTTCTTACAAAGGTCGTTGGCTTTGAGAATGCTGGGGTTTCAGCTAAAAGATAAAAAAAGAAAAGGGGGGAAAAAAAACAACAACAATGATCTCTAAGATATCTATTCCCTCATCTTGAGATTTGAAGTGTTCGTGGGTTGGAGTGGGGGAGGGGAGACTCTCCATAGACTTCATACATAGTTCCTTGGAAAGTAATTGACTGGATTTAGAGAATTGTCTCTCCTGTGTTAGAGAACAAAGCCACACTAGTACTCATGCAAGGATTGTCTGACCTATTTGCCAATGAAAATTTATTGGACTTTATAAATCAGTTTAACCAACATCAAAGTTTTACAGCTGATGCTTCTCAAAACATAAAATTTATCTTTCATCCCGAGAATCAGAGGTGGCATCTTTTCATAATCAAAAGTGACAGTTGAAAAGCCTTAATATCCTTTGGATCATTCGTACGTGTCAATATTACATGCTTTAGTTCCAGTGGTCATTGTTTATGATAAAGAGATTTGAATGTGAACAGTGTTGATGTCATACACTGCTGAACATATGTAAAAAGTATTACTCGTTAGCAGTTTTTATTCTTTAACCTTAATATAAATTCTTGTTTTAAACACAGCCTTGTGTGTGAACTAGAACATGATAATTTAGGAATAGGTCCCAAATCTTTGTAAACATTGTAAACCTATTTTTTTTGTTGCTGTTGTTGGCTGTGTGTGTGTGTGTGTGGGGGTAACTGGGAATTGAACCCAGGGGCACTCTACCCCTAAGCACATCCCCAGCCCTATTTTATATTCTTTATTTTGAAACTAAGTTGCAGAGGGCCTCACTAAGTACCTGAGCTGGCAAGAAATCTGCAATCCTCCTATCTCAGCCTCCCTAGTACTGGGATTACAAGCATGTGTCACCATGCCTGGCTGTAAACCCAGGATTAACATTAACAGTGATTCAAGGTGTATGTCCTTCCTTGATTTTCTGAATATGCATTGTCCTCTGAATGAAGTTTTTAAAATAGCAAATATTTACTATAGCCTTATAAACTTTGTGAACACAGATGCCAGGATATTTACTCAGCCAAATAGGATGTTAAACTGTAAGAACTAATCAGTGTTTTGATGCCAAGTATAGGTGATGCTTCATTTCTACTGTTTATAATCACTGTTTTCCTTTAAAGTTGTAGCGATCATTTCAGCGTTTTTTGCCTGCTTACCAGCTAGGTATTTAAGGTGGTGGATAAGACAGAATCCCTCCTCTCTCCTAACATGACCTTGTATGTTGCCCCTCTGGTTGGCCTTGAGAGAGTTGACAGAGGTGGTAGGCCTGTCTCTAGGAAGAGGTTACAGAATGAAGAAAATGTAGGGCTTATTTAGAAACTGAAAGGAGAGGAGCCTAGAGAGCTGAGTGGCCAAAAGGGGCCAGGTCTCAAAAAGGCCTTAAGTCATGCCAAGGAATTTGAAAATGAAGAACTAGGATCAAGTTTTGTGAAACGGATTAGTTTAAGTAGAGAAACAAGATCAATCTGTTTTTCTTTTATTTGCTAAATGTATTTATTTATTTAGTGTGGTACTAGAGTTTGCATCCAGGAGCGTTCTACCTCCAGGCCATACCCCCAGCCCTATTTTTATTTTTATTTTGAAACAGGGTCTCACTAGGTTGATGAGAGTCTCACTACTTGGTGAGGCTAGCCTCAAACCTGCTATCCTTCTGTCTCAGCCTCCCAAGTACTGGAATATCCAGGCATGAGTCATCATGCCCAGCTTATTTGCTAATTTTAGAAGAAAGTAATAGATAAAGATTAAGCAGTCATTTGAGTTTCTGACTTATTCTTTGGCCCTAACATTGATGACTTTGCCTGTTAATATATTCTCTATAGAATTCCAGACAGGGTAAAAAAGAAGTAGGTCAGAAGTAGAGTATAAAATACTATGGAAGACAGAATGGGAACATTTGCTTCATATAATTGGTATAATATGAAATGTATTTTGTCTTTGTCCCAGCCTAAAGACAAAGGGTTTGTCCTAAAACCCGTGGAGTTTCCTGAGTGATAGTATCTTTTGTTACTCAAAATGAATATCTTGTTTGTAATCCCAGTACTTGGGAGGCTGAGACAGGAGAATCTGGGTTTGCAGCCAGCCTCAGCTACTTAGTGAGGCACTCTGCAACTTAATGAGACCCTGTTTCAAATAAAGAATAAAAAATAAGACTACGGGTGTACCTTGAAGGTAGAATGCCCAGTGCCGTCAAGAAAAAAAAGTAACTTGATCACATCTAGGGGGTGGCTGAGGATGGAGGCCACTAGATAGCCTCAGGATGAGACTGGGTCACTCAGAAATCCAAGTGATTAGAGAATTGGAATGTTCAGTTTCTACCCACCAACCTCTGGGAAAGTGGGGGCAGGATGCTGGCTAGAGGTTACACTACATAGAAACTCCTAAACAGTAAGATTTGGTGAGCTTCTGAAGGTGCTGGCAGTGCACTCCCTCCCCCATACCTTGCTCTGTGTCTCTCTTCCATGGGGCTCTTCATCTGTATCCTTTGTTTTGCTCTTTGTTTTTAATTTTAATGTGTGACACTGGCTAACGATTGAACCCAGGGTCTCACACATGCTAGGTAAGTGTTTTACCATTGAAAAACACCTCAGTCCTTCATCTGTATCATTTGTAATATCCTATAGCAAACCAATAAACATGCTCCCTTGAGTTGTGTGAATTATTCTAGCAAATTAATTGAACCCAAGGAGGAGATAGTGGGAACCCTCATTTATAACCATTTGGTCAGAAGTATAGGTGATACTACTTTGTGTGTGTGTGTGTGTGTGTGTGTGTGTGTGTGTGTGTGTCACTGGGGATTGAACCCAAGGGCATTTTATCTCCAAGCTACATCTGTAGTCCTATTTTATTTTTTATTTTTGAAACAGTTGTGCTAAGTTGGAAGGGCCTATCTCCTTCCCAAGTACTGGGATTACAGGTGTGTGCCACCATGCCTCGCAATACACTACTTGTGATTGGTGTCCAAAGAGGACGTCCATCTTGTGGAACTGAGCCTTTAACCTGTGGGATCTGACTGACTTCAAGTATATAGTGTCAGAATTGAATTCGAGGACCTCTAGTTGGTGTCCACTGGAGAACTGCTTGGTGGAGGGAAGAACTCACACACAATTGGTCACATACATGGTCTGTGAGAGCTTTTTTTCTTTTACAAGAACATTAGCAAGTGTTTGTTGTTTTTCCAAAAGAAATTGTAGGTAGAGCCCTGATAGAGAAATCAGGGAAAAGCAAAGTGTATGTGGTTAACATGGAGATGACAGTCTGGTTGTATTTTGAACACTGTCAGAAAAACACCTAGTCCAATTCCTGAATTTACCTGTGAAATCAAGATTCAGGAGCTGGGCATGGTGGCGCATGCCTAAAATAGGAGGATTACAGGTTAAAAGCCAGCCTAGCGACATAATGAGGCTGTCAGAAACTTAGTGAGACCCTGTTTCCAAATAAAAAATAAAATAGGGCTGTGGGTGTAGCTTAGAGGTAGAATGCCCTGGGTTCAGTGCCCAGCACCACAACAGAAGAGCAAGTTTCAGGTATTTAAGCATTTTTTTAAACTAAGTCCAATTTGGTTCTTCTTTTTCTAGATCCAGATCTGTTTTTTGTTAATAGATTCCAAGTTTGTTTTGTTTTTAGAAATTTTGGCGTCATTTGGGAAGGGTAGGGAATAGAAAGGCAGAATATCGAGTATTCATTTTTATTATTTTTATTTTCTAAGTTTAACTGCTAACTTGCTTTCCCCACCTTATTTGAAGATACAATTTGACTTCATTGAGTCTGTGAGATCTTGTCTGTTAAACTTTCTCCCTTAGAGCTATATTTCTGCACTTCAGTTTTTCCTTGAGCACTATTTGGACTTTTAATATTATTTGTATTTCCATATGAGCTATTCATTGAATGCCTTTCACCTTTAACTCTGCCTTTTGAGATTGTTTCAAAGGTCAATCCTCAATAATAGCCTGTCAAGAATATAACTCCAAAATTGCTCCGAGTTGACTTCAATTGAAAGGGGTCTTTTAAAAAAGAGTTTTGGAGCCGGGTGTGATGGCGCACACTTGTAATCCCGGTACTTGGGAGGCTGAAACTTGAGGATCTGGGTTTGCAGCCAGCCTCAGCTACTTAGTGAGGCTCTCTAGAACTTAGTGAGACCCTGTTTCAAAAATAAAGAATAAAAAAATAGGACTGAAGGTATAGCTTGGAGTTAAATGCCCCTGGGTTCAATCCTCAATACTGCAAAATAAATAAAAAAAATACATAAATAAGTAAGTAAAATAAGTAAAAAAGGTTTTTGGGAAGGGCGAAATACCCAGTTTTAACAATATACCACTGCTTTTTAATTTCACTTTTAGGAAGCAAGTGGTTCTAATTTTCAGATGAAAATGTGTCTCCTTCCTTCCACATGCCTTTTCCAGGAGTGATATTGCTGATGGTTTTATCATTTTAGTTGTCAATAATGAGATTTTTATGGGAGTTATTAGCATTCCTTATGAAAGGTATAAATGAACATCCCATTCACTCAGCAACACTACCTAGTCTGTCAGTTATAGGAAACCTTTCACCTTTGAGAGCACATGCAAAATTTAAAATGATACAAATCTTCCTAGTGTGTCTGAACTAAATTCTTTTTGATCAGAGCAGCATCTGTGTCTCAGGTTTCTTAGTCTGAATTTATAACTCACCAGAAGCATCAGGTCAGTTCTTTCATGAAGCTATTGCTATGGTATTTTGTTTTTTTCAGCATTAAAGAACATTTTATTTTCTCCCAGGGTTTTATACAACGCATATTTTTATTCCTTTAAGACAGGGTCTTGCTGTGTTGCAGTGTTGCCCAGGCTGGTCTTGTGTTGCTGAGGCTGGTCCTCGAACTCAACAGTTCTCCTGCTTCAGCCTTCTAGATAACAGGGTTGGATATTTCCATGGTATTAATGGAGCTACCAGAATACATAATTTCTCTATTTCTAAGCTGATTAACAGATATGTCAAGCATCTTCAAAAAAATATTCACTGTGTATAAACAAGTGTTTTTATCCAGGTGTTATTACTATTATTGTTGTGATCTTGGGGATTGAACCCAGGGGCTGTCTACCTCCGAGCCACATCCCCAGCCCTATTGTATTTTTTTATTTGAAACAGGATCTCTCTAAGTTGCCCTAAAGAAACTCATTTAAAGAAATCCTCTATAATATGGCTAGACATTCCTTGAAATACTTATTTTGTAAATTTTGATTTTCATGTGAGGTTTGCTTAAAGCAGAAATAGAAGCAATATTCCTTTGGTAGGAATCTAACTTCTAAAAGGAGATTATGTTGCTAGGACAGACGTATGCTTGGGGTAGATTCTGTGATTATATGATTTTGTTGAGAGCATTGATGCGTATAGAAACTCGAGGCTGTGTCTGACTGGTACATGACATTGAAAAGGTAGTTAGACTATTTGTTAAAAGTCTTTTTATTTCTCAATTCAGATTGGTACCAGTGATAATGTGTTAGGATAATATAATCACGTCTTTTATTTGACATACTTCACTTGAAATAAAACTGAAATTCTGTCAGAAATGTGGAAATCTGCTATTGACACCTGATGGTGTCAATAGCAGGAGAAATAATGGGCCCCCTCATATGTCTGTGTCTTAATCTCTGAAACCTTTGGAATTGTGTAAATTAAGGACTTTGCATCCGAGTGGGACTGATATAATCACAGCCCTTTTGAGAGAGAGAGAGAGAGAGAGAGAGAGAGAGAGAGAGAGAGAAGTCAGAGCCATTAGAGAAGGTAATTTGACTGAAACAGGATGGAATGATGTGCTTGGAAGACACAGGGGCCACAAGCCCAGGAGTACAGGTTGCCTCTAGAAGCTGAGAAGCAAGGGAATGAGCGAGCTGTGATGGTGCACACCTGTAATTCTAGTATTTGGGAGGCTGAGACAGGAAGATCATTTATGGCTAGCCTTAGCAATTTAGTGAGGTCTTCCACCACTTAGACCCTGTGTCAAAATAAAAATTAAAATAGGGCTGAGGAGGTAGCTCAGAAGCAGAATACCTCTGGGTTCAAGCCCCAGTAACACACACCCCCGCCCACCAGCACCACCACCACCAAGGAAATAGACTCACTCCTTAGAGCCTCCAGAAGGAGCTAGTTCTACTCCATGACACCGTGACTTTAGTCCAGTGACATTGGACTTCTCTCCTCAAACTGTAAGAGAATAAACTTGTTTTTTTTTTTGTTTTGTTTTTTGTTTTTTTGTTTGTTTTGTTTTTGCGGTGCTGGGGATTGAACTCAGGGGCATTCTACCTCCGAGCTACACCCCCAGCCCTATTTTTTATTCTTTATTTTGAAACTGAGTCTCACTAAGTTGCAGAGTGCCTCACTAGGTAGCTGAGGCTGGCCGCGAACCTGGATCCTCTAGTCTGAGCCTCCCGAATGCTGGGATTACAAGCGTGCGCCACCACGCCCGGCTTAGAATAAACTTGTTTTAAACCACATAGTTTGTTTTGTTAGAGAAGCAGCAAGAGACTAATATACCTAAGATTTTCTTTAAAAGCCGCAGTTACCAAAACACCTTAGCTAAAATGAAATACACCAGATTGATTTCCTTTGGCTATAAATGCTCATATTCTTAACTACTACAGAGTAAAAAGTATAAAATGCCAAAGTTAAAAGCAAATTCAGACCCAGGCATGGTGGCACATTCTTGTAATCCCAGTACTTGGGAGGCTGAGACTGGAGGATCCAGGTTCATGGCCAGCCTCAGTTACTTAGTAAGGCCCTCTGCAACTTAGTGAGACCCTATTTCAAAATAAAGAATAAAAAATAGGACTGGGGTGTAGGTTGTATCTTTTCACCAGCCCAGCATTCTGTTATATTCTTAGTTGTAGCAAAATTAAATTTTGTTTATTGACCATTCTTTGGCAGAGGCATGTGAAGGACCTGGAGTATACAAATACATTAAGGCATACCTGTTGAAAATCATCTTGTGAAGGATTGGCAAACTCTGAAGCAGGAGAGATGAACAGGGATTAGATCAGGAAGGCTTACTGTATTCATTTTCTATTTGTTGCTATAACAAATTACTGCAAATTTATCTCATAAAGCCATGTGAATTTATTATTCATAGGGTAGTCTAATTGGGTTAAATCAGGGTGTCTCTGAAGAGCTGGATTCCCTTCTAGCATTTCTAGGGTAGAATCTATTTCTTTGCCTTTTCCAGCTTCTAGAGGTTGCCCTCATTCCTTGGCTCATGGCCCACTTTCTCCATGTTCAAAGCCAGCAGCCTTGCAGCTTTCTGAGGATTCTTCTATAGTTCTCTTTCTCTCTCTCTTTCTCTCTCTCTCTAACTATTCTGCCTCCCTTTTTTACTTTTGAGTCATTGATTACATGGGCCCACCTGGAAAATCAAAGATAATATAAGTAATTTAAGTTCAGCTGATGAAGAACTTTAGTACCATCTACAGCCTTAATTCCCTTTTAGAGTACTAGTTGTAATCTCAAATATTCACAGGTACCAGAGTTTCATACATGGACATATGTCTTATAGCCCATGTTAAAGAATTTGAATTTTTCTTAATGGTAAGAGAAAACATTAGAAGACTTTAAACAGGAAGTAGCAGTCAGATTTGCTTTTTAGGAAATCACTCTGGCTATGCTTGGTGGAGTCATTTGTTTAAAAACTATGTCATATAATCAATTTAGTAGGTCATTTCCAGCAATTTTTTCCAGATGCTTTTGAAAAGCCAGGTGTGGTGGCACACACTTGTAATCCCAGTACTTGGGAGAGTGAGACAGGAGGATTACAGGTTCAAGGCTAGCCTCAGCTACTTCATGAGGCCCTCTGCAATTTAGTGAGACCCTGTTTCAAACTAAAGAATAAAAAATAGGGCTGGGGATGTAGCTCAGAGTTAGAATGCCCCTGGGTTCAATCCCAGTACCACAAAAACAAACAAAAAAACTTTATTTTGAAATAATTTTATGTTTATGGAAATGTTGCAGAGATAGTACAGAAAGTACAATGCCTTTCATCAGCTTTTATGTTAACAATTTACAAAACCATGATACATTTATCAAAACCAGAAATTAATGTCAGGGAAATAGTCAACTAAATTATTGATTTTTTTTTTCCCCCCCTTCTATTCTGGTATCCAGTTCAGGATATTATGTTGCAGTTTGTTGTTAGGTCTCCAGAGTTTCCTCTAGTATGTTACAGTTTCTTAGTTTTGTTTTTTATGACCTTGAAAATTTGAAGAATACTGCCAGGTATTTTGTTTTCAATCTTTCACCATGGATTTGTTGATTCTTTTCTAATACTTAGACTGGAGGTATGAATTTTTAGGAAGGATATCATGGAGATGAAGCATCCTTCTTACCGCGAGATATCAGGGATTATATGATAAAGACTTTTTTATGATATAGACTTTTTAAAAAATGACTGGTCATATTAACCTTGAGCACTTGGTTAAGTGGGCGTCTTAGCTCAAGCTGCTATAACAAGATACCATAGACTGGGTGGTTATTTTCTCACAGTTCTGGAGCTTGAAGTCTGTCATCAGGGTGGCCAGGTCAGATTCTGATGAGCACCATTTCTTCCATCTTGTTCTTTGGTGTCTGTGCATGGAGAGATCTCTCTCTCATAAGACCACTAATTCCATTATGATTGTCCATGCCCTCATGGCCTAACCTAAACATAACTACCTCTCAAAGATCCTTGAGCACTTGGTTAAGTGGGTGTCTTAGCTCAAGCTGCTATAACGAGATACCATAGACTGGGTGGCTATTTTCTCACAGTTCTGGAGCTTGAAGTCTCATCAGGGTGGCCAGGTCAGATTCTGATGAGCGCCCTTTCTTCCATCTTCAAACTGGGTGTTAGGACTTCAACATAAGAATTGGGGGGTTGAGGGAATACACACACACATTTAGTCCTAACAGGGGTTTTGCCAGGTTACTAGACTGTGAAGTTTTTCTACTGTCTTCAGTAGGAGTGACTCCCTTACCTATAGCCTATGAAGAGGGGGTATTAAGCTCTTTCTTTTGGATTAGGGCTTACCATTTTCAGTCCAAAGAAAGATTATAGTTTTAATAATTATTACAAAGGAGAATATTACGTCCAAATAATTTAAATATATATGTATAAATATGCATAATGCAATATTGTCATCTACTTAAGAAATTAGTTCAGGAAGCCGGGTGTGGTGGCACAGGCTTGTAATCCCAGTACTTGGGAGGCTGAGATAGGAGGATTGAAGGTTTGCAACCAGCTTCACCTATTAGTGAGACCCTCCACAGTTTAGTGAGACCTTGTTTTACAAATAAAGAATAAAAAATAGGACATGGGGTGTAGCTGGGAGGAGGAATACCCCTGGTTTCAATACCCAGTACCTAAAAAAAAAAAAAAAGAGTTCTTTTCTTCTGAGAAAGAGGCTATAAAACCTAAGTAAGTTAAGGGAAGATATCTTATAAGTAAGATAAGGGAAAAATCAAATCAGGTGCATTAGAACAGAAAAGGAGGTGGAGACCAAGGACTGAAAATTTGGTAAGGAGAGGCAAAAACACTGTGATCATAGATGTGCTACAGAATTGCACTATCCGCTATGGTAGCCTCTAAGTCGAATGCAGCTATAGAACACTTGAAATATGGCTAATCTGAATTGAGAAACACTGTTAAATGTAAACTGCACAATGGATTTTTAGAAAATAGTACAAAAGACAAACTTTTAAAAATATGAAGTACATGCTAAATACTATACATTTATCCTTTTTGATAAATTCTAACTATGGACATCAGGGTTATGTCCCAATAAGCACATAAGTTGGAAATATAAATAGAAAATGCATTACTACACTTAGCCTACAAACATCGTTGCTTAGTCTAGACTACCTTAAACATGCTCAGAACACTTGCATTAGCATACAGTTGGGTAAAATCATCTAACACAGAACCATAAAACATAAAAAAGTGTCTGGGCATAAAGTAATAATAAAGTGTTGAGTTTCTCATGTAATTGAATATCTGCATCAAAAAAAAAACTATGCTAGCAGCATAGTGTGCTGTGGAGTCTAGGTTGTTACCCTGATTGTCTTGTGCTGACTGGAGCTGTGGCTCACTGCTGCTGTCCAGCATCATTGCTGTGACTAGCCCAAGAAAAGATCAACGTTCACAATTTGAAGTTTGGTTCCTACTGAATGTATATGCCTAAGGAGGGGGCCATCTGTGATTACAGATAACTTTCATGTATTTGGAGCATTCAGATTGTGATATTCAGTAAGGAATGGTAAATGTCCACATATGATTAGATATTTCTTTCTCCTTCTCCCCCTCCATCTCCCCAAAGAAAAATTCCTTTCTTTGATGGACTGGGAAGTAAATAGGCTTCCTCTGATGGGTAATTCACTTCTGATAAATTTCAGCAGATATAACATCTTGCTATTTTTAGAAGAATGCCATTTGAGTAGTTTGGACAGGATGATTATTTCCCTGTTTTCAGATCATGTATCATGGATGAACCAAATCAATAATTAAGTGGGTGTATATCTAAATAGATTTGACTTGGATCTTCTCTTTATTAATAAATTCTACCTGTAGTTTTCTGAAGCTATAGTGAAAAGAGACAAATTCATTTTTTTTTTCATATTTAAGTAACAGGAGAACTATTCACATTTTCTTGTCCTGTTAATGAAAGATTCTTAATAGGCACTATTCCTGTTAAGTAAATAAATTGTTTGAGGTGAACTGTAATTATGTAAAATAACCTGTAAGAAAAGTAAGTTATGAACCCAGTAAAATAATGTTATCCCAATTTTGGTTCTCTATATAACTTCTTGAAATTATACAAGTGTGGAAATTAGCTTTTCTGTACAGCTTGATCACAAATTATCTTTGTGTAGGTTAGAGAATATGCATTATATGGCCCCAAAAGAAGATTCATTCTATTGTGTTATATATTTAGTAGAAACTGAAAACAATCCGGAAATGTAATCGTGTGTGTGTGTGTGTGTGTGTGTGTGTGTGTGTGTGTGTGAGAGTGAGAGAGAGAGAGAGAGAGAGAGAGAGAGAGAGAGAGAGAGAGAGAGAGAGAGAGAGAGAAATTGAAACCAGGGGCATTATACCTCCAGGCCTATACCCCCAGCCCTGTTTTACTTTTTATTCTGAAACAGGGTCTCATTAAGATGCTGAGAGCCTCACTAAGTTTCTGGGGCTGATCTTGAACCTGTGATCCTCCTGTCTCAGCCTCCCAAGTACTGGGACTACAGGCATGCACCACCATGCCCAGTTAGGAAATGTAATCTTTATTCTTATCTCTTTTATAAGCAAATATTTTTATACATTATTATGACAAAAGAATACAGTGGTATTTCCTTTGTATACTTGCCATCAGTGAATTTTAAGTAGTTTGTGAATTTTTTGTTGTTACTCTTTAATTTGAGGTATGACACAGATACTTATTTCCTTCCACATAAGAGGAAAACTAGATTCTAGGACAGTTAAGGCTTGCCCAAAACCCAAAGAAGAGTAGTTGAAACTCAGGCTAGAATTCCATTGTTTAGATAATTGGCTATTAGCTTGGCTAAAAAAAAGCAAGCTGGATTTTAGTGTTGTGAGGGGCAGCAGGTCACTGTCTAAGAAAATGGACTTGAGCCAGATTTCTTGATTCAGATCCCAGCCCTGTTACTTTCTAAGTGTGTAACTTCATTAAACAACTACCTCTGTATTTCATTTAACTTATTTATAAAGTGATAATACTATTTACTTGAAAGGACTGCAGGAGCCAGTATATTTAATACATAACAGTGAGTAGCATATGATGTAATAGTATTTATAATATTAAAATTAATAGGATTAATGTTATTAGTATTAATGTGAAAATATAAAAGCATTAGGGGAAAACATGCATATATAGTTTTATAATCTTAGGATCTAGAAGGCTTTACTAAGTATGATTCAAAGATCTATCAAAGCTGAATGTGGTGGTGCACACCTGTAATCCTAGTGCTTGTGAGGCTGAGACAGGAGGATCACAGGCCAGCTTCAGCAGCAACTTAGCAAAACCCTGTTTCAAAATAAAAGATAAAATAGGGCTGGGAATGTAGGTTGAAGGTAGAAAGCCCCTGGGTTTAACCCCCAGTACCACATACACATACACACAAAAATATATAAGCATAAAAAAAATAAGCACTACATTTTTACTACATAATTAGCACAAAACTATATCAAAAGATACTCTGAGCCAAACATGATAGTGCATGCTTGTAATACTAGTGGTTGGGAGGTTGAGACAGGAGGATCTCACGTTGGAGGACATCCTCAGCAACTTAGTAAGACCTTATTTCAAAATAAAAAGGGATGGGGGTATAGCTCAGGTAGAATCCCCCTGGGTTTAATCCTAGTACCAAAAGAAGAAAAAGTTGTGAACAAAGTTAAAAGATAACCTGAGCAAGAATACTGATAGCATATAACATAAGGTTAATTTTCTTTCTGAATATCACCATGTACAAACCATTAAGGAAATCACAGCCTTGTAGAAAAAGGGTAAATGACACTCAAATGGTTATTATCTAAAAAGAGTCTCAGCAGCACTCAAAATTATTACAAGCTAAAATGTTTCTCACTTTTCATATTGGCAAAGATTAAAATAATAACTGAGAAGATGAGGCACTCCTAAGCATTATTGATAAATGGTATGAATTGGTAGACTTTTAGAGAGATTTTGGCCATGGTCAGTTTTTTTTTTTTTTTTGTGGTACTGGAGATTGAACTCAGGGGCATTCTACCTCCGAGCTATACCCCCGGCCCTATTTTTTATTCTTTATTTTGAAACCAAGTCTCACTAAGTTGCGGAGGGCCTCACTAGGTAGCTGAGGCTGGCCGCGAACCCGGATCCTCTGGTCTCAGCCTCCCAAATGCTGGGATTACAAGCGTGCACCACCACGCCTGGCTCGCCTATTACTCTTAAAAACAAAACTATTACAAAAAGGTTTGAACTCCTTTCATACTGGGCATTTTCTATTGGTGCATAACAAAATACCCTGAAACTTTAAAACAATAAGTATTTATCTCACACTTTTTAAGAGACATTAACTTGGGGGCAGCCTAGATGAGTATTTCTGGATCAGGGTCTCTCATGAGATTTTGTTCAAGCTGTTGCTGGGCTATCATTATCTCAAGAAAAATCCACAAACAACCTCACTCATGTGGTCATTGACAAACCTGTTTCTCTTTGGCTGTTGGCCAGAGTTCTGTTCATTGCCACATGGCTTCCTCCATAGGACTGTTGACAGTTTGGCAGCTTGCTGCCTCAAGATTAAGTGATCTGAAAGAACTAACACCAGAACCAAGACTGGGCTGTTGCTGGAAGTGGTTCGTGGTCACACAGACCAGTCCTAGTACATTAAGTGGTAGAACCACACAGGGTCTGAATAGCAGGAGGTGTAGATCACTGGGGACTGTCTTGAAGGCTGGCAACCACACTGGGTCTATGATGGTGTATATCTTATGTAAGAAGTTGGGATTATGGAGAAGAAAATTAATTGGATCAACATTTAAATGGGAACTATTTAAAAATTAGTTATTGCATTATCCATTCTTGTAAATATTTGCTTTTCTTTTCCAGGTCCAGCACAGAGTCAAATGCAAGTTCCATCTGGGTATGGATTGCATCACCAAAACTATATTGCTGCCTCAGGACATTATTCTCAAGGACCTGGGAAAATGACCTCATTGCCACTGGATAGCCAGCGTGATGATTACTATTCCGGTCTTTATACAGTACCAACACAAAATGTGGTGACTTCTAGCACAACAAACCAACCAGGAGCACAGCAGATATATGGCAGAGGTCCTCCTGCCCCTCATATTGTGGGATCCAATCCAGGATCTTTCCAAGGTGCTGCATCATCAGCATCCCATTTGCATACGAGTCCCTCCCAGCCATACTCCTCTTATGTGAATCACTACAATAGTCCAACAGTGTACTCAGCCAACTCTTCTGTTGCTTCTCAGGGATTTCCCTCTACTTGTGGTCATTATGCTATGTCAACTGTTTCTAATGCTGTGTATCCTAGTGTTTCTTATCCTTCTCTGCCTGCTTGTGATCCATATGGGCCAATGTTTACCTCACAAAATGCTCCAACTGTCAGACCAGTTAAAGATAATTCATTTTCCGGCCAAAATATAGCTATCAGCCATCCATCATCACTTCCACCTCCACCAACACAGCAGCAGCAGCAGCAACAACAACAACAGCAGCAAAGTCTTTCAGGATACAATACTTTATCATGGTCAGCTCCAGGCCTTCCATCAACCCAAGACAATCTCATCCGAAACCACACAGGATCCCTGGCTACAGCCAATAACAACCCAACAAATACTGGTAGGTTGAATGAACAGCACACCAAAACATGATTGAAAATCAGTACATTTCTAGTCAGTAACTAATATGAAGGTTAGGGATGTATTGCCTTCTAGTAAAATCTGAAGTAAACTCACCATTGCAATGTATTTGCTTTATTTCATGTGGTTTGCAGCCTCTCCCTGAACTTTTCCCCCTCACCTAGTCACAATTAGCCACCCAGCCATCTGCCTTGTGTAGCCTGGTTCCTTTCTCAGTCAGCATTTGTTGATGTATTTTATGCCTTTGCAATAGTTGTCTTTAATGTGAATTGTGTATAGGGTAAACTGGAAGTCTCCATTTTGTGAATGTGCCTTGCTTTTTATACTAGTTCAAGTTGAGCAGATATTTTTCCAGTCAGAACTTCACTCACATAAAAAAGATAATGGCCCACAACATTGCACTGCTTTCCCTGTTAGCCCCACTGAAGGACTTTCATGGAGGATGTTTCTTCTATACATAAAAAGCTGTTTTCTCATTCTCAAATTGGTAATTTGGGGTGAAGATGAGGAAGGGGAAGTGAGATGCATGAAAAATATCCTGGTAGGTTAGTCTTTCTGATCTTCCTAAATGGAAATGCAGTTAAATGTATAGTTTAAAATTATGTATATAAGATGCAATTTTTTTTTTTTTTTTTTTTTTTTTTTTTTCGGTACTGGGGATTGAACTCAGGGGCATTCTACCTCCGAGCTACACCCCCAGCCCTATTTTTTATTCTTTATTTTGAAACCAAGTCTCACTAAGTTGCGGAGTGCCTCACTAAGCAGCTGAGGCTGGCCGCGAACCCGGATCCTCCGGTCTCAGCCTCCCGAATGCTGGGATTACA
>PVLC010000479.1:0-66659 GCA_004027655.1 Graphiurus murinus
TTGTGTTCTTGATAGTTGCCATTCTGATTGGAGTTAGGTGAAATCTCAAGGTAGTCTTGATTTGCATCTCTCTGACTGCTAATGATGTGGAACATTTCCTCATACATTTATTGGCCATTTGTATTTCTTCTTTTGTGAAGTGTCTATTTAGATCCTTTTCCCATTTCTTGATTGTGTTATTTGTTTTCTTAGCTGTGAGGTTATTTTCAAGTTTGTATTTGGAACAGTGAGATTTTTAGTTTTGAGTTTGTAATTTTTAAGTGATTTCTTATTTCTTTGTAAATATTTTTCTTGCAATAAAATAAGATGTGTATATGGGGCAGCTGAGACCCAGTTATAATCCCATCTTCTGATAGTGACAGGAAGGGTTGACCATATTATTAGTTTTCTTATTTAATTATATTAACATTATGAAACCTCCTTGGTATCTTTATTATTAAACTTATTATATAAACTATAAATATAAAATAACCTGCAGATCTCTCTATATGAACTTCAAGTCTATTTTTATAATTTAACTTATAATGCAAACCATAAACCAAGTTTATTGCCCTGGAATCTTATTAAGCATTCATTATGGGTTTGTTTTGGAATAAAGCACAATTACTCATAGTTGTATTAAAATAAACCTGAAAGAATTTGACAGATCCTCACTTTGTCTACCTGGCTGGTTTCCTTTTTTGTTGTGTGAGAGGCATGCACAGTAAACAGAATGTTCACTTTGATGCCTGACCAACTAAGCAACATGACTCTTGATATTCTTTCTTCATTCCCAGCCTTTTACAGATGCACTAAAACTAACTCCTCCATTTTATAGCCAGCAAGTGTGGTACTTATTGATAAAGTGAAGTGTCCTTGGACACTGGTAATCACTTGGATGGTGCTGGGGGAGACTGATTGTGTCATGGCCTGTGCAGTGCCCTAGGAGAGGCACAGAGATCACCAGACTGTCAGTTGGTAGAACAGTTGAGGTCAGCTGGAAACATGGGAAAATGCAGTTTAGGTGTACATGAAATATATCTGAGAAATAGAGGTTGAAAAATTCAGTAGAGTGTATCAGCCCTGCACACCTGTGCTTCAGTGTTTTCATCAATAATTTTAAGGTTCAGTTCTATAATCAGTTATTATTTGGTAATTCTTTTTTCCCCCAGTAAACCATGTTGAAAGAAAAGAACCAAAATAAAAATGAAAGTACATGTTTGGTTAAATACTAATTTTCTGTTCCCCAAGGATATTGATAATAAATCTGTAACTTGCACTGAATAAACATTCACTATCCATTATGGGTAACCTAGTGATATAACTAACCACATTGAAAATTAGAAGATAAGCCAAGGCGTGGTGGCACATGCTTGTAATCCCAGTGCTTGAGATGCTGAGACTGGATGCTGAGCTGCCAGCCTCAGCTACTTAGTGAGGCCCTCCACAACTTAGTGAGACCCTGTTTCAAATTAAAGACTAAGTATAGTATCTTGTCATCTGCAAAAAGGGATAGTTTTAGTTCTTCTTTCCCTATTTTTACCCCTTTGATTTCCTTCTCTTGCCTTATTGCTCTGGCCAGAGTCTCAAGTACTATATTGAACAGAAGAGGTGGTAATTGACATCCTTGTGTTATTCCTGTTTTTAATGGGAACTCTTTCAGTTTTTCTCCATTTAATATGATGTTCGCTGTGGGCCTATTGTATATTGCCTCTATGATGTTGAGGTATGTTACTTCTATTCCGATTCTCTGCAGTGCTTTTAGCATGCAGGAAAATGGAAATAAACTCCACTTTCTCACCCTGCACAAGAGTTAACTCAAGGTGGATCAAAGACCTGGAAGTTAGGCCAGAGACCTTGCAGCTACTTGAAGAGGGCATAGGCCTAACACTTCAACACATAGGCACAGGTAAAAACTTTCTCAACAAGACCCCAAAAGCACAAGCAACTCAAAGGAAGATCAATACATGGGATTGCATTAAACTGAAGAGCTTCTCTGCAGCAAAGGAAATTATCATGAACCTCAACAGAGAGCCCACAGAGTAAGAGAAAATCTTTGCCATCTACTCTTCTGATAGAGGACTAATATTTAGAATATATAGAGAGCTCAAGAAAATCACAGCTAAGAAAACAAATAACCCAATTAAAAAATGGGCAAAGGATCTAAATAGAGACCTCACAAAAGAAGAAATACAAATGGCCAAGAAATGTATGAGGAAATGTTCCACATCATTAGCAATCAGAGAGATGCAAATCAAAACCACCTTGAGATTTTACCTAACTCCAATCAGAATGGCCATCATAAAAAACATGAACAACAACAAATGCTGGTAAGGGTATGCAGAAGTGGGAACCCTAATACATTGTTGGTGGGATTGCAAATTAGTGCAACCACTTTGGAATATAGTATGGAGGATCCTCAGATGAATGGGAATGAACCTACCATATGATCCAGCAATACCACTTCTGGGTATCTACCCAAAAGAATGGAAACCAAACTAGCAGACTGATGCATGTGTATCTATGTTTATAGCTGCACAATTCACAATAGCCAAACTATGGAAACAGCCAAGATGTCCATCGACAGATGAATGGATTACAAAACTATGAGATATGTACACAATGGAATTTTACTCAGCCATAAAGAAGAACAAAATCATGTTATTTGTGGGGAAATGGATGCAACTGGAAAACATTATGTTAAGTGAGATTAGTCAGTCACAAAGAGTAAAAAAAGCATATGTTCTCCCTAATATGCAGATGCTAGGGAGAAGATGGGGCATAAGAGGGACTCCAGATGAAAAAGGAGAAACCCTAGATAAGCAAAGAAGTTGACTTAACTGAAGGAAATGGACTGACCGGGGCGGGGGGGCACCCTAATGCACATGGTGTACTTTCACAAATATATCAAAGTCAATCACTAAACTGAATTTGAGAAGGAGGGAGGGCAAGAGAGTGGGTTGGGAATTGGGGAAGGGGCTAAATGAGAAATGTGTGCATATATGCCTTTATCAGCTTATACCTAACAAAGATATATGATTATAATGCACCAATTAATAAAATAAAATAACAAACAATAAAAAAAACTAAAGACTGAAAAATAGGGCTGGGGATATAGCTCAGAGTTAGAACGCCCCTGGGTTCAATACCCAGTACCACACAAAAAAAAAAAAAAAAGAAAGAAAGAAAGAAAATTAGAAGATACAAGTTACAAATTTGCTAACGAAGAAATGTAGTTATTAAAAAATTCCCAAACCGGGCATGATGGCTCATGCTTGATATCCCAGTACTTGGGAGGCTGAGACCAGAGGATCAGGGTTCGCGGCCAGTCTCAGCTACTTAGTGAGGCACTCCACAACTTAGTGAGACCCTGTTTCCTTTTTTTTTTTTTTTTTTTTTTGCGGTACTGGGGATTGAATTCCGAGGCATTCTACCTCTGAGCTATACCCCCAGCCCTATTTTTTATTTTTTATTTTGAAACCGAGTCTCACTAAATTGCGGAGTGCCTCACTAGATAGCTGAGGCTGGCCGCGAAACTGGATCCTGTGGTCTCAGCCTCCCGAATGCTGGGATTACAAGCGTGCGCCACCAAGCCCGGCTCAAGACCCTGTTTCAAAATGAAGAATAAAAAATAGGTCTGAGGATGTAGATCAGAAGTAGAGTGACCCTGAGTTCAATCCCTAGTACTGAAAAAAAAAAAAAAATCCCAAAGATGTAATTTAATATGAACAGTAGCAAGAAGTATATTTAATTTTCATTCTATGACTTTTTATTTAGATCAAATGATTATTCCTCTAAACATATTCACTCATTTTAGTCCATGGCTGTAAAATGAGGATATGTCTGTATTGTATAGCTTAATATTTTCAACCAATTTATGCAGTCGAAATTGAGCTTCAAAGACAGAACACTTGCCATTAGTATAAATTTTATTATAAACTTAAAGGTTGAAAACTGAAGGCAAAATTATATAAATGTAAACTTCAGCGAAATACAACGTAATGGTAAAAATTTAAGCCAGACGTGGTGGTGCACACTTGTAATCCCAGTACTTGGGAGGCTGACACCGGAGGATCTGGGTTCACAGCCAGCCTCAGCTATTTATAGTGAGGCTCTCTGCAACTTAGTGGGACCCTGTGTCAAGATAAAGAATAAAAAATAGGGCTGAGGGTGTAGCTCGGAGGTAGAATGCCCCTGGGTTCAATCCCTGGTACCACACACACAAAAAAATAATAATAATATTAATTCTAACTAAAGTAAGAGAGCTAAATCATATTTGAATTTGGTTATAATGCACAGATACCATCCTTGGGTTGTTGAAATTAACAAATATTTTTTAAATATGTGGGTAGAGTACATGATTTACACCACATTTGTGTAGAAGCTAATGTTTAATTTTAAAAGAGAAACATTTTAGCATGAGAGTATATGCTTTTTCTTTTATGGTTTATATCAGTTCAATTTTAGAAACATTGTGTTTGAAGACCTACTTTAATTTTACTTTGTAAAATTCCTACAATCTTGGTATCCCACAAAAAATAGAACCATTTATTTTGTAAATGTGTTCACTAAAGTTTGGTTGCATTTCATTCCAAATTATCTGGAAATATTTAGAAAAATATTCAACATATTGGATACAACAAAGTTTCACTTTTCAAAGATTTTAGTAAATTGCAATGATTTAAATTGATCACAAAGATGGGTGTGGTGGTGCAGGCTTGTAATCCCAGTACTTGGGAGGCTGAGATGGGAGAATCCGGGTTTGTGGCCAGCCTCAGCTACTTAGTGAGGCCCTCCACAACTTAGTGAGACCCCATTTCAAAATCAAGAATAAAAAATGGGGCTGGGGGGGGGGTATAGTTTGGAGGTAGAATGCCCCTGAATTCAATCCCCAGTACTGCAAAAAAAAAAAAAAAAAAAAAAAAAAAAAAAAAAAAAAAAAAAAAAAAAAAAAAAAAAAAAAAAAAAAAAAAAAAAAAAAAAAAAAAAAAAAAAAAAAAAAAAAGTGATCACAGGCCAAAGGACAGAAAAATTTATTACAATAGAAGCAAGGGAAGAACTGCTTTAATCTAACATTGAGATATCAAAAGGTTAAAATTTTAATTTCCAAAATAAAAAATTGCTATTTGGGATTTATTGATGTATGTGGGAAGCTTTTGTTTCCATTTCTTTTTTTATATGCTTTAATGATGCATTATCATCTCACATCATAATGCAAATCATGTTAACACTGACATACATGCACACAGCACTTGGTGCCCTCCCCTGCCTCATTTCTATTTTTAATTCAGTAAATTTACATTCTTGACTGCAATACAATGGAATTGAGAATGGCTCTAATTTTACAGCATTTATATTGGGCAAAACACTTAAAACAATCAGGTTTTGTCTTGCACAAATATTTGTCAAAGGAAAGTCCATTGAAGGGAGGAAAAGAATGTGGAAAAGTACTTGGGTTACATATTTACAAATTTCAAGTTTTTTTTTTTTCTTTTGTGGAACTGGGGATTGAACTTCTAGCCCCCAGCACTCTAAAAGAATAGATTATTATTGTTTTAAGCCACCTACTATGATTTGTTATCAAAGGAGTTTTTAGTAGTCAAAAGCCTTTCCAAACCGTACACAGATCTTGAATTTCAGCACATTTGCGGAGAAATAATGCTCCCACAGATTTTATTCATTTCTCATTTCTCTGTGGAGAGGAATTTTATTACATCCTTAAATCTTATCAAAGCACAGGCTTTGATTTGTATTAAAGTTCCTTTCACATCTCAAACTTCTTCCACATTAATGTTTTTGTCTTTTGTTTTTAAGTGTTCCCTTCACTTTCAATGACTTTTCTGGAACTGTATTCAAAGCATCAGAATAATCATGACTCTTTGCTAAGACACGAGCAACAGAAAGGGTGGAAGTGACTTGGGTGTCTGATTCAAGTGGACAGCCTCAGCATCTGGCATACTGTCTTTCACAGACAGGGTGGTTGGAAAGCAGTCGTTGAATTAAAAGTCAGTAAGATATTGCTATACTCACTAGAGTGTAAATGTACATGAATGTCTTTTTCTAAATATTGAGGGATGATTTCCTCTTTCAAAAATCATTCTACAATAAGAATTTGTGTCCTTCAATACATGCACCATGGGATCCCTGAAGACTCTACAGACAAGATTAGATATGTTTCTTTTTGTGCAGTGTGGAGTCAACTGTACACCATCTTCAACTATAATAATAGAATATCAAAAATAGCTTGAATAATTTTATCGTTTACTAACACTTTACACATATTTGCTCTTCTAAGTGACTTTGAAGATTATTTATCATATCCTCTTATTATCTACTGCCTATCTATGTGTAGAAACCAAGACTTACAAAAGTTTAGATAATGAACCTAAGTCACCAAGCTTAAATTCAGGACCCCATGCAAAACAGTATTTCAACAAAGCACTAAGAACTGTAAGATATACCAAAATATTCATTTGTATCCTTTTGCCATATTTCTGGTATATACCATGTACTATTGTTAATGAAGAGATTTTATTTTTTATGCTTAAAGTGTCCTCAGTTTAATTTCATAGAAAAGAGAGTGCTGACTGTGGACTCACTGGGAGAACTCAAAGTGGTGATAAAAGTGAAGTTTTTGCAAATGAGAAAGAATTTGTTCAGATTTCTTTGACTGGGTAGCCAAAATGAGATAATCCCTCTGGCAATGACAAATGAAAGAGACATAAAAGAGGTCTCACTTTTAGTGACATTATTGATAATGTAGATGAGCTGCTTTTGTTGCTTTAAAGAAACTCAACAGATAGGAAACCATAGCTGGAAGAAACGTTGGGCCAACCCTTATTTTGGACAATCTTCTGAGAAAAAAATACTCTTATTATCACACCATTAATGACAACATTGTTGGACAGCAACTGGTTTTGAAATATTTTACTACATCCGACAAAATTATTCAATCATTTTTTTAATTTCAACTTTGTATGGATTGTAATACTCTCATACTTTTAATTTTTAAAAAAACTTATGTTCCAAACAATTTGTAATTGCTTCAGTTTCTTAGCAATGAACAGGTTAGATAAAAGAAAAATAACAAAAAATGGTATTGATACAAGAACTGATGCAGTGAATTTGCACATAGCCAGATGAGTGAAAAAAGAAAAAGATCAAACTGTATTTTATTTTTTGTAGCTGTGGTCAACTTTGCATTCCTGTAGTTAAGAATTTACCCACTGAATTATTTTGTTTTTGTATATTATATATACATATATATATATATATATATGTTTCCACATTTAAATTTTTAATTATATGCCTTATAAAGTGTCTTCAATAAAAATAAAATTGCTAAAGCCTACTATGATATTTCCTGAAGACATACATATTCAGAAATGAAAATTAACTGAATTTTTCTTTTGGGTACATTGCTAATCATACCTATATAATGCTAAAATATTGGTCAGAATTGCCATATTGAAGTTTTTTTTGAGGATTAGATTATACTGCAAGGGAGGAACAAACTCACATGTGTGGGATTTTTCTACATTATATTGATGACCTCATTCAAGAAAATTTGTTGAAGGAAAAAGTCCAAACTTTGGTCCTATTCTGGATTCTGAAAAAAATCAGTGTTAAATTGTTGTACTAAATTACTGTACTATAATTATTGTTAGCATAAAACATGCTAACTTGCTATATATAAGTTAAAAATAAGTAAAATCTAACAGAGAAGAATTTTGTGTGAAAAGATATTCTCAAATATTTCACATATCATTGATAAACTAATATAACTATCAATAAAATATGATTTTTAAAAATTACGTAATCATCTTTCATCTAAGTATTTAGTGACAAGTCTAACTTACTGATTATTTTTTATTTTACATACATTTCCCTAACAACTTGGAAAATAGATCCATGTTTCCTAGTCACCCCTACCTGAATTTCTGTAAGTCACCAAAGAAAATGTAAATTAAAATATACTCTCATCACCTCTTCATAGCAAAACACGTAAGTATTATAAATTGGCCATAAAAATATCTACTTGGGTTTGATTTAGTAAATTTAGAGGATCTTTTTTTATGAAATCAATGTCTTCCTGAAATCAATAAACAAGTAATATGGCATCACACTAAAAATAGTAGAAATGTGTTTAGGGAATAGCATTCATAGGTAGATATTTAAAGGAGATTGTTATGTTTTTATTGCTTGTTTTGCTTTTTGGTACAAGAGATTGAACACAGGGGCATTCTACCTCAGAGCTACCCCAAACCCTTTTTATTTATTTATATTTTATTTTGAAACAGGGTCTCGCTAGGATGCTGAAAGTCTCACTAAGTTGCCGAGGCTGGTCTTGAACCTGCAATCCTCCTTTCTCAGCCTTCTAAATACTGGGATTACAGATGTGTGCCATCATGCCTAGCTAAAGGAAATGTTTAAATAAATTTCTTTTTAAATATCACTTCATTCTGTTAATTCAGCATTTTTATAAATCTAATTTGTATAGTAAAATGTATTATATAAATAATTTAGTAAAAACTGTACATCTATCCACTTTTACCTATTTGAAAAAATGCTGTATATATTTTCTTTTTTTAAAATTTGCTTTTATCGGTGTATTATCATCGCATATCATAATATATTTTCTTTAATACTCTCATTCTTGCTCTCCTAATCTGCAGAACTTCCTTCTTGGACTTGCATGAGCCTTGGAGAGCAGGTCTGGATTCTTAGTGCAGCTGTCACACTTAACCATTGGCAAGAAGACAGAGGAAAGGGAAGCCAGGATCTCTGCACTCCTTCACCCCAGGACTTTTTGTGTCCTTAGAACCGATGGAAGAGAAAGTGAGTGTGTGGCGAACTACATTCCCTATAACGTTCCCTTCCCTCCTTGGTATTAGACATGACATTGCTTTTCAAGGAAGAGCAATGTAATAGAACAGTGGTGAAGAGTGTGAGCTTTGGCATGAGATAACGCAAAGTGCAGACTTGACACTTACAGTTGTTTGACTCTGGGAAATTTGCTTCATCTTTCTTTAGGCTACATTCCTTACCTTTAAGAGATCCCAGAACTATTACTTAACCTCCTGGGGTTGTTGTGAGAGTTAATGAGATAACACAATAAATCACTTCAAATACGTGACACCACAGTGTAAGAACTGAGTGAAAAATAATGGATTGTTGTTGCTTTGTTATTATCATCCATGAAAAAATATAGGATAAGTCGGGCGTGGTGGCGCACGCTTGTAATCCCAGCATTCGGGAGGCTGAGTCCGGAGGATCCGGGTTCGCGGCCAATTTCAGCTACCTAGTGAGGGACTCCGCAACCTAGTGAGACCCGGTTTCAAAATAAAGAATAAAAAATAGGGCTGGGGGTATAGCTCGGAGGTAGAATGCCCCTGAGTTCAGTCCTCAGTACCGCAAAAAAAAAAAAAAAAAAAAAAAAAAAAAAAAAAAAAAAAAAAAAAAAAAAAAAAAAAAAAAAAAAAAAAAAAAAAAAAAAAAAAAAAAAAAAAAAAAAAAAAAAAAATATATATATATATATATATATATATATATATATGATAAACTATAGGAAAATATAGGACAAGTAGCATCCTGAACTTATGATTAGAAAGGTATTATCATTGACAAGAAACATAATTCAATATTTGTTATGAATCATAGCATTAAAAATAAGATACTATCTAGGTACTTTCTTTCTAGTACCCCCTCGATATTTAAATGCATCTCTTTATTTACTTCATTTTGTATGGTAAAGGAGATAATTTTTATTGGAGTAATAAAATAAGATTATTTTAGAGGCTAGTAGACTGAAATATGTAGTTTTATAATTTTCACATCTGTTCAAAGCAGCACATCTCAGGGTGAGCAGTATCAGATGCCTAGAAGTGGTTATTGGCTTCTGAACAATCAATGTAATGAGCATCTTGTTTCCTTAGGTTTCTATGTAGTGAATTATCTCTACAGAGACACTTAGGTAGTCTTCAATGAGTCTAAATTTCCAGTGTATTTGATTTATTTTAGATTAGCTGAGGCAGCTCTTCATTTCATTTTAGTTTTTCATTGCATTTTAAAGACATAATCTAGTCAAGGAAAATTGGGAGGAGGCTGTTAAAATATTTTATATATTCATAGTTTCTAAGCACTCAATATGCATTTCCCATTATGCTTTGAGTGTCTGGACAAGAGGTCATTCTGGTTAATGATTTTATGCTCCAAGATTCATCATCTCTTCTCTAATAAGGTGATGAAAACACCTATAAAAAATGTATAACTTTTGAGGAATACAGGGACTTAGGGTAAGCGTCTCTATTAAATTATGACTTAAAATGTGGCCCAGGTAAAAATAGATCTGTTCTTTCTATTCAGCAATTCCAATTTCACATTTAAGAAAATAAGAAAGACTATTTTAAAGTATTCTACATAGTATTACATATTTCGTATTACTTGTGCTGTCTTAATACATTACTATTAGGTGATTTATACTTCTTAGGAAGATTATCTGGCCTTGCCTAATGTTCATTGACACAACTGATTTAACATAAAGGACCTGTACCCATTTCTTAAGTTCTTTTCAGGCATATTTTTAAATAAGTCATTTTCAGGACTGCTGTTGTTACATCCATCACAAGACCAGAGAATGCTGAATGGGAATTAGAAGCCTTAGTCTTTGAGATTAAGCTGCTTGGTTTAATGAGAGCGGTCTTGTTTATTTAGAAATCTGGCTGAAAACTTAACCCATGATTTGAAGTGTGTCTGATGAGCTTCATGTGGCTCTTCTGGCCCACAGTCCATCATATCTATTATTCTCATGACTGAGAATCAATCAGATCTTTTTGAAGGAGAACATTGATTTTTTTTTCATAACTTAATATCTTTGTCATAATAGTGATTGCCTAAATTGCTGACCTGATAAGTGGAAATAAATGACTTTAGAAATTTATAAATGAGCAACAATACATTCATATCTTATAAAGGCTTTACAATGAAGCCACTAGCTTTTAGTTGAATAATGATAATCCTTATAGAAATATGTATATGCATGTGTATGTGTGTTGTGTATTATGCATCAGATATATTCGAATTTGGATTGATTTGTAAACTATAATTTCCTATACATAGTTATTTTTTACTTATTTCTCTGTCTCCTGAATCAGTGGTATTTAAATTTGATTGATACTGATCAGTAGAATTTTAAAATAAACATCTTTTCTTTGTACATTTAAATTACAAAATATTTGTACTTCACTAATACATATATTATGAGATACACAGAAAGAAACTTAGATGTTTATTAACACTTCAGAAAAAAAACTTTCTCTCATTTTGTGATTTAAAAATAATTGAGAACCTCAGTTTTATACTTTCTAATAAAGTATTTCAGTGTTCTGAGTGTCAGTTCATTTTATTTTGATACTTGCCTTTAATTGCTATTATATGGGATATACTTGATGATTTGAATTTATTCTCTTTTCCTTCAAATCTTACCTAGGTACTTAGTATTCAGCACAAATGTATTTAATTAAAATACAAAAGCTTAGCTTCAGAAGATCTGGGAAACATAATTTTTAGTTTACCAAGTTTTACTAGTACAATAAAATGCATTTGAAATGTAAGTAGAAAATGGGTTTGTAAACACTAAGAGTCCAACTTGGCCCAAACTTTACTTTTTTATATCTCCTGCTAGTTTAAATGATGCCGACATTAAAATATGTTGAGATATCAGAAATTCATTATATAATGTAGAAGAGGGATCCAGAGACTTTTAAGGAGATATGACTTCTAATTGATTTTTACTGTGAGAGTCTTTCACCTTCATCTTTACCACATCACCAAGAACAGGTCTAAGGACACTTCCATAATCAATGACTGAAAAATATATTGGCTATGCAGGTACAGATATTTTTGAAAAGTTCTTGGAAGCAAGTGCTATCTATCTCTGGCAGGATGAAGATGAAGGCTTTGAAGAATCTTGTCTTTGAAATAGTCCCCATGGTAGTAATTAACCACCAGAAAAAGGTGATATGTCATTAAATAAATAGCAGGTGAGAGTGATGATCGTAAATTTGGCCCGTAGGGATCCTTGTTGGTGCTTAATTGGCCATGGAATTCCCAGAACTCTTATAAATGGAAAGACTTGTAAAGTCTTATTTAAACTATATAACCACAAGCAAACAAATAAAGCTATTATTTGAATCACATGATTGAGAATCAAGTCCACTCTTCCAATTGCTAGATTTGAATCAGTTCACAAATCATTCTTAAACTAGACCCTAAGACATTGAAACAAGTTTGTATTGTACAAGGTTCCTTCTATGCAAAGATATCTAGAGCCATTTACTAGGACTCTGAATTGGGGAAAGAAAACACCAAGACTGGCTTTGAACTATGTGAACCTCCAAAGACACAGAACACTACTTTAGAGGCTTTGGGAGATGGGTAGTTACATGGAGTTTGGACCCAAGTGTATCTCACAGTGGATTTCTGTGCCCACAAACCTACCATGATTATTTCTCTGGATTCTGAAGACGGTGCAGCAGAGTCTTGGCTTTGGGCAGATTCCCTACACTAACTCTCTAACAAAAGGAATGAAGACTGTTATGGCAGAAAGGGCCAAACTTAATACTATGAAACTGCATCTGTTAAAAAAAAGTCAGATTTAAGCAGCACTACATCCTAAGTTAGACTGAATCCACATCCAAAACCATGAACAAGCCTGGCATGGTGGTGAATGCCTTTAATTCCAGTAACTAGGCAGCTGAGATAGGAGGATAACAGGTTCTAGGCCAGCCTCAGCAGTTTAGGAAGACCCTCAGAAACCTAGCACCACTCTATTTAAAAATAAAAAAATAAAAGAAGAGCTGGAGTTGCAACTCAGAGGTAGAATGCTCCTAGGTTCAATCCCTAGTAACACAGACACACACACACACACACACACACACACACACACACACCAATTAGAGATGTCTGTTTTGTTCCCAAACCTAGTACATATTTCTCTATGCAGAAGATAAAGGGGCCTAGTGGAATGACAGAGACTGTTATAAAGAAATCAGGTCTACCTGTTGCTCCAAGTATAGTCTTTTTCCTAAAGCAAAACACCCCTGCTCTGCACCTCCCATGCACCTGTAATTTTTCTGGAAATTTTTTTTTACAATTATTCTAGTAAATAGAGAGCAAGCTACTTTCACCTGAAAGGCACAGCAGTATACTCTTGCCATTTTTACCTCAAGGCAATGCCAACTCTCCTAGAGACCATCATAATCTAAGCCATGACTGCCCCCCCCCACTTCCATGTTTCTCTGGGCTTCTCTAGTAATGCTCCCATGTTACAGGATCTGCTTATCAGGCATTAGCAGATGCCCTTGATGACTGCTTTGTAAGAATGTATTTTCCCCAGAGTCTCAGCAATATTTCTAATCCACATACTTTTCTTACAATGTGATTTTGACATTCCTCCCATTTAGAGGTGAGGGTCTGTGTTTTCTGAAACTGGGTGGGCTCTCTTAATGTTTCAACCAAAGTTGCAGGTCAGAAATGGTGTTGTGTAGCTGGGCATGGTGGAAACTGGGTGGGCTCTCTTAATGTTTCATCCAAAGTTGCATGTCAGAAATGGTGTTGTGTAGCTGGGCGTGGTGGCTCACGCTTGTAATCCCAGCATTTGGGAGGCTGAGACTGGAGGATCAGGGTTCGAGGCCAGCCTCAGCTACCTAGTGAGGCACTCCACAACTTAGTGAGACCCGGTTTCAAAATAAAGAATAAAAAATAGGGCTGGGGGTGTAGCTAGGAGGTAGAATGCTCCTGAGTTCCTGAGTTCAATCCCTAGTACCACAAAAAAAAAAAAAAAGGAATGGTGTTGTGTGTCATAACTAGGCTTGGATCATGAAAGATGAAATGGCTCCCATTTTATGCAGTATGATGATTATGCTTGAAACCTGCAATGGCCATATATACAGAAAGACTCTCCTGCCGGAAGGAAATGGAAAGACCACACAGAGTCCTGACACTCTCTGAAGAGAAGATGCCTGGCTGTCTTTACCAGCCATAACCTGATTGCAGCAGCCTGGGAGATCCAGAACAGGAATTGCCCAGCCATGCCCTGTCCACTCGACTCAAAGAAACCATGCGACATGATAAAATGATAGCTCTTCTTTTAAGTCACTAAACTGTGGAGTGATTTGTTATACAATAGATAATTCAAACGCCTAGTGAGATATGTGCCTGCCAAGGGTAGAATATAATCACAATGAAAATTTATGTCCCTATCATCTCAGGGAAATTTCTGGTATTCACATAGATCAGGGCATAGATCAGGATATTGTATTCAAAATAAAAATAAGTTTCTGTATTTTTCCCAATATTTACCACTTAAGAAAGAAACTTTTGAAGGCAACATTTGGTAGCAGATAAATGTGGCCATATTTGAAGTAGCTTTGTCAACTATTTGGACTTTGTGTCATAGAAAATCTGATGTTATTCAAATTCTTTATTTGAGTTTTGGAGCAGAGTTATACCTTTTTCAGAAAGTATTTAATCTCTTTTTGAATAATTACTTGCTATTGGGCCTCAGGATACCAAGCATCCATGCAAATTGAGCATCCCTCATAAGCAGGGTGTTCAATGATCCATGGAGACACAAATTTGGATAGCTGATCATCATCAGTTTTACAATGAGTTTCGAGCAGGCACTGAAGACACAAACGTGTTGCACAATCAGTTGGCATATACTCTCAGTGCAGCTATTTTTGCTATATTGCCACAATTCCCTCATCCTACAACTATGGTCTCATGGGGACTGAGGAAAATATTCAAACATGATTTACATGTATTTTGACACAATATGCCAGAACCAGTCTGAAGAAAGATGAAGCAGATTTTTAAGGGCAACAAGGAAGAGAAATTCTTCCTGGTCAGAATTTCAAGTGATACACCTGGTTGTCCATTTTGCTTAGAAAAAGACATAATCAGAAGTGTGGGACTGTATAAACATTCATGAGAAGTTGTTGATTCTGTAGGCTGCAGGTTGTAAGGAAGAGGCTTAAAGAATTGGTGATAAGAAGGTCTACAAAAGAAGTGTGTCAGCAGAAATGTAAGAAGTGACCTGGAGTGTGAGAATATGTATTTAATTCCATGCAAATTCTCTGCACAGGGGATTCCTGAGGGTTCTTGAGATGATTTCAGATGGTCCCCAAGGTCAGAGCTATTTTCATAATAATACCAAGATTTTCACTCACATTCTTTCAGGAGTGTAGAGTTGACATGATATGTGATATTTCAACATAGTGAATGAAAAAACAGATAGGACATTTCAGCTCTCTTCTAGAAAGCCAGGCATTAAAAAGATTTGCAAAACAAAGTTTTTTGCTAGTAAACTTACTAGCCACTGTTTTACTTTTATAAAATGTTATTTTTGTTAATATTAAATATAATTATTATTGTTATGCTTAAATTAATAAAACATGTTTCAAATGTTCTCAATTTTAATTTCTAATACATTAAATACCAATAGATATAATTCATGTAAATAAAGTTCTTTAAAGTCCATAATAGTTTTTCAGAGAATGAAGGATTTAAGACCAAAAGTTTAAAGATAACTTAGTCTATTACCTACTTTGTTGTATTTATTAATGCTTTCTGATCCTGTATCCTAAATATTTGTCCACTAAATTTCCTTCTTCTATTAAATTCTAAGCACTTCTTAGACTTACCTAGGCCATTTGAATGTAGACCTCGATTATAAGGATTCACTGTCTCTTTCTCCCCTGTTTTGGTCCCTGTGCAAGTGAAAAGAGCTGCTCCCTCTTTCAGCACATTGCATCCTGATGAAAATACTTTATTACCCTTGGCACAGATCAATCAGGGCTAGGAATCTATGGTGATTATTCTTCATCATTGTCCACAAGCAGCAGTGCATCAGTCCTGCAGTTATGTATCTAGAACATGTGTGCCCATTTTGTTACTGATCTGGTCTTCGGGGACACAAACAGAAGCCACAACAAAGTCACATTAGCTATGCTAGATGGCAATCTTTGCTGATCCCAGGTTTCTCTTTCTGTTCAACAAGGTTATTGGCAGGACTTAAACTCTAAATTGTTTCTCTTTTGCAGTGGGCAGCAGTTGGAACACCTGTTCAGTTCTTTTGATCTTTTAGTTGTTACTTTCTGCTGGACTCTCTGCAGTCTTCTTTAGGGTTTAACCAAGCATCTGACAGTAGTTTATATGTAGATTTGGAATGGTCCCCTCCTATCCCTGAAGCTATCTCCTTTCCAGAATTTCCCCCTTAATTTCCAGCCACTCTGGTATCCTTAAATAGTTCTCTAAGACATCCAGCCCTTTTCAACATTGCTGTCTGTGAGTTCTAACCATCTTGTACTTCATACACAGAGGAGTATTCTCAGAAGGGCAGTTATACAAATGTGGATTCACCCAGTATAGTCCCTCCTCTTCTCATCCCAGTGTTGTCTGTTTTTAGATACTCTCAGTGTCCTGAAATAGATTTTTTTTTTTTTTTTTAGTACTGGTGATTGAACTCAGAGGCATTCTACCACTGAGCTATACCCTCCAGTCTTATTTATTTAGGAAATTGGATCTTGCTAAGTTGCTGAGGATCTTGCCAAGTTGCAGAGGCTGGCCTTGAACCTGTCTCAGCCTCCCAAGTACTAGGTAGGTTAATTTATTTTGTGTGTATGGTACTGGGGATTGAGCCCAAGAATATCCTACCTCTGACCTCTTTTTTTAACTTTGAAACAGAGTCTCACTAGGTTGCTAAGTGTATCACTAAGTTTATGAGACTGGTCTCAAACTTGTGATCTGCCTGTCTCAGTGTACCAAGTACTGGGATTACAGGCATGTACCACCGTGCCCAGCTTAGATTTATTTTTTAACAGAACTTATCCTAATTATCTTGAGAAATTTAATTCAGTATAAGTTAAATCACCATTATAAGACTATCATTTGATTTTTGAAAAATATTTTATTTAGCTGGGTATTGTGGTACATGCCTGTAATCCCAGTACTTGGCAGCTCAGACAGAAAGAACACAGGTTTGAGACCAGTCTCAGAAACTTACTGAGACAGTCTACAATCTAGTGAGATCCTGTTTCAAAGTTAAAAAATTATAAAAAGAGCTGGGGATGTAATTTGTAGGTAAAAGACCCCAGGTTCAATCCCCAGTACCACACACACAAAAAAATTTTTATTTATATGCCAGCTCTGGGATAATATCAAGTGAAACAATGATATTTCCTTTAAGATTTCTAATAACATAGAAATTACAAGTTAAAGTCATTATTTATTATGGTTTTATTTTGATAAATCCCTTTATCTTGATAACTCCCTTTTGCAAACATGCATGCACATACACCCACATTCTTTCTATAGATAGAAATCAATTTCCATGTGAACTAGATTAATAATGGAGAATGCTTCCTATGAAAAAGTAAAAGCAAGGTAATTCCTGTGTACTTCACTCCCAGTATATTACCTACTTTTAGGATTGTAATGGTTAATTTTATCAATCTGGCAATGCTATATTGTCTGGTTGTTTAAACTGCAGACTAGATACTGCTATGATGGTGTTTTCAGGTAGGATTAACATTTACAATCAGTCGATGTTGATTGTCTACCTTGATGTACGTAGATCCCATCCAATCAGTTGAAGACCTTAAGAGCAAAGACTGAAGTTTCTGAAAGAAGAAATTTTTATCTCAAAACACCTCATAGAACCCCTGCTGGAGTTTCTAGTCCATGAGTCTGCCCTGCAGATTTCAGACATGCCAGCCCTTATACTTATGTGAACCAATTCCTTAAAATAAATCTATATGCATTCTATTGGTTGTGTTTCTGTAGACAACCCTGAGTAATACAAGGTAAATGCTTAGTGTCCCATATTATTTTTCAGAAATTGAGATGCTAATGCTCATTTTTAACAAATTTTACACTATTTCATCCCCATTCCATAACTACCCTCCTGACTTCTCCATTGACATTGTAATTACTTTCAGTGAATATTTTTATAACCATAAAAGGTAAGTTATATAAATAAGAATATCAAGTATTTTTACACTTATAGACACCATTTCTTACTTTTGAGAGAATTAAAATAAGTAGAAAGATTTCAAGAATAAACACTTATTGCTTTGTACTTAAATCATTTTATATTAAAAAGAAATGTTTGAATATAAAAGAAATTTAAAATTAATGATTTATTTCTATGAGTTTTAAAGAATGAGAAAGAAATATATATTGGGGATGGGGTTGGTGGGAGGTCACTCAATGGTAGAGCATATGCCTAGCATACATGAGGCCCTGTGTTCAACCCCAGGATCTTCAAAATTTTTTACTAAAAAAGAAAGGGGGGGGGGATACACCAATATCACGCTTACACAAAATGTTCCATCAAAATGGCTATCCTCCCAAAAAAGTTCCAAATTATCCAAACACCAGTTTTTTTTTTTCCCTTTGGGGTCCATTTTTAATCCCCAACCTAATATCTCCCCAAAGCCCAGTCAGTTTGCTTTTAAATACCAGATGAAACAGAAATCAAAGATGATGACATTGATCCAATGTTTTGTCATTTATTTTTCTTCCTTTATTTTTTAATTTCATTTTTAATAAGATGTAATGTTAACTTATGCACAAGCAGTAACTTTGAATTTTAAGTTCTGAGTGGGGAACACTAGTGCGCTGTGTTTCCTCCTTAAGTATGTGGTAGAGGAAGAAACTTCTTTTGGCTCAAAATGACTGCCCAACTCTACCAACTCAGAGGGTGCAGGATGTGGCTGGATTTCACACTCACTTCTGGTCCAGGCTGATAACACTTGGTCTTTTTACCACTGAATATTTGGCTTATGAGCATTGCACAGATCGTAATTTACAGTAGACTGATAATTTTCGTGTGTGTGTAAAAATCAAGAAGAATGAATAGAAGATTGTGACTTGTTCATGGGAGCGCTTCCACAGCATTTGAATTTGCAGTTAATTGAGAGAAGAATATCCATGCCTTCAAGCTTGAACTGCCCCAAAGCAAGTGTGCAACAAGCCCCTGACTCCCTGTGCTTGGCATAAAGTAAAGGTTTTGCAGACTGGGCAGCAGAGGAATGGGGGCAGGACCAGCAACTCCCCTTGGGAGTGTTCCACAGAGCTGCTTGCCAGAGACCTTCCCTCCATTGTGATTCTCAGGATGGCAGGGCGTCCTGATCTTTTATTTCCCATCAAAGGCAAAAAGATTGAGAGTCATCATTTACTGCTTGAATAGATTATTGCACAAATATCCCCTTGTCAGGGAAAAGTAACCAGGAAATAAGCCTGGCTGAGCCAAACTTGCCAAGAACACTGCAGGAAAGATGGAGGTTCAGGAATGCTGTGGAAAAGAGCTGGGCGTATAGCCCCACTAATCATAATGCATGTGTAGGTATGGCTGTTTCACTGAAGCTGGAGAATATAGTGTATGGCTTTCCTGTTTTTGCACACCCTGTTAGCCTTCTTGTAGAAATGAATGCACCAACGTCACCACTAAAAGTACAATAAAGCTTCCAAGAAATCTGAAATGAAGTCTGTTTATGGTTTGTAAAACAGTAAGGGTTGCCAGGCATGGTAGCATATGTCTGTAATCCCAGTGCTTGGGAGGCTGAAACAGGAGGATTACAGATTTGAAGCCAGCCTCAGAAACATAGTGAAATCCTATTTCAAAATAAAATAGGGCCAAGGGTACAGCTCAGAGGTAGAGTGCTTCTGGGTTCAATTCCTTGTACCACCCAAACAAAACAAAACAAAACAAAACCAATCCCCCTTAAAATTAGTAAGCATTGTTTTATGGTGAGGCTTTCTGATAACAGACATTTTATAAGTTGCTTTAAACTGAATGAATGTAGCAAGAGAAAGGATGTTGACTTTCATTTGTCATTCCCCAGCCTATACTGGGCTCTACCTACAACACCTATGGAAGAAGGCCAACCTTCCTGTTCTGTAATCTGACACAGCACAAGCCCAGTTTCAAAGGTTATAACTTTGGGGCACTGAGAGATGGTTCTCTAGAGGCTAAAACTGTGTTCCCCAAGAAGGCATTGTCTTCAGGAGCTTGTGGGAGGTGCATACAACAAGTACACCTTGGCTGAAAAGTATAAAATAATCATGAGCAACACAAAATACTCCAGGGAATCTCATACTAATTAGAGAAGTCTGCCGCTGGCCTGTGGTTGGGGGGTGGGGTATGTAATCATGTAGGCCAACAGAATCTACAAATTCATGTCAATGCGATCTCAACTGAATCCGTAGTTTGGAAGGCCTGGGGACTTTTGAGTTATATATTAATGAAATTCATGAATATTTACTTTTTCCCATTACTTTGCTCAGATGATATTGAGAGAACATTCCCTGAATTGCCTTGTAACTTAATGTCACTTCTTTCCATTTATACATTAACCAAACACACTCCATTGAATAATCTTACACTTGACTTGGTTCTATTTATTTTCCTCACAGTTAGCAGCTTTGCCATTTCTTTCTATTATTCTATTGCATACAAAGTATTATTTTTGAACACAGTGAAATAAAGAAAGTTTTCTTATTTGAGTATTCCTGAAAAAAAAAAATACTTGTCGTAGAAATGAGTCTGAATATACATTATACGTGGGGGGAGGGTAATTGTGAAATCATCAAAAATAACAACTTGCGTTTATATTACAGTTTTATTCACATGATTTAAATCTCAGTTTACCTGAACCAAAATTTGATATCTGACTGAGGCAGCTATTATTATCATCTTCATTTTATTAATAAGATACAATAATAAATTGATAGATCATCTTGGAAAAGAAAGTTATTGAGAATGCTTAGGTCTTGAAACCAGGGTATGTGGGAACTAATTTAACGGTTCATGCAAGAAATGCTAAGTATCTATTACTCTGTGTCCCAAGCACTTTTGTAAGTTGTGGATATAATAGTGAATAAACTAGACTAGAATCCCTCCTTTCATGAAGATTACATTCCAGTGGGTCAGACACAAACTGAATAAATAAATGAGGAAATACACAGCGTGAGAGACAGTGACATGTGTGACAGAGGAAAAAGAAGCAGACTTAGGGGGCTAGTGCTCCTGTCAGCATCCTTGCAGCTATAATCTAAAGACTGACCACATAACTTAGAGAAAAGAAGATTTATTCTCTTATGGTTTGGGGCTTAGTTCATGTGAGGCTGGGGATCATGGCTCTCAGGGCATGGCAATGGGAGGCGGAGGGAGAGCTCATGGACTGTGCTTCTCACATCATTTAGAGCAGAAGGAAGAAAGAGAGAGGAGGGGTAGGAGGAACCATTTATATAATCTCCAAGGCCACAACCCCAGGGACCACTTCCTCTAGCCATACCCTACCAGCTTAGTGGGTACCACTGAGGCAGGGCAGAGGACCTAGAAATGGGAATGAGAGCGGCCTCTCTGTAAGGTTGGGGGAAGTAAGCAGGAAGGTGAGAGACTGATGGGCACCAGGGAATCAGGGCCCTGACCAGCTCACAGATAATCATTCAAATTAAGGATCAAAATTGTGCACAAGTCATTTGCTTCCCAAAACCCAATTCTAACCAATCATAAAAAAGCAGGTAGAAAGCCTCAGTAAGGTTTAAAAGCCCACTTCCCAATTGCTTTGAGGTCACTCTATTTCTGGGTCCCCCCTTTGGGGGGAGGAGCTATTTTGTCCTCTATTTTTCTCTAACTTAAAATAAACTTTTATATTTCTATATCCTTCACTAGTCCTTGGACTTCATTCATCGAGATCCACTAGACAGAACCCTAAAAAGAGGAGACACCCCCATTTCACCACCTGGGTAAATCCATTGTGATGGGATCACAACCCTCATGACTCAATTATATCAGCTCCAAACATTTACAAGTGAACTCTTTAGGAGACATTTTATATCTAGTTATAACAGATGATGTGACTATGAGTGTGTCAGGGGACTGACATTGTATACAAGTTGCCAGAAGGATGTCAATGATGAAAGAATTGAAAGGATTGAGGGAGTGAGTCATATGGATATAAAGAAAGAAAGAACTGAGCATGGTGGCACACACCTGTAATCCTAGAATTTGGGAGGCTGAGACAGGAGGATTGCAGGTTTGCAGGTTCAAGGACAGCCTTAGCAAGGTATCAAGATTTTCAGCAAACTACCTGGTGAACCCTGTTTCCAAACCAGAAATATAATAAAATAAAAAGGGCTGGAGGTGTAGTTCAGAGTTAGAAGCCCTGTGAATACAATACCAAAAAAAAAAAAAAAAAAAGAAAGAAAGAAAGAAAAAATAGAAAGAAAGAAAGAGCATTCCAGATAGAGGAAATAGTCAGTATCACCAAGCCCTGAGTCCCCCATGGCATGTTAGGTGAACAGCACAGAGACCAGGCTAGACAGAATGAACAGAGGGTGAGCAGACAGGTCATAGAGGTATGCAGAAGTCAGTAAATTTTGACTTCTAACTTCTTAATGACTATCCAAATGACAGTTTTTTTTTTTTCCAAAGTTTTATGCAAAATCCCACAAAGGGATTTCCAGACCCTGTGTGGGGCATGGACTAATTTCCATGGGGAAGAGGAAGTGAAGTTCCTTTTGATACCAGCAATTCTGAGAGGAAAATCTGGACTGAAGTTTTCTTACTCACAGTAAAGATAATCTGCAGCAAGAAGACAAAATACCAGAGACCATTAGCAACTACTTTGGTTTGGGTTTGGCATGGCTGGGGAAACCAGTGACCTAAAGCCAGCAGATGACATTAAGGCATGGACAGGAGCTTCATTTTTCAGGATCACAACAACCAATCTGGCTTTCCAAAGTGTTGCTGCTGAGCAACATGGGGTGCTATGTTTGTACCCCAATCTAGAGCATAGCCCTGCATCTGTTGTGGCCCAGCCCTGGGCAGAGGAAGAGGAGATAGTGGACCAGGAGGAGAAGCTGAGCAGACCCAGTGGTTCCCAAATAGCTTTCCCTAGGAAAACCCACAGTACCTTAATTTAAAATGCAAAATTTCCAGAAAATTATCCATTAATGTCTTCCCACTGTCTGCTGCAATAGTTTTAAAGTGTAGTCTTAGGAGAAGCAGCCTCAGCTTACCTGGGAATATTAGAAATGAAATTCACAGCTCCTATCTCAGACTACTGAATCCAAAACTCTGGAAATGAGGCCCAGAAATCTGAACATTCTGAAGCCCTCAGTTGATTCTGATGCAGGCTAAAACTTGAAAACCATTAGCAGGCAGGAGAAAAAAAAAACATTGACAATCAAAGACCTGCCCTTGTATAGAACTCTACCTGGATTTCCAGCCATATTCCGTCCTTCTCCCTCAGGTCCTTGCGCTAATGCATACCTCCCATGGCAACTCAAGGTCACAGCTCTTCCATCGTTTCTTTGCTCATTCTTTTTCAAGATGCTTCCCAGGTATCTCCTGATGAGTTCTGACTCAGTCTCCTAGATTCAATTGAAGCATGCTCACTTTGGTACTTCCATAGCTTGTTCTTCATAAACCGTTAGCTCAGTTCATAACTGCTTTCCTTAGAATGGGGGGGGGGGGCAATTTCCTGCATGTCTTCTTTCCTTCCTTTCCAGACCCTAGACTTTGAAGACTGTGAGCATGAGGATCTTGGATTGTATCAGCAGCACCAACATGGTGCCTGGCCCATAGTGGCTTGTAATGCAGTCCTCCCTTTATACCTGTGGTGGATTTGTTTCCAGTCCTCTAGCCCTGCAGATACCAAAAACTGTGGTCCTTTATATCAAAGGGCATAGTAGTAATATTTGCATCTGATCTATACACATCTTTCCATATATTTTTTGAATAAAAATTAGAGTAGACTATTGTTTTGTACTAAGTTCTTGCACTAGGCTCTAACAGACCAGGCTAGAAATCAAAATGGAGTCACACACCCTAAAGTTCCCTGTTACCAAGCTGAAACTAAACTGTTTATCTGACCTTCTGAGAAATCAGGATTAGAGACACAACAGCCTGAATTTCACAAACAGACTGGTTTCAATTGTCATGATAATGAAGTTCCCTTTGCTCTAATCCTCACACAAAAGAAGTAACCTGAGTAACCTGTTGTTAACTAAGCAGTTATTTTTCTATTGTTCTGTTTCCTAGTCCCCTTTACAAAGAAAATGACTTTAAAATGACCAATCATGTGTTTGTTGTTTTGATTTTGTTTTCTTCAGTCTTCTGTCTATGAAACCAACCTTTGTTTGCTTAACCCATAGAAATACTAATTCTTGTTCCGTTTTATGGAATGAAGTGTTGTCTGGTTCTAGAATTCAAAATAAGGCCAATTAAGATCATTATGCTAAATTATTGTAATTTTGTCCTTTGATATTTGAAATGATTTCTAGATTATTTGTAACACCTAATACAATGCAATATTATATAAAAAGTTGTTATACTGAATTGTTTGGGAGATAATATGCTATAGTTCTTGTGTTGAAGGCTTGGTTCCCAGATTGTGAAGCTATTGGGAGGTAGTAGAATATTTAGGAGGTGGGGCCTAATTGGAGAAAGTTAGACCTTTGAGGATATACCCTTGAAGGAGGGATTGGAACCCCAGCCACCTTGAGGTGAACAAACCTCCTGAAACTCACACCCATTACCATGATGATCTGCTTCACCACAGGCCCAAAAGCAACTGGGCCAACCATAAACAAAAGCCTCTGAGACAATGAGTCAATATAAATCTTTTCTTTTTTAAAGTTTATTTTCTCAGGCGTTTTGTCACAGTGACAGAAAGCTGACTAACACATAATGATAAGGAAAAAGGTCTATGTTTCAGTACAGACACGATTTGTTTAAGCGTTTGTAATTGTTTGAACCCAGTTGGATCCACAGGATGCAGAACCTGTGAATATGGAAGGCCAACTAATTGTACTTTCTTTTGTAAAATTGTTTAATGAAATGTAAGGAATTAAGCCATCACTGATTGTTGGTATTTTAGCAGTGAGAGGTTCCTATTACTTTAGAAAGCCAGGGGCGAGGGGCAGAGCTTACGTTCTTTCTAATACCTCTTTCTTTTTCTTTCTTTCTTTCTTTCTTTCTTTCTTTCTTTCTTTCTTTCTTTCTTCTTTTCTTCCTTCATTTCTCTTTCTCTCTCTCTCTCTCTCTCTCCTTCTCTCTCTCTCTCTCTTTCTTGTGGTACTGGGGATTGAAACCAGGAGCATTCTAACTCTGATTTTTATTTTTATTTTAGAACAGGGTCTCACTAAGTTGCAGAGAGCCTTGCTCCACTGCTGAAGCTAGCCACAAACCTACGATCCTCTCATCTCAGCCTCCCAAGTACTGGGATTACAGGTGTGCACCTACACTCATCTGTGTTCTGATACTCTTGAGTTGAATTGTCTCTCACAGTGAGTTGTATGAACAGAGCATATTATTTAGCCTTTATGAATCTCAGAAGCCATTTGCTTAAAATGAGACCATTTATAGCAACTATTAATAGGAGCTGACATTTATTGGACATTGCTATAGGTCATCTCTTTTAATCTTCACAGGAACTCAGTGATGTAGGAATTTGGGTCTCCCACTTGAGAGCACAAAAAGACACACTGACTTCCCTAGAGTCCTATAAGGAGAAAACTATGGGAGAATGGATTTGAGTGGGATCACCAGACTGGAGCCTTACTTATTTGCCCTTACGTTCCACTATTTCCTTAGGAATCTTGAAGACGAAATGAGATATATACGTAAACACCCAGCAGGTGACTCAATGACAGTCACAATTTTTCTAGGACTAAATTGGCTTTAGGATGGGAGAGAAATAATCCCACTACATGGGAAAGAACTTTGGGATGAACATAAAATCTCTCCTTGTTTCTATTTTCTCCCTTGGAGGTAGGAATCATGTTCTCCTAACTCTGCTTTATTTGTCCAATAACCTTTCCTCACCTGAAGTTAACAGTATCTTTATTTTCAGAAAGGAAATTGCTATTTCAGAGTCAGTGGCCTTAACCCAGTTGTTAAGGGTGATGTTTCAAACAACACAGTATTAGCTGCTGGCAAAAAATCTTTGGAGCCTTCTCTCTGCACTGTTTAAGATAAAGCTCCTGCGTGAAGTGGCACAGCCTCCAGGTCTTTCATGTTTCTGAGAGCAGAATTCTCTACCCTGTTGCTCCGGTTCACAAGAATACTTTTCCAAAGAGTTCTGGCAGGCTCCTGGTATTAAGACAATGCAGAAGCATTATGCTAACTCTGGAAGAACAGTATCTATTGAAAGGTATCAAAAGCAGGCACAATGCCCCAGCAATATTTTCTACTGAGCTGCTCAGGCTGAACGATTCATAGGGTGAGAAATCTCTGCCTGACCTAGAGGTCTTGGACAGGAATACTGAACAGCAAGCCAGGATAACATTCTGTACCTTTATAAAGGTGAGGAAAAGAAAAACCTTTTCCCTCTACCTATCTTAGATCCCATGGAGGAAGCTCTATGAAATTAGATTGACAAACAAACAGATTAGCAAGAGAAAAATAAACAGAAGTTTATACACATGTTCCTTGTGTGTACACCTGGCAGAACACAGAGATAAGTTACTCAACGGGGCGGGTAGAACTGAGTTTCTATAACATCTTAGCAAAGAACAATGATTTTGTTTGTTTGTTTTAGAGACATGGAAACATAAAGCAAAAATATTTGAACTTCTAGGATGGTAAATTGTGAGACAGTAAAAAAGTATATAGGGGAAACTACTGGAAGACAAGGGTGTTAAGTTTTGTTCTATACATTTCTCTGGTCCAGTCTCCTTGTCTCTAGGGAATCCTCCTGCATCTCCTTGTAGAAGGGGAAGCAGATTTTTCCTATCTGCTTCTTTTCAAATCTGCCTTTAGCTCAAAATAATTCTATGTCAAAGTGGCATATTTGGAGTGATGCATTTTGTCACCCTTTCGCAAGAAAGGCACCCCTCCTAGCTTACTTTATTGAAAAGCCCCTGGGGCCACAGACTTTCCTTTAGTTGCAAAAAGGGACAGAAACAATGGCAGAAGCTCGGGCCAGGCACAAAATTACTAAACATCCTTGATTTTCCAGGTTGCAGGGGTGTTCTTCATTCTTCAACAGAAATGTTCTGTTTTAGCAGCATGGCTCTGGCTTGACTTTCCAACTACTCAGCAGGTTCCAATGACTCAGTTGGAGCTGGTCCTGTTGCAGGCTTGGACAAGTCCTATGCGTTCTTGTCTTTGTGCAGTGTGAAGAATGGGTCTGTTGCAAATTGAATCGCCCCCTCCCCAATATGTTGAGTCCCCAAACCTATGAATGGGATCTTACTTGGAAATAATCTTTGCAGGTGCAGTTGTTTGAAGATGGGTCAATAGGTCCTAATCCAACCTGACTGGTGTCCTCATCAGAAGATGGACATTTGGACATGATGCATGGAGAGAGGAGAATGCCATGTGAAAATGGATGCTGCTGCAAACAAACCAGGGAACACCTGGGACCAGGAGGATGCTCCCCTAGAGGCTTTTGAAGAAGCAAAGCCTTGCCAACACCTTAGTCCCAGACTTCAAAACTCCAGAACTATGAAGGATTACAATTCTGTTGTTTAAAGCTGCCTGACTTGTGGTGCTTTGTTACACAGGCCTAGAAATGGATACAGGATCCCATTCTAGAATGTCCAAGGAAGCTGGGGCCTGGAGTTCTTCTTGAGTGAAAGGTGTCCTTCATCAGCTTCACAGCCCCTATCAGAAATCTCTAGGGTGATGATAGGGGGGAAGCATTCTTCTGGAAGTCCTGGAAGTTGGAAAGTCATTCTGGTCTCATAATGGACATTGAAATGGACATCGAGGGTTGTTGGACTGCAGGGTATCACAGCATGAACCAGCCCAGCAATGGCATCCCAGCATGAAAGTCACCTTTCTCAGCACAGATGCTGCCGGCGGACACAGCTCAGGCTGCAGGCCATTCCTCCACATGCTTTTTGGTATGACTCAGTCCTCTCTAAAGGACCTGTCATCCTGGACCACAGGAGTCCAGAGAGGCAGCCTGGCCAGTTGCCTTGACAACCCGATGATGTAATGCTTTAAACTACTTCCTGACTGCAGGTCTACTGTGATTCTCCACACTGCTGACTCCTCCCAGCCCCAGCCAAGGTTGGGGGTGGGGGGTGATGCAGCTAAAGCAAGAGCAGTACAGCTCACTTTTAATGATCCCCTTAGTGGCACCTGCAGGATGCATTTGCATTAGCAATGAGAGGTGAGTCTGACTGTCTCTACGCTGCATGGAATTTTTGCCCAGGGGACCGAAGCCTATTGCTGGCAGTCTGCTTTTGCTGTGGGCGCCCCTGGTCTGGCTTAGCTGCAGTGAGGCTTTCCTCCTTCTCCTCCTTAGGCTTTACTTCAGATTCCCTGCAGCAGTTCAGTAACAAACAATGAACGTGATCCTCAGTCAAATGGATTTCTGGGAACTTCCTCACCCTGAGCTGGACTCCCATTATATTAGAGAATTTCATCCCTAGGGATTTCTTAACAAAGCAATTTCTCTGTCTTCAGTCATTTTTCCCCCCTAGAAATCTTTAGGGTTTTGAAAATCTGTTTTTAAAAAGCAAGGCCACTAGAGCAAGTCAACATCAGCACGGGAATAACAAGGCTTCATGGTGCTTTCTTTCTAGTCCTTGTGAAAAATACCCCCAGGCAACATCCTGATTAGTCAGAGCAGAGCAGGCTGGGGCTTTTTCCACGGAGAAAGGTGGCTGCAGCTGTGCTTTGACAGAAGCCTAAAGTAGGTGCATGCTCAACTGTGTGAGAGAGAGATTTGATTTGCTTGTCTCTTTCAATGAGTAAGTGAACACACATCTCCTAACAGCAGGAGAGAGAGGGGACAAGCAGCAAGACCCCATGCACCATGCCTCTCCAGCACTGGCATCAGTGTCAGCTGCAATAAACCCCAAAGACAGAGCCAGAGAAGCCAATGGCAGCCTCCATCTCCAGGGTTTATGTGGAGGTGTTAGCCAACAGATCCTGTGCACTGGGGGAGCCTTTTTGCAAGGATTCTTTTATCTGTTCAGATGGCCAAGGATTCCTGATATGCTGTTAGAAACAGCAGCTCTGTCCAGATGTCTGGGGTCAGAGGCTTACCATTGTCTTTGAAAGCCATGCTCGGTGTCATAGTCAGGGAATTCTTTGTTCAGAGATCTTTAAGCCAGAGGATATTTTCTGGATGGTAGAAGCAAGGGGAGTGCCAAGTGGTTAAAAAAATCCCCTCAAACATATGGATACTATTTCCAGTGCCAAGCCAGTTTTATGGTCGCTATGGCTTGCCAATTCCCACTATTGTTCTGCCCCTTTGGTTATGGCTTTGAAATGGTGACTCACCATCTGTGTAGAACTGGGGGTCTCACACTGTAGACAGCAGGAATAACATAAGGAGGAAAGGGTCAGCAAAGAAGGCCCATGGTCATTGCAGGGCTAATGGAGACATGTGTCAGTAATTGGGCAACAGATGTGTCCTCCAGAGGTACTTTTTGTGTCCCTATCTTTGGGTAACATAGATGATGCATCTATAAATAAACAATGATCCTTTTTCATTGGGTTGGGAATCTCAGCATAAACTGAGAACTCAGGCTACAGCTACATGTTGCAAAAACATTCATATAAGGATGATGCAAGTTGTGGTCAGCTTCTGTTCTGTGACCATAGATAATTAATATATACATACTGCGTATCACCTAGAGATTCACCTTAAAATGGAGCATTGCTCCATGATGTTGGTAACTGTTTTGCATTTCCATGGATGATCTCTCCGAAGTCAAGTGAAGGCAAATGATATCATAGCATTCTGAACAGGAAGATTATACAGTAGTTCAAACTGGAAAGGGGATAGGAGAAATGAATCATTTGGGGACTTACAGAATATAGGCATACCGAAGCCCAAAGAATTTGTGCTGTGGCAGCCAGTACCATATTTATGTTGAGAGCAGATGTATTATGCAGATTCCATTTTTTGCACAGACCAACTTGCAACCATTCATCAGCAGAAAATGTAGCAGTAAAAAGCAGTGCAGAATTTTCTGTTGATTCTAGCAGTAAGCGGATTAGATATCTATTTAATTCAGGTTTCAATAACACTGCAATGTGAAACTTATCTTCAACTGAACAAACAAGACAGTGGTAGAGTTATCAAGGGACATCTTATTAAAATTTGCAACCCAGGTTTGGCAAAGTTTTGGATTTCATGAGGCCTGATTATTCTGAACTAGCAAACAAAGCTTTAAAGTTATGGTTTATTTTTGTATAACTCATTTAAGCCAAAGAGGCTTGCATTTAGTTTATTTATTTATTTATGTATTTATTTATTTATTTATCTTTGCATATTCAAACAATACAAGTAGTTTATACCAACACTGAAGATCTGTTGAATTTAATTTCCCTTTAAAAGAATTGGTGGTAGACAGCCTCCAAGATGATCCCCCAGTAATTCCCAACTACTGGTAGCCACAGCCTGTGTAATCCCTTTCCACTTTTTTTAGTGTCCAACTGTATGGCTAAAAGAATACTGTAGCAATGGTGGATATCACTCCTGAGGAAAACAGTATGACTTTCTTTCTTGTCACTTATTTTGGAAAGCCAGATGCTAGGTCATGAAGGCCTTCTGACTGTCCTGTGAAAAGGCTTACATAACGAAGAACTGAGGCCTCCTGCCAGTGATTGAGAAAGAGAGCCATCTTAGAAATGGACCCTCCAATCCCAGTCAAGTCTCCAGGTGACTCTACCCCCTGGCTAATGTCTTAACGTAGCCATTATGAGAGACACTAAACATAAACCACCCAGCTAAGCCACTCCTACATTCCTGACCCTCAGAAATTGGGATAATTGATTGCTAATTTAAGCGTCAGTGGTGGAAGAGTTTTACAGCAGCAGCTATCTGATGCAGGGACCTATACATAACCAATGACTGACAAAGACTATGAAATGTCACTTCCTGAATTGAGCCCATGAGTCAGGTAGCAGACGTATTCACTGCTTAGTCACTGCTTTTGACTTCAGCATGAGCATTTTTTAAAAATGCTATCAGGCTTGCCTTTTAGCATAAGTTAATTAGTGGCATTCACTCAATATTGATATATTCTTTTAAAAAGTATATATTGGAGCAGATTCAACACTTAACCTTGTCATTCCTCATTACTGCTATAAATGGCTCCATTTGGGAGTTCATTTTGGTGAGGCATTAATGTCCAGTACTTCTATTTGTTCATCTATCCTTTCCTAATTCTCATATGGTTTAGTTACAGAGTAAGAAGCCAGGCATGGTGGTCTATGCCTGTAATACCAATACTTATTTTGAGGTCAGCCTCAGCAACTTAGTGAGACCCTCACAACTTAGCAAGACTTTGTCTCAAAATAAAAATAAAATAGGGCTGAGGGTATAATGCTACTGGTTTCAATCTCTCTCTCTCTCTCTCTCTCTCTCTCTCTCTCTCTCTCTCTCTCTCACACACACACACACACACACACACACACACACACACACGTTACAGAGTAGGATTGCAAATTTAACTCTCACTTTAATTGAAATGTATACATAGTTCTTATAGTTTTTCTTTAACTAATCTAGTTTTCCTCCTGCAAGTTACCAGGGAATAAAGCACATGAACTAAAGCAACTGACAAGTGACTTTCATACTTTAGTTAAAATGTAATCTGATTTGCAATTTAAAAAGTACTTTCAACTCAGTCCTTTAGGAAAAAAGGCAAACATTGTTTATCTCATTGCTTATTTGTCAGTCTTTTGTTTTGGCACCTAATTTCATTTCAAGAAATTATTGGGTATGTGACGTGAATGGTGAGACTTAAAAGATCTTTCAGTGGAAGCAAAATCCAGTTCCTTGGCCACAGCGCCTTTGGCTCAATAGCTTCTGGAGTCCTGTCTTGTCCTACTTGCTTCCATGGTTGTATTCTTGATGCTATTTCTTCTCTCTTGTTCATGTATGTTGTGCTCTGTGGTGACTGAGCTCCCTAATCCTTTCCCATGAGTGATGGAAAGGCTTCTGAATCCCACCGGGACCATGTTCTGCACCACCCTCAGTGCAGAACAGCCTCATAGCTCTCTGCTTTGGTCCCCAGCCAGAGTCTCAGGTGTACCTTTGTTCTATGTTACTTGGAACCACAGGTGACCAAGAGAAGCTAAAATGAGGCTAAATTTGCCGAACAACCAACTTGATTTGTGTGTGATTATGAACAAGGAAAGTAAAGGAAACTACAAAACAGTTTCTTCTGGAGTCCTAGAAGCCCTCATCAGCCCTCAGTCCAAACACTAATGATCTAAGGTGTATACCCATTCTAGGCTGAAGCCCACAGAGGGACAAATGTAAGGGCCTTGCACAGCACAATGTGATGGTCTTCCCCACTTCCTTCTTTTTCTATGGTTTCTTCTGTCTCCTAGGCTTTCATTCCACTTTTACTACAGTACTACAGAATGTTGAGGCTACTATACAACTCAGTGGACTGTTAAATTGTCCCCATAGCCGGGGAGCATTTTCTTTCTTCCTTCCATCCTTCCTTCCTTCCTTCCTTCCTTCCTTCCTTCCTTCCTTCCTTCCTTCCTTCCTTCCTTTCTTCCTTCCTCCCTCCCTCCCTTCCTTCCTTTCCTTTGTAGTACTAGGGATTGAACCCAGAAGCATTCTACCTCTGAGCTACATCCCCAGACTTATTTTATTTTTATTTGAAAACAAGCTAGGTGGATGAGAGTCTCACTGTTTTCTAAGACTATCCTCGAACCTGAGATCCTCCTATTGCAGCCTCCCAAGTACTAGGATTACAAGCATGTGTCACCAGGCCCAGCTGGGGAGCTTTTTCTTTGCATTATAAAGAAAGAAAATGATTGGGATCCTCTAGCATAGACAATAAAGGGATTTAGAATATCAGTGAAATTCTATGTCACTAAAAGTTCTTGGTTTGAATGTCAAATGCCAAATATAACTTCAGTTCTTCCCTGCTTATTCTTTACCAGTCAAATCTTAATTTTCTATGCAAATGGTTGTCTTGGGCTATGTTGGGTGGAGATCATAGACGGAGTAAAGCAAAAGTAAAATTCACATTCATAAAATATCACTTTACTGTTTCTGTCTGTGTTATTATTTTTCATCATTTTACAGTCACAGATTGTCATTTGCAAAAGGACAGAGGCACTTTAACTCAGCTCTGTTCAATTTTCCTGTGACTGCTTCAGAAGAAGCTTCTCGTAGCTCCTCAGGGAACCCCTTCTGTCTGCTTTCCACTGGCATGGGAACCCAGTTGTCCACGGGGACAAGGGCATCAGTGTGTAATGTTCAGGTGAGCTAATGAGGAACCAAATGGATTTTGGTGTTGTCAGGCAGCTGGGAGCGCCTGCATAATGCATGTAGTGCCTTTAGAATCACAGGATGTGTTTCATCAGGATGCTCCCCCGGGATGCTCAATGAGACTGTGGAGCCTGTCTGTTTCTTCCATGTCCCTGCTTATTCCTCCTCGATCATTTTCAGGGATGAGTGGACCCAGCCAGGCCAATAAGATGCATCTCCCAGAGTCCTTGTGGTATTAGTGAATTGCTTTCCCCTTCTGGGCACAGCACTCCAGAGCCAACTGCTGCCCCAGGGCCTACGGCTGAGGGGTGGCATGCTCACCAATCTCCCTTGTGTTGAATGTGACTCTATTGTGGTTCTTGACTTTAAATGAGACCCACTTACGCCTTCCAGATGCAACTAGATTTCTTCCTCTTGCTTTTATGTTGTCAAACCATATAAAGAACTGTTTGAAAAAGAGCCTTTATCTCCCTCTTTCATTTTTCCCATATCAGCGGCTGCAGCTGCAGCCCAGGTTGGGTTTCTACAGGCTTTTTCTATCAGAGTCCCCAGCCCTTTGGCAGCATGTGGCCATGCTTGCAAGCTTCTAGCTTTTCTTCTTTGTAGGTAACTGTATTTACTGTCTGCTCCAACTTTTCTTAAAAAGTAACTTTTAGAGAACACATTCTCTAAAAAAGACATTGCTATGTATGTGTCAGTTCCAGGGTTGCCTATATCTAAGTCTATGACGTCAGTAATGGTAGCCAACAGTTACTGAACATTTGCTGTACCTGAGACAAACCCTTAAAAAGCATCATATCATTTATCCTTCACTCACTCTAATTATTATTTTTTCTCTATCGTATAGATGAGGAAACCAAGATTTGGATGAGCAAACTACATTGTCTCACTGTAACCAAGTGGTGAGGATGGTGTTCACTCAGGACTCTGTCCTCAGTGCTCTTGCTTTGCTCTGGTTTGCTTGGTTCACATGGAAATTTCAAAATTTTATCAGACACATGTCTTGTTAAAAATAACAATTGCAAGGAGATAGCTTTCTGAATACCTTCAATTGGGTGCTTTCAGGCTCCTTGGAAGCCTCACTGCTCATCTGCAACCCATTTCTCTCCTTGGTGGTAAGCAACAAGGTCACCTTCTCATCTTTAGAAGCCATTATCCTGGGGCAAAACACACAGAACTTTCTAGAATCAAACAGTCTGCATGCACTTTGCAATAGGTGGGAGCTTTGTGATTCTGAAACTAAGGAATCACCTCTACAAGGGCTATTTCTATATAACACCCATAGCATAGTTAACCCTGTAGTGAGTAACTGCGTGTGCCAGGCCAGGGGGCCTTCACTCCTTCCTGTGGATGGCCATTGCTGATCATGACAACTCTCTCTGGTTTGCTTCATTCATGTTGAGTGAGACACTTTTGAAGAGTGTAGAAGAAGTGGTGAGAGGAGAGATCTTTATGTTGAGTAGAAAGGCAAAGTGGGAGGGGTGTGGCGGAGCATTCCTGTAATCCCAGTATTTGGGAAGCTGAGACAGGAGGATCACAGGTTTGAGGCCAGCCTCTGAAGTTTAGCAAGACCCTCAGAAATTTAGTGAGACCCTGTTTCAAAAATAAATAAGTAAATAAAAGGGTTGGGAATGTAGCTCAGAGGTAGAATGCACCTGAGTTCAGTTTCAATCCAGATAGAGAGAGAGAGAGAGAGAGATCGAGAGAGAGAGAGAGAGAGAGAGAGAGAGAGAGAGGAAGCAAGGTTATTTCTTGCAAAATACACACAGTACTGCATTAAGACTTGACACTGCAGAATTGGGGAAAAGGATTTTCTTTTTGTTTCTGGGCAGAATGTAGTGACTGGAAACTGCAGGGCTCTGGCCCATCTTCAGAAGTGGAGGTTCTGGTATCACCCAGTAAATACATGGTGGAAAGACTGTAAGTGTGGCTCTGCTTCACTCTAAAGCAGTAGTGTTTTCAGTTAAAATATCTGTACTTTTCATGGATGCTGGAAGATTCTTCTAGAGTTCTGTGCCTTCAATGACAAAAAGATGAACTGCTTGGTTCTGAGTTAGCTGGAAATAGCTACTCCATTTTTCAGAAGGCTATTTATCTATGGTTGGTTTCATATCACATACTTTTTGTCCCCCTCCACATGTGCAGGTTCTATGAAATACACATGCTCCATTAAAAGGAAGAGGTATAACTTAATCATTTCATCTTATATACATATGGATTATGTTATAAGTGTGGAAAATAAAATCCCAATTCCAGGTAACAGTCAGCTTTATAGCTGTCATCTAAAGTGACAGTTTCTCTAAAACAGTACCTTAAGGCAGAAGTTGGTGGCATTTGTTTTTTTGTTGTTGTTGTTTTGTTTTGTTTTTTGGTCTGAATGTATTCTAAGTAAGTTTTACAGGGGTCAAAATTAAACAAGACCAAAACAACAAATATTCTCCTCTTACCTTAATTATAGAATTTTTATTATAGAAATGGCTTATCAGCAAATGCAGTTTGGTTATCTGTTTTTCCTGTCTTGAAAATTGGATCACATAAACCATGAAGGTCTCAGATTGATTTTGCAGCTATTGGATTATTTTAAACAAAAAAGGAAGCAGCTACAGAATAATTGAATCAGTCTTGTTATATAGACATAGCTCCAGGCCAAAGCCCTAGGCATTTTTTTTTTTCATCCTGCATTCTTGTTCTAGAAAAGATTCCATGACTTTTCCAGGCACTATTTCAAATTTATTTTTTCCTGTTTCCAAATTCATTGCATAGTCAAGATAGTCTCCTTTATCGTTACATTCTACATCCTGAGAATTCATGTTTAAGCAACATAGTGCCTTTAGAAAAAAATCAGAATGTATTCAGCTTTCCTATTTCGCTTTTGAAAAAAAAAATTCCTTTAAGCCCTGAGATTGTTATTCAGTGAAGTCAAGTGGTAAATCTCTTCTTCATCTGTGGTATGTTCAGACTACTGACTGGAACACTTTTGGCTATTATTAAAGAAAGACCGCCAACTCCAATCTATTTAGATTTATTTTCCTTTGTTTTCAATAATGTATGAAATTTCTTTTAGGATATTACAAATTGCAGTCCAAATTTTTCTTCTCTTGTGGACTGAAGGGCACTCCTTTGCACCACCCCTTCTATGGCAGTCAGATCATGATGTGCGGTTCCATTTAACAGATGCCTAAAAACATGTGTCTGCATCAGTTGCTTTCAAACTTCTCTCTGAAAAAAAAAACAGGATGTATTTTCTGTCACATTAATCTTAAATAACATGGCTTTGTTAACAAGAAAAAATATCCTTATAAAAACCTTGTGTTGAATTTATGTCATAACTATTAACATAGCTATAACTTTCTAATTGCATTTTGAAAAATAGTTCCATCAAAACACATTTTAGAAGGGTAATTCTTTACCTATAATTTCATTTTATAGGATATGGGGGTCATTTTTCAAGACAGAACAAAGTCAATTCTCTTTTTATTTCTGACTTTCTATTAATGAAATACTCATTAATTAAGAGGCATTTGTAAAGTTTGAAAGAGAAAATGATAGCATATCCAATAGTAATAAAAAGGACAATTGTTCCTCTGTTCTCACCTAGGTTTTCTATTTTTTATTTTTCGAAATCATTCACACAAGAATTCACAGTTGGAAAATTCCGAATGTATTTCCTAGTTCCTCTCTTTCTTTGAAAAAGGAAAATGTTCTCATTTCTCTGAATGTGTCTTGATCTCACTTTTTAGAGAAAAGCCATGACCAGAACAATAGAACTTCTTTTGAGACCTAGAGCAGTGATCCTAAGGCTAAATTGGCAAGACTAAAGGAGCCTGCTTCCAAATATAGTAACTGCTTTCTAACTGGTACTGAATCTCACACTGTGCTATTTATGTTTCCATTTATGACAATGATATTTTTCTTATTGAGATAAAGACTATGAGTTGTGGCTGTCAGGGTAGACAGATAATGAGACTCTATCAACAGAACTAGGAATGTATCTTGGCCAATAATCCAGACTACTGATCCAAATTCTAAGGCTCCTGAATGGCTATAGAATTTGCACAACAGGATTTGAAATCTCAGCTACTCTCTTTCCATCTCTGCAACAATCAGACCTTGGGCTTGGGCAGAAACCCCAGAAAAATGCGTTAATCATAGTGCTTCAGTCTAGACTAAAATCATTCATGAAAAAAATAGATATTTAAGAAGTTTAGGAGTTCAAGAATATTGTGATTCAAAAGGGTGTCTTTGTCTTCAGTTACTGGATAGCACACAGAAATAACTCATTATTTTGAGATTCTATGATGCGTGGTGTGAGAAATGAGGAAATTCTCTGAATAATACAAATAAAAACCAAATTACTTGTAAATCACCCTGTAATTGATTTTGGGAGTAAGATGCTTCCTAGGATTTTTGAATAAAATTATTCAGAATGAGGGCTTTAGTTTTTTACTTGACATCTTTGTAGTAAATTTGGATAACATATATTTGCATTAAGTGCATATAAACGACTCAAGGCCATGTGAATGACTAGATAGCTACAAAAGTGCACACACCTATATGATCACTTCGTAGCCAGAATATAGAATATTCTAAGCTCAAATGCTCTTTTCACGCACATCTTCAAGAACACCTGCTATGAGGAGTGGAGTGTGGGACACTTCCAGGACTCACCAGAGCATTCACTTCAACACAACCCTCTACCTGAGCTGCTCCTAGACCATGACCATGACCATACCTGGCTGATGTTCTAGTCCAGCCCCTTCCTGCTCAACACAGGACTCCCCAGGTGGAGAGTGTCTGCTCTGAGATCTCCTGCACAGCCTCCTCAGATCTTTTCAATGCTGCACTGCAGTCTAAAGCTCTTCCAGTCACATTCTCAGTCTGTGCCTCTCTCCCTTCAAGAGGGTCAGACGTGCATTTTGTTTTGAAAGTCTCCCATTTACTCCTCCTCCTCTTCCCCTTTCTCTGTCAGAGGTATTTTTTCTCTTACATTTCTAATTCTGTCATGGTGTCTGCTCTCCTGACTACCCTAACTGACACTATTGACACCAGAAAAGTTGTTGGTAAAATGGAGTTTGGGGACCAGGTTGCATGCCACCTGGTCCAGAAGATCCCTTAGTGACATGTGGGGCACAAACAGTTCTGGTCCCAAGGTTGTGGCCCAGCTGGTAAAACTTTCACTGGTGGTAACCTGGAGAATGTCCAGGTGGAGGGAAACACTACCACAGCAATTCTAGAATTTGAAAGGCACTTGGGAACAATGGTGAAGGACAGTGGTGTTGGCTGGTTATTACTAAGATAACTTGATATCCTACAGAGGGATAATGGGCAACCGAGGATTGTTTATGAAGAGCTAAATGATATGTAGGAACCTGAGAGCCTCTTTGTAAACTACCAAAGCAGGTCCTGCAGTAGGAGACCAGACACAGCTGAGCAGCAAGCACAGGACAAAATTAAGAGTGGCAGAGCTCCAGACATTTAAATTTTCAGCCCAGAAAGGTCTGTTACTCACAAGACTTAGCCCTGGTTGAAAAAAACTGAGATTCTGAAAGTTGGGATAGGAATATCTGGATGAATTCTCTCAAGTCTATATGTCTGTAGACCCCAATGCACACTAGAAGCCTAAAATGATGGCCCCTAATCCTACTAAGAGCTAACACATTCCCAACGTGGGAAAACCCTGCAGAGACCTCTCCCCAGCAAGGAAACCGGCACCTCCTTCAAAAGTCACTCCATCAACTCTGCTGGATGTCAGGCCAAAAGGCTGAGTTAAATCCCAGTGTAACCTGTTGGAAATGGTAAGGGAAGAAGATATTTCCCTCCAGAGGAGCTACAAGAATTAGACAGCATGAACTTACATAAGTCAAAAGGGTACCATTGAGACTGGATTATGAGGATACTTGATCAAGGGAGCTGGAAAGTAAAACTCGATAATCAACAGCTCATTGACCTGGGGAAACTTTTTTGACACACAATGTTTAACATTTTCTCAAGGATTCCAGGGGATGGGAAAGACTTAGTGTTAGGGAGACTCTAAGAAGCCTGGTGAAATTGGTGGCCTCTGATAAGATGAAATGTCTGAGTGCCATGGCAAAAGATACAAAGGGGTGAAAGAGCTCAGTGATTCCATATGCTGGGATACGTAGATAGGGAATATGGGAGGCCAAAAGACTCACCACAGGCTGATTTCAATGAAAAGACCCAAAAGAACACAGCATTCACTGAGGCCATCAGAAATGTGTGGATGGGAGCAGTACAGCATCACTAAAATCCAGGCGTGGCTCTCCTTCACAGTAGGAGAGGTGGTCACTGAACTGGCCTGGTCCGTGGAGGTGACCAGACCCTGAAACCAGATAGCCACTTCTGTAATTACTGGCAAGATCTGAGGGGCTGTCCAACACACTTAATTACAGTGAGTTTTGGCTATTGTTGAAAGAACATGGTATCCTTGGGGTAAAGGAGATGCTTGGGAGGCTGAGATAGGAGGATCACAGGTTCTTGGCCAGCCTCAGCTACTTAGTGAGGTCCTCTGAAACTTAGTGAGACCTGTTTCAAAATAAAGAATAAAAAAACAGGGCTGAGGGTATAGCTCAGATGTAGAATGCCCCTGGGTTCAATCTCCAGCACTGAAAAGAGAAAAAAAAAAATGAATTTGCATCACCTCTAACCACCTATACAATCAAAAGAAGAAATAATGGAGCAGTGGAAGGCTGATGGAAGTCTCCCAACAAGAGAATCAAGATTCCTTAATTGGTTTTGAACCCAAGTCAATGTCTAGGCCTAGAACCCATTGACTTAATGGATGGCCAGACCCCCAAGATGAAGGATACTATAACACTACATTGAGGGTATATCATAATGAAGGACATTATAACACTGCATTGAGGCATTCCTGAAGTTCTTCTGCAAAGGTGCTGATGATGGAAATTCACTTAGGTGATTGTATTTGGGAAAAGAGGATTGCCCATATATTTTAAGTATTACTGGACAAAGGGTACAAGTTGATATCGATACCCCAAGACATGAAGCGTCATCATGTCCCCTTGTTAGAGTTGAGATACCTGCTTGCCAGGTAAACAGTGAAATCTAGCTAAAGTCTGATTTACAGTGGAACAACTAGGTTCACAATCCCACTGACAGTAACTTCTCTAACTCTCAAGTATACAATTAGGATCCATGTACATGATACTTGGAGTAACCCTGATATTGGTTGGCTCTTTGTCCTGTTGGCTAAGAGCTATAATGTTGGTGAAAACAAAATAGAAGTCTCTAAAACTGCTTTCTGTCCTAGTTAAGATAGCAAATAAAAATCAGTACTGCACCTTAGGGTAAATGGTGGAGATTAGTATTCCTATTCAAATCTGAAGGATAAAAGGCTGATGGTCTAAATCACATCTTCATTTAATTCAGCCATTCTTCTCCTCGTAGAAGTCAGATGGGTCTTGGAGAAATGGAACCTCAACCAGCTACTAGCCCTGATAACAGCTACAATGCTAGAGAGTCTCATTGCTAGAGTAAAAATAATAATACATGGTAAGTGCCATTGATTTAGTGAATGTATTCTGTAGATAATGTGTTCATTAGTGAGCATGCATAGGCTAAAATGCCTTCTGCTTCAAACAACACTCATTTACATTGATCCATTAAATTGATGATATCATGCTGATTGGGCAGAACAAGAAAGAGATGGTTTAAAGTTATGATAAGAGATCTGAGTACTGGAGGATGTGAAATAAATCCTAAAATGATTCAGGGACATACAATTTTAACACTTTGTGGAGGTCCAATGTAAAAGTCAAATTGCTCTTCTTATATCCTTGACTATGAAGAAAAAAAAAAGATTTGAAAGGGCTTACTTCTCATAATTCTTAGGCAATACATTCCACACCAAGGAATATTGCTCAGGCCGTATATCAGGTGGCACATTAGACCATCAGCTTTAATTGGGGCTCAGATCATGAAAAGACTATGTAGAAGGTCCAGAATGTGCAGACTGCCCATGCAGCCCACTGCAGGCATCATAAGCCTTTATAGATATAACTCCTGGCATGTTTCTGGGTCCAGGGGGAAATGTTTGTTATGCTTGACCACAGAGGACTGAGTAACAGTGCAAATGGAAATATCCATTTTGTGCTGGGTTAGAGCTTATCAAGTCATAAAGATCTACTAAGTCATAAAGTTGGTTGGGCTGAGCAGCAATCCATCATAACATGGAAGAGGTACAACAAGATGAACCTGAGAAGGACTAGGAGGTATGAACAAGATGCCAGCTTGAGTTAGCAACCCAGACTTCCATGCTACCCACTGCAGTTGCACAAATGTATCACTCTCAGATTGCATGTATAGCTGAAGAAGATATTTTATAGAATTAATGGAAGGAGAGAAAAACTACCTCACTTGACTTATGAATGGATACAAGCCAAAAATAGATGGTGGCTGCATGACAGCCTTACGTGGAGTGGACCTCAAAGACAGAGAAGAGGGAAATCTTCCCAATGGGAGGAACCCTGAGCAGTGTGTCTGATTATATACTTTGTATGGGAAGAGAAGTGATAATACTTACACTACTATAAAAATTATATGTCATTTTTATGGCCATAAACTCTTATTCTTTTGGGTAAATTCTAAGGAGTGGAATTGCTGGATCATAGGGACCATTAATGTATAGGTTTAATAAATACTACCAATATGTGTTTAAAGTATCTATATACCCAAAAGGAACTCATTGCTCTATATCTTCCTCAAAATATGGTACTAAAAATCTTTTAAATGTTAGCCATTTTGGTAGTATATATCAGTATCTAATTGTCATTTTAAATTTGCATTTCCCTAATAACTACTGACCTTGAACACACCTTTTCATATGCTAATGATTGTTTGGATATCTTGTTTTATGCAGTGACTGAATAATGTTCTTGCCAATTTTTAAAAATTTGGTTTGTTCCTTTTTTGGAGATATTTTTATATAGTCTAGATTTGAGTTCTTTGCTAGATACATGATACATGTAGTAAAAATATCTTTTCTCATTCTGTGATTTGCCTTTCTGCTACTTTAATGTTTTTTTCTTGATGAAAAAAGTTCCTATCTTATACTTTTCTTCTTTATTGGTAATGACATGTTCTGTTCTCCAAACTTTTGTCTACAATAGAATCCTAACTTTTTGTGTGTGTGTGTGGTACTGAGGATTGAACCCAGGGCATTCTACCTCTGGGCTATACCCTCAGTCCTATTTTTTATTCTTTATTTTGAAACAGGGTCTCCCTAAGTTGTGGAGGAAGGCTGGCCAGGAATCCAGGTCCTCCAGTCTCAGCCTCCCAAGTACTGGAATTACGAGCCTGCACCACCACACCTGGCTGCCATTTTCTTCTAGAAGTTCTACTATTTTACTTTGTAAATTTAGGCCTATGTTCTGCCTAAAATTAATTTTTACATATAGCATGAAGCAGAGTTTATAGTTTACATTTTTTAATATGGTTGTATAATTGACTCAGCATTATTTATTGGAAAGGTGAAACTAAAATTTAAAAAACTGAGTGGGAGGTGAAGAGTTTAAAGATCTAATTCATTTTACAAGTATAAGGCTTATTCAAATATTTTATTTTTTCTTGGTGCATTTTAATTCTATTTTTCAATTAAATTGTCTAATCTAATTTTTCAAATTTATTAATTTAAAATTGTGAATGATAACCTTTTTTGTTGTTCTTTCAACAAATGCAGGATCTCCAGTGATATCTCATTTTTAATTTATTTTATTGATGAATCAAACTTTTTTTTCTGATTGGTCTTGCTAGAGGTTTACTTATTTTATTAGTCTTTTCAAAGAATTAACTTTGTACTGTATTGACTTTTTCTATTATATTTTTCATTATTTAATTATGCTTTATCCATATTCATTTATCCCTATTTTATTTCTCCTATTTTCTTTGTATTTAACTTGCTATACTTCTTCTAACTTCTTCTAGTAAATACTTAGATCAATGATTTCCAGCTTGTCTTTTTTTTTCCAGTAGCTATATCTAAAGTTATGAAATTTTCTTTAGCTATGGCTTCAGATGCATCCCACAAACTTGATACACTGTGTTTTCATTAATACTTAGTTTAAAATACTTTAATTTTCTTTAATATTTCTTCTTCAAGTCTAAATGAATCATTAAGAAGTAAATTATTTAATTTCTAAAGATTTACTAGTTTTTCATTTATCTCTCTCTCTCTTTTTTTTTTTTTTTTTTGTGGTACAGATGATTGAACCCAGGGGCATCGAGCCTCTGAGCTACACGTCCAGCCCTATTTTTTATTCTTTATTTTGAAAGAGGGTCTCACTAAGTTGCAGGGGCCTCATTAAGCAGCTGAGGCTGGCTGTGAACCTGTGATCCACTTTCAGTCTCCCAAGTACTGGGACTACAAGCATGTGCCACCTGGCCTCCATTTATTTCTTCAAATAGGTTTCTAACTAAATTCCAGTGGGTTCAAATAATATTATCTTATAATCACAGTCTATGAAAGTTGAGACTTGCCTTTTGGCCCAGCCTGTGATTTATTTGGGTAAATAGTCCATGTACATTCCAAAAGAATTTAGATTCTGTAGATGATTGATACTAAATAAGTTAATAGGCTAGAGTACGTGATTGCGGTTCAAGTCTCTATCCTTAGCAATATTTTTTCTTTAAATTGTTGAGACTTGCTAAAATTGCCCACTATGATTTTGAATTTATATTTGTTCCTCTACATTTTACTAATATGATATGCATTTTGGAATTATGCTATAATGGCATATACATTTTAAATTATTATAGTTTTCTCTTTTGTTACAAAACTATACTATTATTGACAGAAAGTATAGGTTTTCTGATATTAGTATAGCTACAACAGCATCATTTTGGTTAATTTTTGCATAATATACCTTTATTCTTTCATTTTGATTATTTATGTATTTTCATACTTAAGTTGTGTTTCTTATAAGCAACATAGTTTTCATTCCTCTTTGACAATATTTATCTCTTAATAGAATCATTTAGTCAGTTTATATTTAATGTAATTACTGCTATATTTGCCATTAAATCTCTCATTATTTCTTTTATTTGTTCCATGATGTTTTTGTTAGCAGGTAATTTTCATTATTTCATTTACTATTTAATTGTCTTTTTAGTTATATTATTTATATTATTCATTTTTATTATTCTTTCAATTATTATAATAGATTTAAAAACTCATATTTGATTTTTAAAGCCTCATGTAAATTTGTGCTTTGACATTTCCCAGGAGACTCTTAAAATATTTAACTCTATCTCCTTTCCACATTTAGTTATTATTTTCTTGCATCTTAATTCTGTATATATTAAATCTTACAAAATGCTATTGCTTTGTACAGTCAATATTCATTGAGATTTACCTCTACTATTAACATTTTTAGTGCTTTCCTTTTCATCATGCAATCTTGTGCTTTTGTGTGAGGTTATTCATCCATTCTATACATTTCATTTGATATTTCTGGTGCACCATTTAAAGGTTGAGTGAGTTTAGCTTCTTCAAGACTGAAAAATTGGGATAAATTGATACCTAATTAATGGAGTTGAGTGGTCGGAATGAGATAATGCACATATGGAGCTTAGGCCACTACCAGACACAGAGCAAGCACTCGGGAAGTTAACTGAAATTATACTTGATTTCACTTTTACTCTTTTTATTATTTTAGATTAATCTGTGCTTCTGCTAATGTATCACATATCATTGAAGCCAAAAACACAGATAATATGCCCACTTAAAATTGTGTTGCTTGCTGTTTTCATTCAACTTTTCTTTCCAACACTAAATCAATTTAAGTTACATTTTTAAATCATTCAGTACTACAATAAATTGGTTTATATTAAACAGATCCTTCTAAATAATTCTAGAAGATAAAAATAATTAGAAAAAGCAAATGGTTAGGGTCAAAGATGGGTATTCTTTTCAAGATTAATAAGGTGGTTTTAAACTTGTTGTTACTTAAAATATGTGGTTTATAGTTTTATGTACACAAAGCAAGACAATATTATATAAAAATAATTCCAAGATAGATAAAATAATTCTACTATCTCAGGTCACTAGCAACAGTTTGGGTTAATGCATAGCTGATTAGAAAATATGATTATTGTTAAGGATGTCAAAACACTCATTAGTTTGATGTCAAATGTAGATATAATAATAATAATAATAATAATTACTATTATTTGCAATCTAAAGTGCAACACTTAGTTATTCCAGTTTAATCCAATTAACCTTTGAAGACCTAAATGTTGTAGGTATGAGGACTGATTAATTTGTTTTGGTAGTTTGAATTTGGGTAATATCTGGGTACTAAAGCAAAATAATTATTTATGTTGAATTTCTAAGTTCATAAGCTGTTACATGTTTTCAGAAAAAGATGACAATTATGTGTTTAATATGTCTACATGTCCCACTAGTTTCTAGAGATCCAGAATAAGATATAAACCTTGCTCTCAAAAATCTCATACTGTAGTTGGTGTGTTGAACATTTCATTTCACTCATGTAAGTATGAATCTTAGTGATTAGTTACAATACCCTCTCAAAAAGTACTGCTATCTTTGAATAAAAATAATCCTTGGTTCTTAAACCAAGTATGAAACAAAAGCTGAAAATGGGTGAGATACTGCTCAGACATAGGAGTTTAAGTAGTGATACTTTTTAAAGCCAAAATGAATGCTTACATTTTCCTTCTAACATTTAGAGACCCTATTATGGCAGTGAAACACAGCTAGATTTGACCATATGAAGTGGATATATCTACTACTAGCCAAAAATGACATAGACAGAGGCACATTGACATTTTTAGTATTTTTGTGCATTCAGAAAAAACATGTAATCGCCACGTTGTGTGATATTTCTGTTTTTTATCCCTGGTTCCTGACATGAACTTCAAAATCTCTTGGAATTTACTGAGCAAGAGGAATATCTTCTGATATTTGTAGTGATGTGGTAAGTTCCTTCCAATTAACCTGAATTTTTGCTAAAAAAGAGGGGCTATATATCTTGAAGGTGAGGGATGGTTGTCATATGATTAGAAGGCTAGAATTTTCAGCCTGTGCTCAAACCTCTAAGGAGTTGGAGAAGGGCTAGAGATTAAGTTCAGTTACATGGCCAAAGATCCCATCAATCATGCCTAAGTAATTAAACCTCAATTAAAAACTCTCAATAAGGCTTGAGGGCTCTCTGGTTGCTGATCATATTCATGTACCAAGAGGGTACCACACCCGAACTCCACAGGAACAGAAACTCTTATCTTGCCCCTTCCCCCAAGATCTTGTCCTTTGAGTTGTCTCCTTTGAAATAAACTTGAAATTGTATGTAGGGCACTTCCCAGAATTCTGCAAATTGTGCTAGGGAATTGTACTAACTCAAAGTGTTATGGGAAACCCTGAATTTGTATTCAACTAGGCAGAAATGTGGGTGGCTTAGTGACATCCAGGACTGGACTTGTGACTGGCATCTGAAATGAGGACAGTTTTTGCAACTGAGACCCTTAACCCGTTGCTTCTGTCTTTGGGAAATTTGCATCAGTGTTAGAACTGAACTGAATCATAGGACACCCAGTTGGTGTAGGAGAATTGGCCTTGGAGCATGCAATTAAAAATTTACTTTGGATCAGGTTATGTATATAGTATTTTAAATTATTTTCTGTGATGCTGTGGATCAAACCTAGAACTGCTAGATAAATGCTCTACCCAGTGAGCTACACCTGCAGGATCAGGTTATGTAAAAAGAGTGAGTTACACTAAAGAAAAAAAAAAACATTAAGTCAATTTTAATGTAGAAAAGACTCAATTAAGGTCATGAGTGCTACGACAGTGACTAATGGAGAAATTTCTAATTGAGAAAGTCAAAGTAAAAAATGACACCAAGACATTCCTGAGGGAGAGGCAGTCAAAACATTGTGTTCTGGCTGCACACTGAAAATGTGCAATTCAACCCTAAATTTTCCTGTAAGTCTTAGCTTAATTTTAAAAGAACTATTTATTTTACCCTCAATTTAGATGTAATTTGCATACATATAAAATAAAATTTCTCTGAAATCCTCAAGTAAAATAGACCTTGTGTGCTGATGTTTCTTGTTGGTTGTATGGCTTTTACCTTTTTTACCCCATATCACCACCTGACCCCACCAGCATCTTCTCTGTGCTACCACCCCAGTATAGGCTATATGACAAATACAGAATGCGGAGGTCAGCCCTAAGTTACAGAAAGTGGTTCTGAAACAACAGTATGGGTAAGACTCTAGGGTACTTTTTGTTGTTGTTGTTGTTGTTTTTTGTTAATGTAGCTTTCTGAAATGTTATCTTAAAAATGTCTTATTACAAGGCCAGGCAGTGGGGTCCCAGGAATCTTTATTTAATGAAGGACTGAAAGCCCATTTGAAATAAATAGGCCTTAGACTAGACTTTGAGTAAACTATCCTAGATTTTGGCCCCAGCATTCACAGATGCATGAACCAAGTCAAGCAATAGATGCCTCTGTTCTTCTCTTCCCTTATTGTAAAATGAGAGTGTTGATTAGGTATAGTTGACCATTTCTTATAGGCCCAAGATGTTACATAATTTCTTGATGTGTAATACATGATAGAAAATAAGTTGCAAAAAAGATTATAAGATAAAAAGCTACATCCTCTCTGTTCATTGGGTGGAGTCATTTAAAGAAAATCCTGCCTCGTTTATAAATAATACTTGAACTTTCCGAATAAAATCTTTCCCCCTTTTAAAAACTGTATTTTATCATAGCAGTGCATTAAGTTTCCTACTTTTGTGGCTCTGAGTCATTGAAATTAAATCTGAAATACCGCAAGAGTGTAGCAATATAATTGGTCTCATGTATTTTATTATTGTGACTGTCAGGGCTGTACCCTAAAATTTTCATCAGCATGCTATGAAATGCCTTAAGGAAATATAATTTGTTTACTCACTGGCAGGGAAATCTATGAAAATGTTTTTATACTAATTATGCTTTTGAAATTCTTGTTACAAGATTTATATTATTCCCAAGGAAATATTTTTTTCTTCTCCCCCAAATAAAAATCTACATGTAATTGGCACATGCCTGTAATCTCAGTACTTGGGAGGCTGGGGCTAGAGGATCACAGGTTCAAGTCCAGTTCATGGTAACTATTTCAAAAACAAAAATAAAAAGAATTGGGGTGTAGTTCAGTCACACACACACACACACACACACACACACACACACACACACACACACACCGACCAACCACAAATAAGCATCAACAAAACCCTACATGCTATTATATGTAGGATAATTACAAATATACAGACTTTTACATGAAAGCTTAAACCTTTGGCCAGGGGAGGGGAGCATATGAAAAACATAGAGGGGCTGATGTTTGATAGCCACAGGATAAGACATTCCAACTCCAGAAATTTCCTTGTTATTTTTCCTATCCAATGCAGGTGCTAACACTAACATACAAAACACGGGGGGGGGGGGGAAGAGAACATAAAGACTAGACCCAATTAATAGCTATCAGTAGTAGCTATGCAAATGGATTGTTATCCTCCATCACTCCTTTTTCTAGCACTTTCAGATCTGGAACACAAGAAGCAACTTCTTACTTCCTCCCAAGAAAACCATCAAAGGATGAGAAAGAAACCATATTTTGGAGATAAACCTACTTGCAGAGGTAGGGTAGGGAAGAGTGGAAAGGGAAGTCATTAAAACTTTGGGAAATTTTGAAAAGCATGTGCTTCCAAGGAATACCATATCACTCTGGAGGAGTTGGAAGGAGACCCCTTTCTTCTACGCACGCACATTCAAGAACTTCAGTTGCTCCTCAGAAATGAATAGTGGACTTCAGGACTGATGTGTTTGGCCAGTCTTGTGGCTTTCCTCACCTCCTATCTATGAGGGATTTAGGAAATAAGGTGCTACCTATCTTTTATTTAAAGAAAAGTGTCAAGGTCCAAGCTCTACAAACTCCAATATTCACAGACACACAGAAGAGGAGAAGCTCCCAGAGGCAGAGTACAAAGAACCAGGGAAGAAAGCATTTTGAGAAAGGAATTGGGAGGGGAAACATTAGCAGAAGTCTGCTGTGGAAATTCTAGAAGGCTTTTGCTTTCCTGATCAGACATAGAGTAACTAGTCTTGTCTTTCCCCCTTACTCTTGCTTGGAACAGGTACAGGGGGCCCAGAATGTGACACCATCTTGCAACAATGAAGTAATAAGGATGTGGGTTGCTGGACGTGATATTGACAAGCTGTTTCTCCAAGACCAACAGTGCAAATATTTTAAATGGGAAAAGTAATTTTATTGTTTTCTAAGTCTTCATATATTGGGAACTTGGTGCTTGAGTGGATATGGAGTTGAGTGTAGTGAGAGTAACACTCAGGTTGCTGGCAGTAACAGAATAGTGGGAGGTGCCATTCACTGCCACCAGAAGCTACAAAGCTGAAGTCTATTTGGGGGCCAAAGTCAAACATTCAGAGTTGGTTAGGTTAAATTGGCACATCTCTGACATATCTATGAAGAAGCACAGATTGGAAGGTTTTATGCATGTATGTCATTATCACTATAAGCTACATTCTGATGTGAGACTACAATGCACCAACAAAGGTATAAAAAATAAAAGAAAGGCCTAAACTATTCATAAAAATTTGGAAATATGTGTTCTATGAGGCCAATTCAAGCACTGAGAGCGAGAAAGGAATCCTCTCTTTTATTTAAACAAGAGTGTGAAGAACCAAGCTTTACAAACTCTGGCATTTATAGATACACAGAAGAAGAAATACCTCCAGGGATAGTGATAGCATCCAGGTAAAGAAGGATGAAGAGAAGAAGGTATTTTGAGAAAGGAAGTTGTGAGAGTGCTTGGTGCTATGGAGAGATAAATCTAGGTGTTGGTCATTGTTCTTTAGAAGAAAAACTTGTTTATGGTGACTGGTCCGATATTTTGAGAAATATGTCTATTGTAAAGGAATGCCATGCCCAACACAGTTTTTTTCTGTGTGCACAGTGGGCCAACCTCATTTGTTACTGGCACAACTTAAACATTAACTGGAAATAAAGACAGGGAACATTTCTCGTTCCTCCATGTTTAATCTGAAAGTGTTGTCATTGTTTTGAGGGTCAGTGTGTGCTTGTAAACTCCTATCAGTGAACCTCAGTATGACATATGATTACAATTCACCAATATATTTAAAAAGATGTCAAAAAAAAGAGAGAAATAAAAAAGGAAGGGAGAGAAAATATGTTTAAACAATAAATGAAGAAAAGAGGGGCCGGGCATGGTGGCTCACTCTTGTAATCCCAGTACTTGGGAGGCTGAGACCGGAGGATCCTAGTTCACGGCCAGCCTCAGCTACTTAGTGAGGCCCTCCGCAACTTAGTGAGACCCTGATTCAAAATAAAGAATAAAAAATAGGACTGGGGGTGTAGCTCAGAGGTAGATGCCCCTGAGTTCAATACCCAGTACTGAAAAAAAAAAAAAAAAAAAAAGAGGGAGAAAAGATCAATTTCTTATTAACAGAATGTCATATTTAGATTAAAATAACAGTGCGATGGGTTACAATAGAACCTTAAAATTTTAATTACAACTTGCATGCTTTTGTTTATCCTTGTCACTATAATGACTGGGAAAGACATGTTAACAACAGTATTGAACATTGTTAAGGTGGGTGAGGAATAAATTCCCCAAAAGGTTATCACTAAGTTTATTAAGCTGTATAGAAAAGATTTGAAGGTCTACTTATTAAAGAATAAGTTTGGGGATCCAGGTGAGGAGGAGCATTCTTGGATTACAGGTTCAAGGCCAGCCTCAGCAACTTAGTTATAGCCTTAGCAACTTAGCGAGACCCTGTCTCAAAATGAAAAATAAAAGAGGGCCAGGGGTGTGGCTCAGAAGTAGAATGCTCCTGAATTCCATCCCTAGCACCCAAACAAACAAATGAATAAATAAATAAATGAATAAATAAATAAATAAATAAATCCAAAGGGAAAAATAATGCTTTAAAAAAGAGCAAATTTGGGTAAATTACTTAATCTCTCTGAGTCATGAAGCTTTCATTTGTAAGATGGGGACTAGAATGACCACCTCGAAAATTACTTGTGAAGTCATTTTCTTCACAAGTAAACTACTTGTAACATAAAGGAGGGTGTCATCACATCAGGATCCTCCAAGATGACCATAATTAAGCATGGTGCTTTCTGTACAGTTTCTCTTTTCACCCAGGTATACCACATGATTGGACCCTCATTGTTCTAAATTTGACTACAGTTAATTTCATTTTCATGATGTATTTGTCAACATTCTCATTTCTATAATCCAAGATGACTAGCCACACAATTAGAGGAAGGAAGATTTATTTGCTCACAGTTTCTTAGAGATTTCAGTCCATGTGAGGCCAGGGTCTGACCCTCATGGCATGGGGCCAGAAGCAGAGAGAGGGAGAGAGAGAGAGAGAGAGAGACAGAGAGAGAGAGAGAGAGAGAGAGAGAGAGAGAGAGAGAGAGAGAGAGACAGAGAGAGACAGAGAGACAGAGAGAGGCACAAGGGCTCTGCTCCTCATGTCATGGAGGCTGGAAGCAAGAGAGAACAAACAAGCAAGTGGATTCAAAGACACAAACACAATCTCTAAGACAATATCCTCAGGGACTCACCTTCTCCAGCCACACCCACCAGCCTAGGTCACCACCTAGGTTGTAATTTCACCACTGATGAGATTACAACCCTCATGATTTAACTATTTCAACCCTGAGCTCTTCAGGGGACGGTGTATAGCGGACCATAACACAGGTCAAGTAAAACTTTGATGAACGGAAATGACCTGAGTGAACCAAAATTAAGAACAGCTATAAAAATAATAATTCCCATAAGGGAATCTATTTCTGGTACATCACCATCTTGCCTGCGATATGTCAGGGCTTCAAAGTTCAGCATGTTCTGCTGACATTGATTCTTACTTTCATTGTCAGCTGCGGCCTTTATCAGTATTACATAAGAGTCAGCCATGATACTCTTCTAGTGTTGATTTAGTGCTGTTTCTGAATGTGTATCATCAAACCACACTTAGGTTAGGTTTAGTTATGGTTATATTTAATCTTATTCTTTTCAGTAAACCTTTTAAAGCATGACAAAAAAAGAGTCCTTTTCCTCTGTTAGATATAGTCCTATAACTGCTGTTCAGCTTTCTTTCAGAATTCAATAAGAAATCAGTCCGTTTGATAAGTCTCACCCTAGGGCAGCATTTTAGAGACGAGATGCCCATTCTTCTCTGGCTTTGACTATGGCATTATCTTGAACCAATTATATTGAACTTTATTTTTTGTTAAAAGAAACATTTGCGGTCACCTCTACTTTAGGAGATTTATCAAAAGCATTATTTCAGTAATACAGAAGTAAGAAACCATTCCTTTAACATGCCTAATTTCTCTAACTTTTTAACATTTTTATTGGGGATATTGTAATTATATAGAATAATGGGGCTCATTGTGATGTTTGTACATGCACATAACATAATTTGGTCAATTTTATTGCCCAGTTCCTCCCCTTGCTCTCTCCTCACTCATCCTCATCTTCTGCTAGTCTCCCTTTTATTTTCATAGAGTCTCCCCTTTTCCATTTTTTCTCTCTAGCTTTTAAATATGAAAAAGTATATGATTCTTGACTTCCTGAGTCTAGCTTATTTAATATGATCTTCTCCAGTTATATTCATTTTCCTGCAAATGACATGACTTTGTTTTTCTTTATGACTAAATAAAACTTCATTGTGTATATATTCCACGTTTTCCTTATCCATTCATCTGGTGACAGGCACCTAGCCTTGTTCCATAACTTGGCTATTGGGAATTGTGCTTTTATAAGCATAAGTATACATGTATCACTATAGAATGCTGATTTAAGTTCTTTTGGATAAATACCTAGGAGTGATATCACTGGGACGCATGTGGTTCCATTCTTAGCCTTTTGAGGACCTTCCATACTGATTTCCATAATGGTTTACAATCCCACCAACAGTGTATAAGTCCTCCTTTTTCCCCACATCTTCACCAACATTTATTACTATTTATGTTCTTGATGATTGCCATTCTAACTGGTGTAAGATGAAATGTTAGGGAAATTTTTATTTGAGCTTTTCCTGGTTAAGGATGTTGAACAGTTTTTCATATATTTGGCCACTTGTATTTCCTCTTTAGAGAAATGTCTGTTTAGTTCATTTGTCCATCTATTAAATGGGTTATTTGCATATTTGGTATTAAATTTCTTTAGTTCTTTATATGTTCTGGATATTAATCATTTGTCAGAAGAATAGTTGGCAAAGATTTTCTCCCATTCTCTAGGCTCTCTCTTCATGCTCTTAATTGTCTCTTTTGTTGTGCAGACACTTTTAAATTTGATGCCATCCCATTTATTAGTTCTTGGTTTTATTTCCTGAGCTTTAGAACTCTTATTGAGGAAATTCTAATTTTTTTTATTGTGTACTATTTTTACACCAAGCCACTAAATATAATGAGGATATAAAAATAATCAATAGATCTGCTTTTATGTGCTTAGATTCTTTAGAATCAATGAGATAAGCAAATGACTTCAGACCAACAATATGGCAAATAACACTATTTGCTAAGGAGATTCAGAAAAAGAGAAGATTGTTTCTAGTAGAAAAGATTGCAGCTATAAGATAAGATCTAAATGAACTAGAATCTAAACTATATTAGTCTTTTCTTTATCACTCCTTCTGTATTTTCCTGAGTTTTAGTATACAGGTATTCCCTCAGTATTCTTTATTTCCAAATAAACATATGCTTTTGCATCTGGAAGGCTTTGTCCATCTTCTAAAGTGATATTCTTCCCCTGCCTGGTAACCCCTGCTACTCTATTTATTTTTAACCCAGGGGCATTCTACTTTTCAGCTACATCCATAGCCCTTTTTATTTTTTTATTTTGATACAAGTTCTTGCTAAGTTGCTGAGGATGTCCTTGAACCTGGGATACCCCTATCTCAGCCTCCCAAGTGCTGCGATTACAGGCCTGCACCACTGTGCCCAGCCACCTGCTTACTCTTAAAGGTCAGTGAGTTTGTGGCCTCGCCTGTGATGGCTTTATTCTCCTGAGGTGATTTCACACCTCTCTTGATCATTCTGACCTATGGGTCCCCAGGAAACCTTATCAGTAACTATTAGAGCACTTAAGTTTCATGATAAATCATTTTTGCATGCATGACAAATGATAGAGCTATCATTTTAAAGTATGTTTCTCCTCCTCTACAAGGAGAGCTCTTATCAGGAAAGGACCTTAACCTATTTATCATTGTATTCCCAGAAACTAGCAACATTCCTGCAACATAATAAATGTACTTAATAAATACTTGTTGGATAAGATAGCATTTATGTCAGGCCTTGGAAGATAGTATATTAGCCAGACCAAGCAGAATGATTTCAGTTACCCTACTCTTGCCTAGAGAAATGTCTGCTATACCCAAAGACCTTCTGAAGGGTTTCCTTCATACCATGTGGCTTTTCTTCTCTGGTTATGGCTTATTGGATTAAAGGTGGAGACTGAGATCAAAGGTTTCATTTATCAAAGCCTCATAGATGATAAAACATTGGTATGTGCTTTATTGATTAGGTGAATCATTAAGATCCCTTTGAGAAGTTGGAATCAAGACACAAAGGGACATTGACATCTGTAGAGATAGAGCTGTTGGTTTATCAGGTGGGGAACCAGCAAAGTTGAAGCCCCTGACTTCTGCTGCTGAGTAGGCTGTCATGACCTGGTGGCATAACCCCAAGGGAATTTTTTCCTGGTTTTTGTGCTCTATAGAGAGGCCTAAATAAGTAGAGAGAATATAAAGTATAAATACTAGTAAGACTCACTTTAATTGCTCTTATGGACTGAATGTTTGTATTCCCCTCCACTTGAAATACATTTGTTAAGGTACTATACCCCTAGCATGGCTGTATGTGGAGATATGGTCTCTATGAAGAAAATTAGGTTAAATGAGGTCATAAGGGTGGGTCCCTGATCTGATAGGATTAGTGTCATTTCAAAAAGAGATACCAGAGAGCAGGCTTATGTTCTTTCTTCCTCTCTTCCTCTCCTCACTCCCCCCTCCCCACCATTGGACCATATGAGGGTGTAATGTGGTAGCAATCTGGAAGCCAGAAAGAATTAAAACCCTGTCAAAATCTTGATCTGGAACTTCCAGCCTCTAGAACTGATTAAAAAATAATAAATTTCTGTAGCTTAAGCTATCCAGACTGTGGTATTAATTATGGCAGCCTGAACTGACCAAAAGAGTTGCAAAAACGATATAATATTAATCAGAAAATATTTAAAAACTATAAAACAAATACAGAAGACAAATACCAACAATTTAGGTAGCTACAGGAGATTAACTCCTGGATTCACACTATTAGACAAGAGAGTCTCCTGCAGAACGTTCCTGGATAATTCCATCTCTATTTCCTATTTATGCTGAGATAATTATGTGAATCACTGAATCACACACCTAATGTCTTCAACACTCGGAAAGGTGGTTACGTTGCCTTCTCCTCTCACATTAAATCTTCCTCTCAGAAGAACATCTGTGATTGAATTTAGATGCCACATAGATAATTCAAGGATAACTTTTGTATTTCAAGATTCTTAATTATATCTGCAAAGAACTCTTTTCCACATTAAGTAACATTGATAGGCTCCCCTTGACTTTTTCTTGAAACAGAATGCTTTCCTAACAGAAACTGCTCTGAATAGCATCATTTGCATTCTTGATAGGTCCGGAATTTCCCAAATCATCCACTGCTGGTTCCTTTTTGCTTAAGACTTCCCTCATCAATTTATCTCTTTCCTTTCATATGTAAAACATTTACAATAAGCAGCAAGAAGAAACCAGGCTGTACCTGTAATAAATTGCTTGGAAATCCCCTTAGCAAACTATCAAAAATGCTGCTTTCTGCACAACAACTATAGGACACAATGCAGTTAAGTTTTATTGCCTCTGTATTATCAAGGTTTGCTAGTTATTGGAGAATAATGTGTTTCTCATTTCCTTCTGAGCCTTCATAGAAGAGAAGCATCTTCAATGGTCGTATTTGTACCAACATTCTTAACATGATTATTCTCTAATGTTATGGAATTTTTCCTTCTCAGCCCTCATCAGATGCTGAGATGGTGTGTGTGTGTATGTGTGTGTGTGTGTGTGTGTGTGTGTGTGTGTGTGTGTGTGTGTTGAACTTAGGGGCATTCTACCTCTGAGCTACAACCCCCCACCCTATTTTTATTTCAAAATAGGGCCTTGCTGAGTTGCTGAGGCTGGCCTCAGATATGTAATCCTCCTGTCTCAGCTTCCCAAGGAATGGGATTACAAGAGTGCACCACTACGCAGCACCTTTAATGTCTGCATTTTGGTCATTGTCTCTCCAGGGCCATCTAGGCTTTCTGTATTCCACTTCTCAAACATTTTCCATCTTCTACCCATCTTCTTACTCTAAAGCTCCTTTCATACCTGTAGGTGTTTGTTAGAATCACATCCCACTTCCTAGTAGCAAAATCTGTATTAGTTTCCTGTGGATGCTATAAAAATTACCACACACTGGGTAGCTTAAAATAAAGGAAATTTATTCTTTTGTAGTTTTGGAGGTGAAAAGTCTGAAATTAAGGTGTTACAAGGGCTTTGCTGTATCAGGAGACTCTGAGGGACAATTTGCTCCTTGCCTCTTTCCAATTCTTGTGGCTGCCTGGCATTCCTTGACATGTGGCTTCATCACTCCAGTTTCTGTCTCCATATTCACAAGACTTTCTCCTTTGTGTGTGTCCAAACCCCTTCTCCCTGTTTTATAAGGACTCTTACAATGGGATATAGGCCCACTTATATAATACAGGGTAGTCTCCCAACTGAAGATCCTTAATCACATCTGAAAAGATTCTTTTTCCAAATGGGTAATGGTCACATGTTCTGGAGACAAGGATATGGTTTGGGGAGCCAACTTATCAGCCAACTTCACCATTTATATCTAATTGAACAGAAGTTGTTCACATTTAATAACTGGCATTAAGGATGACTGGGAAATATAGTGTTTATATAGGGAGACATGTGCCCAACTAATACTTAAAGGCTCTGTTACTGACGAAGAAGGGCAGAATGGTTATCATGGGAGAAAGTTAGCTACCTCTTCTCAGCTATTTTATCTGTATGTAATGGAAAGTTTACTCTGCCCTCTGGGGCATTAAAAAAAATCAACTTCTTCTCTAGGAAAGCCACTCTCTTGGTGCAAAGACAAAAAATCTTCCAGGTTAAATCTATTAGGCAACATTGAATTAAAGTCCAAATGGTGGGAAAATGGTAAGTAACTCATTTTCAGAAAATAATATGAGCTATGTGGGTTGATGTGTTTTAACTAGTCTTTTGGAGTAAATAATATTTTAAAGAGCCTTAGAGGAAAAACAGAGTTCTAATCAGGTAAGTGGGCCTCCTGACAGGGTTAGTCAAGATGCTCCTAGGGGAAAATAGAAACTTCTGTAGAAGCCTCTTTAAAACTGGAAAGATCCAGACTTCACTCATTTTTCCTCATCAGGAATCAAAGATTTTCTGGTCAAATTTTTTTTTACTTAACAATAAAAATTTTTATTCCTGTAGAACATACCAAAACAAAAATGAAAGAAAAATCAGGGGGCTAGAAGAAAAAAGTTGAATCATATATATTACAAATTAGTATTACAATATTAATCTTATAAATATGTAGGAAACCAATGAGAAGAAAACAACTCAATTGATAAAGTACCAAAGGGTATAAAGAGGCAAAATAAAAGGCCCATAAAGATATTTAATAATGTATGAAAACTATTCTAGGTGATAAGATGGATATTAAGTGTTCAGTGTGTAGGAAAAGGTAATACTGCACTCAGGTCTACAGAATATGAACAATTTCTGAAATCATCTGAGGTTTCATGAGAAAACATGATCAGATTTTGAGAATAGAATTATAAGCTTTGTATTTGAAATTGATGAAAAAGTATTGATTGGTCTTTACAATGTATTCCAAGTATATACATATTTCTCTCTCAACTTTGTCTAACAATTGAAGGTTGATGTTGTCAAGAAAGACAGGCAACTTGAGAATCTCAGACTGAAATTCAGGCAATGTCATAACCTTTACTACACCAATTTCCTTTTTTCACTTGGAAAGAGAAAGCATTGAAGGTGTGGGATTTGGAGTGTTTTTCTTAATGTACAGAAGTTTACCATGGCTTCTGGACTTCTGTATATGTGTAGCCTGCATCCTATATGTGACTTACTACTCTGTGCAGAGAGACGAGAACAAATTGGGCTGAATAAGAAAAACAAATCAATGAATAGGGTCAAAGGTTGGGAATATAAATTGCACATGATGTTTTATACTGGGATTTTTTTCCTTATATCCTAGGAAATCACACATTAATCAACTGCCAACTTGCATGCCAATCCAAGTAATAATCAGTTGACATAATAAAATAAAAATATGCAAAGACTGGCGAAAGAGGGATAAATATGCAAGTATTGGAAAAAGAATGTCATATCCACTGATGGAATTTATTAACTTTTTTGTGTGTGTGTGTATGTGTGGTACTGGGGATGGAAACTTGGGTGTACCTCCAAGCTACACCCCCAGACCTATTTTTTGTTCTTTATTTTTAAATAGGGTCTCACTAAGTTGCAGAGGGTCTCATTACATAGCTGAGGCTGGCTGCGAACCCACGATCCTCCTGTCTCAGCCTCCCAAGTACTGAGATTACAAGCATGCGCCACCACACCCAGTTATTTATTAACATTTTGAAACTGTCCTATAAAAATCCATAATGCCCTATTGAATTTAAGTTGTGAGAAGGCTAGTCTCTCATTTTTGCATATGTTGTAGCTGAAACAAACCCTGTGTGTTTCTTTCAGATGTAGAGGAAGAAATTCTCAACTGCTCTTTACAATGTTCTTAGAAGCCCTGGGACGAGCTCCTTGAGATGGGATTGTATAATTCGTCAAGTGATACAGGACAAGGCCTAACCTTTTGGATTAACAATAGGATCATTGCAAAAGAAATAAATACTTGGAAATCTATAGCTTTAGCTTACAGAACCAGCTTATAATCATGTTTAAGAGATGTGTTTTTCTTTGACAGATTCCATTGGAAATAAAGGGTCTGTATGTTAGCATATGCAAGCAGCACAAACCAGTATTGTGTGGGAGACTCAGAGCTTCTATGGAGATGGATTCCCCTCTGAAGGACCATTAATAAAAGCTCATGTCAGGGCCCAGGAATCGTAAAAGGAGGGAGTAAAGAATAAAGGCGCTGAAAGACTTTTGTACATTCTAATAGGAAGAAGACAATGACTGATAGGAAGGGAATACAAAAAAATTGGGTCCAAAATTTAAGCACTGTCAAATGTAGAATATATCAATTATAATGAAGATATTTCACAGTGGCCCTCTGAATCTGAGGGTTCTGCATCTGCAGATTCAACCAAAATGTAGATGTAAAATATAATCTTAAAAATTGCTTATGTACTGAACAGGTATAAACTTTTTTTCTTGCTATTATTACCAAAACAATATAGTATAACAACTTACATAGCATTTATATCAGGTGTCATAAGTAATCTAGAGCTGATTTAAAGTATATAGGAACCAGATGTGGTGGCACATGTTCCCAGTACCTGGGAGGTTGAGACAGGAGGATTGCAGGTTCATGGCCAGCCTCAAAAACTTAGCGAGGCCCTCTACAATTTAGTTAAGACTGTTTCAGAATAAAAAATAAAATAGGGCTGGAGGTGTAGCTCAGAGGTAGACTGTCTCTGGGTTCAATCCCCAGTACCACAAAGTATACAGTAAGTAAGTAAGTAAATTAGATAGGAGGATATTCATAGGTTATATGTAAATACTATACCATTTTGTATGAGGGATTTGAATACCTGTAGGAGGTCGTGAAACAAAGTGCCCATGAATGCTGAGGGATTGTGGTATGACAATTTGTGTATATAACATCCTACCATCATATATGTATACATATGTACAGTTTTTAACATATAAAATCATATATATATATATATATATATATATATGTTACAGAGAGAGTCAGGACAAAAATTTAAATACTATTGTATATTATGATATAATTTATTTAATTCATTCTCATTTTTAATAGAGCAAAATGTTATCCGATTTCTAACAGAAATTCAGAGGGAAAACTTAAGCATAAAATTACTTAAGCAGTATCTGCTTTCATGTTACTGTTAGATATTAGAAAGTATTGGGAAATGAGACAAAAATGCTACTCTTCAGGTAACATTAACATGTTACAACAGAAAACTCTGTGATGGGGTAAATAAAAGAACCCAAATGAATGAATAAACTAGCTGGGAATATAGAGGGAAAAAAAAGTAGTACAATTCTTGGACAATCGGTACCATTCTGCTTTGCCCAGCTCAGGTTCTGGTTGCTTCTTTGGACTTTATAAATGTGGCCCTAGGAGGTCTGGTGGCCTGCAGGCCTCCCATCACCAAGTGACCTTCATCATCACGCTCTTCTTCATCCCTAGTTCATTTTCACAATAGCCCTCTACTTAAATTTGAATTACATTAACCCTCTTCAATTTGCTGCATAAATCTATCTACACTGCTGTTCAGTCTATCTTTACTGTTATTTTCCTTCATGCCCTCTGCTCATGGAGAAGTCCACACCTGCTGGGCATTGCTGAGCTGGTGCCTTTGTTCAAAACTAAGGGCATAAACAGACCTGTGGCTTCCACACATCTTCCTCCTGTCCTGAAGCAACACTCTTTCTACTCCAATTGCTTCCATTTTCTTTTGCAATGCCTTTTATTTCAGACTCACTGGAATATCTCTTGGAATTAGTAGCATTCGTACACATGTTTGTATCCTACACCATATTGGGTTCATGAAGCACAGATTCTGTTATTTTCTGGACAGCATGTTCCCATGTGTCCTATAAATTGTGCCTTACAGATAGATACTCACTATTTCTTAAAATGCAACATCTATGTTGAAATTTAGTATTATTATTTAACTTTCACTCATACATGCCTTTTCTACCCAACTAAATTACAATCTCTTCAAATACTGGTCTTCTGTGTTCTAAGAGCTTGAAAATACTATGATTGAAATCTGATGATATAGTAAGAAGTGATGTATGCAAGGATATATATTTTTTTCATAGTCTACAAAGTCTGATTTTAATCATATACCCTCTTCCTTTCAGAAGCTAAATACAATTTTTTTAAATTTTTAAGTAGATTTCCATTTTTTAGCTAATGTGTGCACCAAAACTTTGTGTATGTGGTTTATATAATGATAATTACTAAACTGTTCCTACTACTACAGATTTAGGTGATAGACAGTATCATTTGTTTTACTTATCTTAATTATCAGGATTTCAATATCTAATAATTTCTTTAAATGAGAGAGGTAAAAATATATTATTTGAAAATGATATTAGAATGTTGCCAAGATTCTTATACATTTTGGAAAATAGCATCTGGAATTTACTAGGGGAATATGTTTGTTCATGCTACCAAGGAATAGGATATTGCAATTTTTAGAGGAAATATTCTCTGAAGTTTGGACATATTAATCACTGACATATTTGTAAGGACCATGTGTTAGTCATTCTTCTAAGAGCTTACTTAACATACACTATTTAATTCTTGCTGAAACTAAAGTTTATTGTTAATGTGCCCACTGTTTTCCAGATGAGGAAATGAAAACATGGTGTTTTACTCAAAGTCATACTGCCATTAATTGGCAGAACTGGGATTTGAATCCAGTCAGCCTGATTCCAAGTTCCTGATCCACTGGTTTGTGTTATGGTAGAAAAAAGAGGTTTTCCTTCTACATTTATAGGCAAATTTCCATCCAAAAAGCTCACTGCTGCCTCCTACCAGAGACTCTGTTTTGGTACCAGGCAGCAAGAAGGCCTTGGGGGATTCCTCAAGTAGCTCACTCCTACTTCCCTCTCTGAGGGAGCTGGTGCCTGGAAGTCATTGCTGGGAAGCCAAACAGTTCATTGAGAGCATATGAATTTAATAGGAAAGTGATTGAATCTTCAGGTGAAGTCCTAAAGTGACAAGAGTTGATTCAGCCTAATGAGATGTCAAGGTGTCAACCAGGATTTTTTTTTTTTTTTTTTTTTTGGTACTGGGGATTGAACTCAGGGGCATTCTACCTCTGAGCTATACCCCCAGCCCTATTTTTTTATTCTTTATTTTGAAAGAGGGTCTCACTAAGTTGCAGAGTGCCTCACTAGGCGGAGGCGGGCCTCGAACCCAGATCCTCTGGTTTCAGCCTCCCAAATGCTGGGATTACAAGCGTGTGCCACCACGCCTGGCTTCAACCAGGATATTAATGACACTTTGTCCCTTCAGGCATAACTCCTCCTCCTTTGTGGGAGCTGGTAGTCTGAGTGCCCAGGGAGGAGCACTCCTCCTCCTAAAGGCTGTACTGCAGGATTTCCATCACTTTTCCTGTTCAAACTAGGTTCTTACTCATGTCCCCAGTCTATAATCCTTTCCACTCTTTCGAGTGCCAAACCATGTGCCAGTTAGATTCAAAATAGTGCTCATGAAAATACAGCCTTAGGGAGAAATTATACTGCTTCCACTGGGTCCTTAATGTCACATAATTGCAGCTCATGTCATTTTTTGTTGTGGTGGTTAGTAATTTTTAAGGTACAGCTTGGTCATGTATATGATTTTACTTTACAATTGGCTGTCCAATATAAAATATATATGACATGAAAAAAGTCTGATGCATATGTAATATAAATGACTTGCATAATGGTGTATTTTTAATGATTGATATAAAGGCTTGGCAATAAATATCATATAGACAAATTGTTTTGATTGATTATTCACATCCAATATAGCATAGTTAGAATCTCAACTCTGCCATTTACTAGCTCATTATTAACTTTTTAAAGAATTTCAAGTCTTTAACTTAAAATGAAGGTGATACACTTTCATAAGATTATTCCATCTATAATTTAGAATTTTTTTCTTTCCTGAATAATGATTTTCCTGGCTCTAAGAAAAATTGGATTGAAGGAAATCCAGTATCTGTGACCTTGAAATTAAATCCGTGTTCTCCTAGGGAGAGACGCAGATGTCAATGGAAGAAGTAGCCATTCACCAGCAATCCCCCCATGCCTTCTATGACAAATTTCCTATGTTGATCTGGCATCTGCATGACAGATTGTTGGTGCCAAAGGCCAACAAACTTCATCTATGGGAAGTATGGTCTTTTTGAAAAACAAGTAAATCCAATTAAAGAAGAACACCCAGAAGGCAAGGAGTTGTGGTTCTTTGTGGATATTATGTTAAATCAACTAGAATTCAAGAATCAGAAAGTCTCTGACTAGATGGGTTAGGAAAAATACGTTCAGGAAACTATGTTTGAAAGCTTTGCTCCTCATTTACTGCCTCCATGCCCAATTATTCCCCTTCCTCCTTTGAAGGCCATGGAAATACACTCCAAAGTAACAGGAACATAATTCTAATTTATTTCCATTTCAGATTTTTATACCTGTAATTATGTTTGTGTTAAATTAGATTAAAATGTCAATCCACCAATTTGCTTCTTCCTTCGTAACCTTTTGCATACAGAGTTTATCATCCTGACAGATAAAGGGCCCCTCCAACTTTGACACCTAAGAAGAAAACAAATTGTGTTTTTCCCAATTAGAAAACAATCATCAATCATGTCATTTAAAAATAAGGTGAGATGCCCAGATCAGTTTGAATTCCTTAGCAATTTTAAGTTTATAGTATTAAAATATGAATTAATTTAATATTGAAAGAGAAAAATTAATGTGAATAGATGGTATACCTTTTAATTGCAATAATCCAAATATGAATAGAGAGCCCAGATTCAATGTAGATTTAATTTTAGGAGAAGCATTTTGAGCTTCTTCTTTTTTATTTTTTAGTTTCTAAAGTATACAAATAATTACTAAAATAAAGAATTCTAAGTCAACTTCAATGAAATAAAAGCTAGCATTTTCCAATATAACCTTATCATATTTTTCTCCCTTCTCAGAGACTACCCCATTTCTTATTTATATGTAATATTAGTTTCACAAATTGCTACATCAACCCTGGCATTTAAAATATGAGCTAGTTTTCTTGGCTTTCCGCTATCTAAGAAGAGTGCATCTTTGAAAGCTTAAGCCCAGCTAACCAGCTAATGCATGTCTGGGGATAGGAAGTTGAACACCAGCTGGGACACTAGCATAGTCTACTAGCATAGTCTTATTGTTTCTCTTCTATCAGATTCCTTTCCTTCCTACTTCCTGCTCCTATGCTAGCAAAAGACTCTTGAAAAGTCTCATGTGGGCCACCTTTTTGGAATTAACACTGATACTTCAAATATTATCACTTCCTCTGAATTCCTTATTAGCAGATATTATGATTCCTATTTTAGAAGTACTTAAACTAAAATTCAGAGATGAAAAGACTAAGCCAAGATTATAATGCATAGACGGAGACAGAGGCAAGCCTAGAAGGCACATATTCAGACTGACCCAGGACTTTTTGCTTTTTTATTCCTCAAGAGCAGGCATTCATTTGTTTCTGCTTCTTTGTATTATTCCCACAAAACACCCCCAACGTGTGTTTTTTTCTTACATATTGATGCTGTATCTTGGTATAGGTACTGTTGACAGCCGTCCTCATGGTGGATTGGAAGGGAGCTTCCTATCGTCAGCATGGCTCTTTTCCAATCTCAACAAGGTGCCTTTGCATTAAGTTTTGGCTTCAGTATATCTGTGCTCAAATGCAAGTAAGTTTCCCTGGAAGGATAACAAATTATTCTCCTTTAAATTCAGTACACAGCATTTAATCATATTGTCAGAGTAAAAAGCTGGTTCTAAATCATATCTTCTTATCTTGAATCCATGGATTCAAAATGGGTGTGGGGGAGACAGATATGTGTATGTATTTAGTTCAGAAAAACCCTACTTTGGAACTACATTCACAGTTTCAAGTTTATCTTCATTTTTTCTGGGAAGACAATCTATAGTTTTTATTTGATTATTAAAGGGGTGTGTGAGCCGGGCGTGGTGGCGCATGCTTGTAATCCCAGCATTCAGGAGGCTGAGACCGGAGGATCCGGGTTCGCGGCCAGCCTCAGCTACCTAGTGAGGCACTCCGCAACTTAGTGAGACTCGGTTTCAAAATGAAGAATAAAAAATGGGGCTGGGGGTGTAGCTCGGAGGTAGAATGCCCCTGAGTTCAATCCCCAGTACCGCCAAAAAACCCCCCAAAAATAAAAATAAAAATAAAAATAAAGGGGTGTGTGATCTCCCAAAAATTTAAACCATAGTATATAGGCTAGCTATATGAATTGAATCTAAGACCACACATCACCTAGAACTTCTCACCATTGGGGTGAATAGAGAGCCCTTGAAACCTACTTCTCCCTGTTCCCCTAAACTCACCAGTACTGTCTGCCTTGAATCCATAGGAATATCTTCACACCATTTGTTGCTGTTTATGTCAGCTACCTCAAGACTTCCAGCCTCCTGGGATACCCTCCATCTCCCACACTGTAATTGCTACAAAGCTCTGTGTATCTTTTATTTTGTTTGCTTCTTTCACCTCTCCTCAATCTTCATCCCTTTTGCTAGGTTTTCTAGAAATTAGGTCCATTACATGCAAAATGCAGTGCATCTTCCATAAAATGTTTGTCCCTACAATTCATGGGCTGAAATCATTTGGTTGGTGATTAATTCATGATAGTGGAGCCCTTATAGTGAAACTAGTGATCTTATATAAGGGACCACAGAGAACTGTCTTCCCTCTTTTCTCCATATGAAGATACAAGAAGAAGGTGGCATGTTGCAACTCAGAAGAGGATTCTTGCAGAACTCAGCTATGTTGGCACCATGACCTTGGGCTTCCAGAACTGTGAGAAATAGAGTTCCATTGTTTACACACCAACCCTATCTATGTCTATAGTACTTGGTTATAGTAACCAGAACTAAGATATTCTATTTTTTAATGTTCTTTGCCTTCTGGTTTCAGGGCAGTCTGAAAATCCTGCTTCCTTGCTGCCTTTTAAGAGGCAATTATTTTCCTTCCATCTTCTCATACCTCTGGCCTTGGGGGGGCAGATCTTTCTTCTAATTGCTCCATTCAGTTCATTTCCCCTCTTTTCTTTCTCAATACCAAAAATTTGTATTTCCATCAGGAGATTATATCACTCTGTAACTTTCATTGTTGCTGTCACTTGGCCACTCCTGGATCATCTCTTCTTTTTTCTTTCTTTCTTTCATCTCTTTTTTTTTCTTTCTTTCATCTCTTTTTTTTTCTTTCTTTCATCTCTTTTTTTTCTTTTTCTTTCAATAATTTTAGCTCCAATACTATTCCCTTAAT
>PVLC010000479.1:66759-82183 GCA_004027655.1 Graphiurus murinus
TAATTTTTTTATTGTAGTAATTCGTGCAATATAGCATACATCTTTGTTAAGTACGGGTTGTTAACAACATATTTGCACACAGTTCTCATTTAACCCTTTCCCCAATTCCCACCCCAATCCCCTCCCCTTCCCTCCCCCTCAGGTTCACTTCGGTGAGTGACCTTGATATGATTGTGTAATTACATCACGTGCTTGAGGGTGTCCCTCTGCCCCCTTAATTCTTAGTGACTTCAGTACACACATGGACTGTCCTGTCAACACCCTGGTTTCTCAGTTCCTTAAACTTTTTAAATTGTCTTGTCCTCTTTCATACAGTTATTTATTTCTCTCTTTCTCCACTGGTGATCCACATCTGACCCACAAAATGCTGTAAATGCCTCCAGCAAATATATTGTCAAATTTCTCAATGATGGTACTTAACTAATACCACTCTTAGATTCACAGGAGTGACTTTATTTCATATGCCTTTATTCTCTCAGAGAAGCTTGATTAAGTAATTTCTGCACCAACGGTTGCAATTCTCCACTGCCCTACTTTCATTCATTTCTGACAACATTCTATCTTTCCATCACCTTCCCACCAATAATCCATCTCCCCCCTCGCAAGACACTTAATATAATCACATCTACAAAGTCCCTTTTGCCTCACGAAGGCAACATGTTCATAAGTTCTAGGAATCAGAAGGTAAATATCCATGGGGGCCATTGTTCTGTCTATAGGATTAGCCCAGTTTCAATAGTCATTATCACGGCTATAGATGGACTTATATACTTTAATTCTGTGTCACAAAATGTCCATTTGTTTCCCTTTTGATGATGCTGGATGTCTTTAAGTTCACCAATTCATTAAAGGTTGCAAATTAGTTACTTTCAAAATCTTTCATTTAAATAAATTAGTTCAGAGAAATCTACAGAAGGATACTTCTCCACCTGCTTAGGATGGAGTAGATTGTGGGTTTGATCTCCAGTATCACTTAAAAAAAAGACACTTCTTTTTATTATTTGCTTACGCATTAATAGAGTTTGTATAGGAAAGATAGAATATAAGGTTGATACTGTCCCTTTACTTTTGAGAAAATGAATGAACTTAGGTCCTAATCACCCTCCAAAGGCAACTTTTTACTTTTTGTTGTTGTTGCTTCCTCTTGCACAGATTCTAGTACCACATGGTTCTGGTTGTTGTTGGTTTGTCCCACCACCTAGCATTTTGGGGTTCATGTAGATGTCATGCCAACTACACTTATTATAAATTTTGCCTATTGGTTTTTGTTATGTTTTGCTTTGCTATTGAATGCTTTGTTTTTATGTGGAAATTCAGTAATGTTAGAAACCGTACACTATCACCACCATCTTTCCAAAATGTTAGATTCTTCTTTATATGTATGGAGAAATCTTCCAGGTATGGTGGTTCATGCCTGTAATTTCAGTACTTGGGAGGCTGAGACAGGAGGATTGCAGATTCAAGACAAGTCTCAGCAATTTAGCAAGACTCTCAGAAGCCTAGCAAGATCCTGTTTAAAAACAAAAAATAAAAAGGGCTGGGGATGTAGCTTGGATGTAGAATGCCTCTGAGTTCAATCTTGTACTACAAAAATAAATAAATGAACATATGGAGAAATTTATTTATTAAAAAGATACAGTTGTCTACTGTATAACATTTTCGTCGATGACAGACCACATATATAATGGTGATTATATTGCCCAGTAATGCTGTGGTTGTCTTAGTTTATGTAAGTACACTGTGTGATACTTTCATGGTAACAAAATTATCTAATGAGGTATTTCTCAGATAGTGACTTATGATAATATATGCATTTAGTTGCTTATTAAGTCTATGCTATTATATTTATTAAAATAGTTTAATTTACAAAAATATTTGTTTAAAACTTATTAAAATAGTATTTATATTTTGTTATTTTAATTATATGTATTGTTTTGTAATGAATTAACTCTTTGAGTAAATTTGAGAATTACAAAAAAATTATAAAGTTAGCCCAAAAAAGCTTGCATATCCTCTCATTCAGTTTTAGTTTCCTTAATGTTATCATCTTATATTACCATGGTACATTTGTCAAGGCTATGAAACCATCATCACACATTTCTCTTTACCAAGCCCCAGACTTTCTCTGTATTTCATCATTTTTTCCACTAATGACATTTTTTGATCCCAGATCCAATCTAAGTACCACCTTGCATTTAATTGTCCTCTTCTGTGACAGTTTCTCTATAACAGATTTGAGGGATACTGGTCAGATATTTTGTAGAATATTACTCAACTTGGGTTTATTTGCTGCCTTACTTTTGTTGTTTTACTGCGCTTTGTTTTTAGCTTTTGTTTTTGTATTTTTTCAGATGGCAGTCTTTGTTGCCCACACTGACTTCAAACTTGCAATCCCTGATCCCTCTGTCTCAGCCACTTAAATAACTGGGATTAGATTGCAGGAGTATGTCACCTCACCTGGTGTGTTTGCTGTTTCCGTATTACAAGGTGGGGGTGATGGGTCTGGGGAAGAAGACCACGGGGGTACAGTGCTATGCTTGTGACATCATATGCAAGGTGTATGAGATCCACATGACTTCAATGGTGATGTGAACCATGATCACTTGGTTAGAGCTTCAGATATTTTTGTTGAAGTATTAACTGGAAGTATTTCACTTCCATTCTTTTCTGTACAACTCCAGATACCATCCACTCAATAGATTATCTGTCCCCTTTAAGATAGTGAGGAGTTTACTAGGGACTGAAACTTTCTTTCTTCAAAGTCCAGGCATATGCCCATTAAGTATTCAGAGTCCTAACTCCATATCCAGAGAAGAATAAGCACCTCTGTGTGGGTACTGGTGCTGAGATGTGAGGGACATACCAAATGTAGCTCCAGGAAGGCTGGACTTCTTCATAACCTTCAATCATAGTAATCAAATTCCTATGAGGAGCTTTCAGAGGTAATGCATTGTAAAATTAAGAGAATATATTGAAATGTTTAAAGTGAATCATGGATTCACTTCGGACCTTGCTTAACTGACATCTGCTAAGATTTGGTTTGATTGTAATAATGCTCCAGGTCCCAGAGCACCTCTCTCCAATGTACATTTCAATGACTGCAAGTACAATGAGGATATTATATTTTTCTGACCAGTCAGATCCAGTTTGGGCATGCATGATTTACTGCTAGCAGTGTCTTTTTTTCTCTTTCAAAATAAAAAAAGAAAATGGGAAATTTCATATACATACATTAATGCAGTTAGTTCAACTTAAACATATCAGAAAACAGAAAGGTAATGTTAGTAACATATATCCATACACATTAAAAACATTACAATAAAAAGCTCCAGCTCTGGATAAGATACTATTTGAGAGAAATAATGTTTGCATTATTCCTATTTGTTTTTATGGGTTTAAAATGGTAATCGACAATAATTCTGCACATTTTTATGGAACTCAGTGGTCTACAGGGTGCTTTTGCATTTTCTGCTTCATTTCCTACTCAACATATCCACTTTGAGGTGTGGGTTCTTATACTTGCTTTATAAATGAGGAAACTGAGTCTCTGAAAACTTAACAGTGGTATTTGTGCTATTGAGCTTTTCATCACTGTGACCAAAATACCTGACAAGAACAACTTAAAGAAGGAAAAGTTTATTTTGGCTCATGGTTTCAGAGGATTCAGTCCACAGTTGGCCAGCTCCATTTATCTGGCAGAAGGGTGTGGCAGAGGAAAGCTGCTCTGCTCTTGGCAGTCAGAGGGGAAAAAAAAGAAAAGAGAGAGTGAGAAAGTAGAGTCAAAATGCAGTCCCCAAGGGCACACCCGAGTGACCTACTACCTCCAGTCACATACAACCTGTCTACAATTACCTCCCAGTAGTCCATTCAAATTATTAACCCATCAAATGGATTAATCCACCAATGAGGTTATGGTCTTCATGATCTAATCATGTTCTAAATCCCCACCTCTCAACTATGCTACATTGAAGATCCTGCCATGAGTTTCTGCAGAACATTCTAGACACAAATCATAACACTATTGAAAGTCACATGTCTCACAAATGATCTCTGTAATATTTATATTTCATCAAATTACTTCTCATAGGAGTGATGCTATATTTTTGCTTTCATGAATATGATTTATTTCCTTACCAATGAGGGAAAATGATTCATTCACCAATGAGACAGAGAGAGAGAGAGAGAGAGAGAGAGAGAGAGAGAGAGAGAGAGAGAGATATCTAAGTGAATTTACAACTATCTATTTAGGTCACCATTTATTTATCACTGTGTGTCAAACTCTATAGTCTTTCATAATTGCCCTATGAGTTAGATAATATTTATTTATTTGTTTATTTTTTATTTATTTTTTTTTTTTTTTGTGGTACTGGGGATTGAACTCAGGGGCATTCTACCTCCGAGCTATACCCCCAGCCCTGTTTTTTTTATTCTTTATTTTGAAACCGAGTCTCACTAAGTTGCAGAGTGCCTCACTAGGTAGCTGAGGCCGGCCGCGAACCCGGATCCTCCGGTCTCAGCCTCCCGAATGCTGGGATTACAAGTGTGCGCCACCACGCCCGGCAATATTTATTTATTTTAATAAAATTATCTTTGAGGCAATTACTCTGTCTATACCATAGCCCAGTTTCAACAGTCATATCAAGATTAGAGATGCTGTTGTGTACTTTTGAGGATGGTGAAAGCCTACACTCACCACTTCATTAAAGATTGAAAAATAGTGATTCTTAAATTCTTTCATTTATGGAAATTAATTGAAATAAGTCTAGAAAAACACTTTACATGGACTAGTTAATGTAAATGATACTAGTTTCTGTACCATATAAATCCCAGTTTTAATGGTTTAAGAAAGCGATAGTTTCTTAAACCATTAAAGAAATGGTTTAAGTGCAAATGTTTCTGGCTGTGAAAGGTTGGCTAGTCAGAGCTCTGGGCTCTGACACTGTTTAGGAGGTTATAGTCTTTAGCTGCATTGTCTGTATGTTCCTGTTAAAATACTACTTACATAATTAATAAAGGCTTTACAGGCAACTCCAAATTAGATTTTAGCCTATCTCCTTTTGAGTTATATAAATTTCAGATTGATATGCAAACCTCTTGGGCTTAAATAGTATTAATAACCCAGTTGTGGAAGTGACATATATCACATCTGTTCACTTCTGCTTTTGCCAGAGCTGAGTCATGTAGATACTCTTAACTTCTGGGAAGACTGTACAATCCAGCTGTATACTTATAAGGAAGTGGGTTTGGGTGAACATGTAAAAATCTGTTAAATGAGGTAACTTGCCCAAAGTCATGCAAGTAATAACTGGTAGAGTAAGTAAGAGTTTGAATTCAGATAAAAAGTGGTGTGTGTGTGTGTGTGTGTGTGTGTGTGTGTGTGTGTGTGTGTTTATATAATGCCCCTTCCAAATTGTCTTGGTCAACATTCTCACAGCTATAACCCAAAACAACTGACCACACAACTTAGAGGAAGTAGGATTTATTTGATCACAGTTTTTGGAGATCTCTGACTTTCAGTCTATGCCAGACCAGGTCTGCAGAGCTCAGGGCATGATGCAAATAGAGGGGGAGAGAGAGCAAAGGCTCTGCTCACACATCATCAGACAAGAAACAAGAGAGCAAGCTACCAAGGGAATTTAAGGACAAAAGCATAATTCCTATGGCCACACCCCAGGGACCCACTTTCTCCAGCCACATACCACCTGACTAGGTTACCACCCAGTAAATCTGCCATGATGAATTTATCCACTGATGAGATTACGACCTTCATAATTTAATTACATCAACTCTGAAAATTAATGCATGAGCTCTCTGAGGGCATTCTGTATCTAACCACAACACAAATATTTTTAAATTTTATTATTTTCAGCAGTAGCTCAAATTTTCATTGCATTATCAGCATAAGCATGGGATTTGCCACTTTTGTTTTAAACCTTATTTGGCTAAGTTGTAAGCTTTTCCTTGCTGTATTGCCATGTGCTTTGTCTAATCCCTATATTATCCCTTGTCTATGATTTTATGTGGGACTCACAAATATCTGAGACCCATGTATCATGTACATACATCCTGACTCCCACCAAATAGCAACCACCTTGTTTTGTGCTTCCCTCCTTGCTCGTCTCTGATTGGTGACATGAAATCATGGAGTGCTTTATTAAGCAGTAAGACTTTTTTCCCTATGCTTCTCTGAATTTCGTCATTGGAGTTATAAAATAAGACAAGAGACCAAAACCTCATAGTGAAGCTACTGAAACAGTCACCTTCAGGTAGTGTCTTTAGATAATCACCATAAGGCTACCAGAGAAGCAGAGTCTAAACTGCAAGTCTCCAGAAGATCAAGTCATGTATATAATTTCTGTGGCCTTCTGACCAGCCCAGTTCATGTGCCCAGATAGTTTCCAATCCAAGTTGTACACTTAGTCTATTTTTTTTTTTTTTGGTACTGGGGATTGAACTCAGGGGCATTCTACCTCCGAGCTATACCCCCAGCCCTATTTTTATTATTTATTTTGAAACAGGGTCTCACTAAGTTGCAGAGTGCCTCACTAGGTAGCTGAGGCTGGCTGCCAACCCAGATCCTCCAGTCTCAGCCTCTCAAATGCCGGGATTACAAACATGCGCCACCACGCCCAGCTTACACTTAGTCTGTTCTTACACTGGGTTTTCCACTGCCTAAGGACACAGCACTAGAAGCTAGATAACCAAGTGTGTTTAGTAAACATTCTTAGGAAAATTGTTTTTATAAAGTATTAGAACTAGCTTGTTTGGAGAAAAACTTTCTTTGTAATTGGTATATCCATCATTTGAAATTAGAATCTTGAAGTTACTTGCAACCATTTTCTTCTTATATGAATTTTATGTGTTCACGCTGAAATACTGTCCAATTAATAAAGCCTTTGTAGGTAATCAAAAAAAAGTTTCACTGTGGCTCCTTCTTAGTTATGTGAATTTCCAGATTGATATTCAAATTAATGCAAGCTTCCTGGATGCTCTAAATTTTAGTTTCCATACGTATGTGCTTTGGTGCTGTGCTCTGCTTTTACTAAACATCTCATACAAAGCCATCCCCATTCCATGTTATGTTATACACATGGGCTGAGTCACTGCTGTCAGAGACTTCAGGCATCTGAGTGTAAGTATACACTCTCTTACATGAACAGTCCCACCAGGAATCACAAGGTAGAGCACAGCAGTAGGAGATCGAAGACTCAGGTTCCCCGTGGACTCACAGTCTATGGAAATGCACATTAAATGAATAGACCTTTAACTGGCTAATCTATTAATTCCAGACATTTAATGATCAATGAAAATCACTGAATGGGTGATCTATGATGGCAATCAATATTCATCATGAGGATAGCTGAAATGGACACCAGCCACATATTGATGTGGCCTAAATTAGAGAAGAGGATGCTGAAAGCCAGTGCTAACCCACTACTGTGAAGTGATGGAGATGATGACTCTGTCTTCCACAAGATCTGTCATCAGAAAGTTTCCCTCCAACCCTGATGCATCTGCCATGTGGCCACTCAATTTGAACCTCTTCTTTAATTCTGGATATTTTCCCCTTGCTTTCCTTTCAGTGAAATGTTCCTGTCCCATATTTTAGGGCCAAGATCTGCTTTATGAGGTAATTTTCCTGATCTATTGACATATTTTTGGACTCTCTTGACTATTGTTTTATTGATTACTTTGTACCTACTATGCCTCAATTCAGAAAGGAGTTGATGCTTGCAGATGCACATCTCAGAAGATAATCCCTCAAACTCGAGTAGTGGGAATTTGCAACATGCCAACAGTGGGAGAGATAATACATTTTGATGCACAGTCCTGACTGCTGCAGCCAAATCAGCACACTGTAAGCCCTGTCTCTCAATGCAGTCCACATAGAGTCCTGGCTATGGCCAAAAGTTCAATGTTTCATCTTGGACCTGAGAGAAGGTTGTTATAACTTGTCCTAACAGCCACTTCTACAGAACATTCATGATTTCTCTTAACAAATACTAAGAATTCAGAAGTGCCATGGTCTCTAGAGTCAGCCTCAAGCCTAGGCTGACATGGCTATTACAAAAAGCTGTGAAATCCAAGGTACGTGAGTTCATTCCTCCTTTTCTCATACACCAGAGTTTTTGTCTTCCATCTATGCAACCATTACATTCTGATTTGCCTTAGCATCTGGACAGGGCTGAGAAAATTAGGAGGGAGCAGGAGGTAGGGCTTCCAGCAGCAAAGCTGGGTTTGGAAGAGCTCAGGAAGGAAATGGAGGAGATATGCCCCATGGAGAGAAATTCGGACTCAGGCCAATGGAACGATCAGGTTTCTCCAGCAGCCCTGAAGCCTAGTGTGGCCCAGGGTTCTGGATGCACTGAGCCTTGGATGCTAAGGAGCTCTCCCACTTATCCTCATTTGTTTCAAAGCTGCTCTCCTGGTGGCAAAAAGCACTGACAAGAAAAGGCCACTTGAGTTTTCCTGGCTCTTGTAATGTAAGAGGCTCTCTAGTCAAATATGTTTCTCAACTAGTTGCCATGGAAATATGTTTTAAAGATAGCTCATCCCAGGGAACTCTGACTGGCAGTGATAGCAAATCAGGCTTTGATTCACCCTCCTCATCCAGCCTGTCGAGCAATTTCAGAACAAGTACTCCTGCAACATTGAGGTTCCTGAGCCTTTGCTCGATTGCTGGAGATTGCTGGGAGTGTGCGGGAGGCACTTTGTGTGAGGAGCTTCTGTCAACTGCTGATTATCCGGAATGCGATTATGAAGCGGGAGGGTTTTCAAGGCCCTTGCTTATCCTCAGCTTCTGCCTGTGTGCTGTGCTTCAGCCGTTTCATTGCTTATTAGCACTTCCACCAGAGGGTGGAGAGGACAGAAAGTTCCAATCAGCATTAGCTGCTCTCATAAGAGATCTGAAGAGGGGGGAAACTCAAACCATTGGTTGAAATGAGGTTTGTAGATTACCTGTGGATTTCATTTGTGATTCCTGTGTGGGTGTTCTGATCCTTTCCCATTGCTTACATGTGGTTTGGTTGGAAACAGCAGCTTTGATGAAAATCTTCTACATTTGCACATAGGCTTGTTTCTGTGTACCTTGTAATATGTGAATAAACATCTAGAGACCCTAAATTTTAGAAGGAAATGTGGACGGAACACAGATTGTTTAAACCTGAGAGTGTTTGTTTTGACAGAAATCATTAGTTTGGATTGCCAAATTATAAGAAAAATCATACATAAATAGATTTAACAAGCAAGAAACCAAATGAAAAACTTCTGAGCCTCTGACATTAAGCCTTTTACTATATATAGTAGCTCTGACTACACACACACACACACACACACACACATATATATATATATATATATATATATATATATATACACACATACATACAGTCTCTCTATATAGTCTGACTATACACACATGTCAGAGCCATATATATGTGCATATATATATATATATATATATTACATATGTGTATAACACACATGCGTGCATACGTATATACTTTTATATATAATTATATACATGTATATATTATATAGTCAAATATATGAGTATGTAGAATGGCATAGCATTTTTACTACTTTATATATATATATACAGATATGTATATACATTGTCATACATAAACACAGATACACAAAAACATTTGAATTACATGAATTACATATATGATGATAGGGCTTTTCTATTACTTTGATAAACTTTTTTCATGTGTAAAATACTAATTGTCTTTCTCTATTACAGGCATGTGACATTCAAAAAAAAAAAAAGTGCACAGCTGTAAAGAACTGTGAAAGTGAACATCTTCCTTTCAGTGACTCTTGCTACCCTTCACCCTTCTGTGGAAGGTGGTAACTTCTAGTCTATTTCTTGAAATGCACACACCTGGATTCAATGAGCTATTATGCCTTCTGACAATTCATTTTCCAATAGTACTGAGTCTTTTTCCTTTTTTCTTTTCTGGGCAGTATACAAATTAGTGACCTTTGGAGAGATTCCTAACCCAGATCAGGAATCATCTGAGACAGGTATCCTTCAGCTATTCCTTTTCAGAAACTTTTTTTTTGGTGTGTATTTGATGCTGGGGATTGAACCCAGGGGCATTCTGCTTCTGAGCTACACTCCTACTTCTACTTTATTTTTTATCTTGAAACAGGGTCGCGCTAAGTTGCTGAGAGCTTCACTAAATTGTTGATGTTGACTTCAAACCTGCATTCCTCCTGTCTCAGCTTTCCAAGAACTGAGATTACAAGTGTGTGTCACTGTGCCTGGCTTTAGAAAATTTTAAAGTTGGTCCTTGCCCAGCTTCTGACCATTAGGCATCACTAAATGGCAGGGTAGGCATTTGTCGTTTTACTTCCACATATAGCAGTGTCTTTTTAGTTTTTGCTCTGGGAGCCCCTTCTCTCTCCTCATCTCTCTCTCTCTCTCTCTCCCTCTCTCTCTCTCTCTCTCTCTCTCTCTCTCTCTCTCTCTCTCTCTCACACACACACACACACACACACACACACACACACACACACACACAGAGTGACTGTATGAAGCCACAGCAAGGGGTGACTCTATTTATTGATTTTTTTTATTGGTGCATTGTAATCATACATCTTTGTTAGGTACAAATTTTTGTTAGGTACAAGCTGGTAAAGGCATACATGCATACATTTCTCATTTAACCCTTTGTTTATTGATTCTTAAGGAAAACAATTTTATCGAATATAATTATAAGAAGGGCACACTCTTAAAAGTTCTCTTGAATATCCCTTCATTTTAAACACCCTGGATATATGATAATTTATCATAATTACCATTATGTTCTGCTCAGGTGAAGCATTCCATTTTCTCTAATACATTTTGTTAACAAATTCATTTATTCCAGAAAATACTAAAGAAATACATAATTAAAATCTTGAAATGATGGAATGAATATTACTGATAAAGTTGCTTTTCACTTAAGCATAAATCAGTCCAAATGGTGTTTGTCTTCAACAAAATGCATTAAGTTTCACTCACTGTGATATTAAGGGCCTGTCAATTCATCTGTATAGGATTTCACAAATGTGCTAATAAAAAAAATTTGAATCAGCAATAAATTCTTGTTTGTGACATTTCCAATCCATATAACTCATGTACTCATAATAAACATCCTTATAGAAAAGAGGAAATGAAGCTCATGTAGAAAGACAAGTAGATATTTATACTTTACATCTCTCCTTCTCACAGCCTCCTTCATTTCCATTTCCCATCTTCTCTTTGTCTTCTTCCACTACCACTGTTTTTTTATTGTAATAATTCATGCACTGTAAGCATACATCTTTGTTAGGTACAAATTGATAACGACATACATGCACCCATTTCTTATTTGACCCCTTCCACAAATTCCCACCCTGCTCCCTTCCCCTCCCTCCCTCTCAAGTTCAGTTTAGTGAGTGACCTTGATATAATTGTGTAAGTACATCGTGTGCATTAGGGCATCCCCCCACTGGCTGTCCATGCCCTTCGGTTAGGTCAGCTTCTTTGCTTATTGAGGGTCTCTCCTTTTTCATCTGGAGACCCTCTTATGCCCCATCTTTTCCCTAGCATCCGCATATTTGGGAGGACATATGCTTCTTTACTCTTTGTGACTGGCTAATCTCACTTAACATAGTGTTTTCCAGTTGCATCCATTTCCCTGCAAATAACATGATTTTGTTCTTCTTTATGGCTGAGTAAAATTCCATTGTGTACATGTCCCATAGTTTTGTAATCCATTCATCGGTTGATGGACATCTTGGCTGCTTCCATAGTTTGGCTATTTTGAATTGTGCAGCTATAAACATAGATACACGTGCATTGGTCTGATAGTTTAGTTTCCATTCTTTTGGGTAGATACCCAGAAGTGGTATTGCTGGATCATATGGTAGGTTCATTCCCATTCGTTTGAGGATCCTCCATACTGTTTTCCAAAATGATTGCACTAGTTTGCAATCCCACCAACAATGTATTAGTGTTCCCACTTCTTCACATCCTCGCCAGCAGTTGTTGTTCATGTTTTTGATGATTGCCATTCTGATTGAAGTTAGATGAAATCTCAAGGTAGTTTTGATTTGCATCTCTCTGATTGCTAATGATGTGGAACATTTCCTCATACATTTCTTGGCCATTTGTATTTCTTCTTTTGTGAGGTGTCTATTTAAATCCTTTGCCCATTTTTTGACTGGGTTATTTGTTTTCTTAGCTGTGATTTTCTTGAGTTCTTTGTATATCCTAGATATTAGACCTCTATCCGAAGAGTAATTGGCAAAAATCTTCTCCCACTCTATGGGCTCTCTGTTGAGGTTCTTGATAGTTTCTTTGCTGCACAGAAGCTCTTCAGTTTAATGCAATCCCATGTATTGATCTTCCTTTGAGTTGCTTGTGCTTTTGGGGTCTTGTTGAGAAAGTTTTTACCTGTGCCTATGTGTTGAAGTGTTGGGCCTACGCCCTCTTCAAGTAGCTGCAAGGTCTCTGGCCTGACTTCCAGGTCTTTGATCCACCTTGAGTTGACTCTTGTTCAGGGTGAGAAAGTGGGGTTTACTTCCATTTTCCTGCAAATGGTTAATCAGTTTTGCCAACACCATTTGTTAAAGAGGCTATCTTTTTCCAGTGTATACTTTTGCCTCCTTTGTGAAAAATCAGTTGACTGTAAACCTGTGTGTCTGTTTCTGAGTCTTCTATTCTGCTCCATTGGTCTATGTGTCTGTTTTTGTGCCAATACCATGCTGTTTTTATTACTGTGACTTTGTAGTAGAGTTTGAAGTCTTTTTAAGCAACAAACAGAAGTCTGGACACAGTTAATGGTAAAAACAGAGTTCCAGATTCTCTGAATTAACCAGTTTAATTCTTCAAGCACAACTTAGGTTGGGGTGATGACCTGCCTGCTTGCCAGGACTCTGTGCTTCCTGTTGTGAACATCTGGATTCAAGTTGTGCTTTCTGCATTGCTTTAGCATTGAGATCTAGGAGTGTTTGTTCCTCAGTTTGAGAATCTCAAAATATGCCTCGGGATTCTCTCTATTCTGTAGATGGCAAATGGAGGTTCAGGGAGGTCACTTATTCCTAAACTCAGCACTAGTAAGCAGCATTCAATCCCAGATTGAATTTTTTTCTGGCTCAAAAGTCTAGTTTCTCAACCACTAGTGCAAGGAGGATTCTTGCCAATTGATAGTTAAAGGCCTGCCTTTTCCCTTCCTCTCTGCCCCTATGGGGAATATTCACGAATGAATGGAAGTTCAGTCTATTCAGGGATGGCTCCACCCTCCACACTACATCAGAAGACACAGAGAGATGCCCTGTTTCCCTCAGTCATTGTCAGCCTGGCTGTGAGCCACAGTGGCGGGGGGTGGGATGGGGGTGGGAGCTGGCTTGCTGGGTGGTGGCCCTGGGAATCCACCTACCACAGGCAATGAGGTCAGCTGGCACTGGAGGCAATGGCAAAAACACTGATTTGAAAAGTTCGAGGAAATCAAACAAGTCATTAATTAAATATCTACAGTAGATGAAATAACATCTATACTCTTGAGAATGAATCTTTGCTCTCCTTTAAGTTCATTAAACTATTTAAAATTTCAACAGACACTAGTGAAGGAATTACATTTTCTACTGGTCTGCCAAGATTTAACAGTTTTGCTATTTTATTGACAAGAAGATTCAGAATTCAAAGGCATGTAACTCTGGATGTTTCTGAATTAATCAACCTGACGAAGAATTCTATATCTTCACAGTCATGTTTATGACTTGATAATTTCCTTACATATCTATTTCTGCAGGTCTGTGCACATACATATAAAATATGCTGTACACAAAGAGAAAATATAAGGTAAGGTATGCAACGGTAAAGTAGGGAAAATTGTTTAAATGTATCTCTGTTTACTACAATTTGAGTGACTGGGTTAATTACTGTTTGTTTCCTGAGGTCATATGTCCGACATTGATGTCTCAGTCACACAGAAGTGTTAGTTATGCTTGGCTTTCTGTTATTAGGTGCCATAATTAAGAAAATCACAAATATTTGCTGGAAAAATACACTTGCATTTGTAGTCAGACTATTAAAAAATTAGCCCTGGATAAAGACATTCAACCAGAAACAGAGTTATTGGTTTTGCTAAATTTTTATAGCTGTTGCAAATGTTAGCATCAAATCTTGACAAAATAATGATGTTATTTATTTTTATGCTTTGTTCAATGTACCTACATTTGTCAAACAAATATTTATTAAGTATCTACTTAGTGCCAAGTACCTACTTTTTGCCTGACTCCATGTAAATAATTGGAGTGCTTTCATTTTTCTGCAATGGGGCCAAAAACCCGCACAAGAATATAATAGGTATATGGAATGATACTAAAAGCTAAAGTTACTCCCAATCCTAACTTCCTAACTCAAAATATTAGCTCCTTTTTGTCTATTTAGTAAATAATAATTCTATGCTTTGTCGAGGTCTGACTAGAGGCCTTTTCTCAAGATTTGATTATAAAAGATAGATCTCAGTTTGCCTACTTTTATGCTAGCTATTCCCTACTCTGCTGCACTTTCTTACTGGAGAACTTATTTTTACTATTACATTTTAAATTATTAGGTGAGTAAACATCTGTATCTCATTCATCTCAGATCCCCAGATTAAGCTCCCTATCACGGCACTTCTACATAGCCAAAGTCCATTGAAAGAATAAGCAAATGTAGACTTCATTCCCTTCACCCTCTGCCCTATGCTTATAGTGGAAGTGAGAGACACTGTCTTTATTTAAGCTTGTCTTGCCCATCTGCATCTGTCCAGAAGGGCTCCTGTAGTAAATCTGAGAACATCATTGTATCAATCAAGCTATTTAAAACAATACATGGCAATGGCCAATTGGATGTCTTTCTGGCAGATTCCCATTTCTTCTACCACCTGAAAGGATGTGGCCTTTACGGAGTCACAGATGGAGAGACACATCTCATGTACAACATGAAATATGCCATGAAGGGGCAGCTTTTCAGCCACACCCTCACCCCTCTAACCCTGCCTATGGACTTGGAAAGCTCTTTCTGCTCTGGAGAGAATCAGCTGTTTAGTTGGCCAACCATAGTGGGAAAAAAGTGGGGAAGAAAAAATATGTCTTCTTTGCTTCCTTTCTGTTTCATTCTTCCCTCTTTTAGCATCTTACTTTTCAGGCCCACCTTCTATGTGAAACCTATACTGAAGTGTTAGGAACAAAGACTAGCTTGGTATACTACCGTTTTTAAGCAAAAATCTGAACTTAAGAAAGAAGATGTATAAAAAGACAACACTAACCAGAAAGTAAGGTCTTTTTCTGGATGGAATTTAAGTCACGGGATTCACTCTGGACAAGTCAATACAGCTTAGTGTTAACAATTATGGCTCTATGTGATGGAAATAGTAGTTCTTTCCCAATATTGTTCAGAGAATTC